>CM034349.1:130362817-130962817 GCA_019925275.1 Mytilus edulis
ACGGCCACAGTTGAATCTTTGTATTTACCTCTGTAAACTGATCCGAATCCACCTGTGCCAAGCAAGCGTCCAAGAACAACTTCTTCCTTCTTAAGGGATGTATTTCTGTGTCTGCTGCTAACGATAGCATGGGGACGTTTGAATTCATCTCTCTTCTTTTCTTTATGTGCCAAAACAGGCATTACAATCCTCTTAGCAAACTGTCCCAACTTCTTACGGAAAAGTTTGTATTTCCGTAAAATATGCTGGCATTGGTTTAGTCCTTTCAGTGAACTTGAAGAATATTTTTTGTCTTTAACAACACTACACAAATTCTGTTTACTTTTTATCTGCATTTTGGATATATCCACCTTACTATGACAATCATTATATAAACTCTAACACTATACTATTCAGGTTGAAAACTGTTCACATATGAGGTCAAGGTTCATAATCAACTGTTTTGTGATTCAAAGCTGTGACTATTATACTAACAATACAGTTTGAAATGATAGAAGGAAATTAAAAAAAAAGTTTCCGTGAATATCTTTTCTTATTATTTTATCACGTAAAATACAAAAGCTTTTCTTGTAAATATTTTTTTTGGAAAAAAATGTTACAAATGGTCTAAATACTTTAAATTGTGAGAATTGGCAACAAAAATTATAAAAAAAACTTGAGTGTTTGAAAAGTTTTCGGGAACAATTTGAAAGATATAAAGATGTTGTTGATTTTATGTTATTCGTTAAAACAATATCATAACTAAATTGTTGTTTAAATCTTTCAAACAATGCAAAAACAAAACAAGTGATACATCCATATACATAAGAATTAGGACAAAACAGCGCTAGTAGTTTTTTCCTGTAACTAATATGAAAATAGTCAAACCACGGAAGTTCCATAGTCAAACCGCCTTGGTGGGTTAGTTGTAGCGTGTTCGTCTCGAGTGAGGGATAGTGTCCTGGGTTCGAAGCCCTAACGGGTGAATCCAAAGATCTTAAAATTAGTATTAGCTGCATCTCCGCTAAGCACGCGGTATTGACTTGAGAAAAAAAAAGATGTAGATGTGGTATAATTGCTATAGACAACTCTCCACAAGAGACCAACTGACACAAAATACAGTAGAATTTTTGGATAGTTTGTTTGTTAGCTGAGCTTTGAAGTCATTATTAGTTCAGATATGTTACCCTCCTTTCAAAGTAGTCTAGTCTTACAGACAGATAGATTGGTTATCTGATGATGATATTTGGATTTTACCGTCCGGCTATCTTGTCTGGATATTGCGGACTAGCTTCTACCTATTGTGTGGTTCTACTTCTGATGACCGTTTAGTTTTTACTTTGCATCGAGGAGTATGGTATGATGTATCTGGCCGTTCCAAGATCGTAAGTGCTGTTGCTACTGCCTCTGGAGATGGCATTACCACTACCAGTGCGATGTGTGTGATGGTGTCCGGAGTAACTCGGGATCATCTTGGTCAAATCCCTCGTCATAGTCAATCCGGTATCGCTTGCCTCTGTCGCTGGTTGGTTGGCGATAATATTGGAGATGGCATGCCTTCCTGTGGTTGAACGGACTGATGACGATATTCGTTTTGATAACGATCCCCTAATTTTCCCCTTGGTATTTTGTGGGTATTATCTCCCTGCTGCCCTCTAGTGATGGTATGGCTTCTTCTGCTGTTTCTGGTCTACCCTGGTGGTTTGAACTCAGCTGATGTTGCAACAGAGCTTTTGGCCTGCACCCACTGGTCGTAACGCTTGGCGTCCCTTCTCCTGGTTTGTTCTTTTTTAGAGCCGGCTTGGATTTACTGGAGGATGCCTCTGGTTCCTTAGCCTTGTTCAATGTCAACTGTACGGTCACCTGGTCAGTACTTGCCGAAAACTTCCAATCAGGTTCTTTACCAGACAACTTCATGGCTGCTAACAAAGCGTTCAATTTATCAGGGATTTCCATAATGATTTGTCCAAGAAGTGAGTCGTGTTGTGAGCTGCGATCAGTAGAGTACACGAAAAGAAAGAAGATTGGTTATCTGTCGGACTAGTCTACTTTTAAAGGACAACCTAATAATGATCACAATGCACACACAAGCTGATGATCACACAGTAACCACAAGCTGATGATTATAAGGCAACAACAAGCTCAAAGTAACAAGGTATCCACAATCTAATGATCACTATGTAATCACAAGCTGATGCCCACAATGTGTCCCAAAAGCGGATGATCACACGGCAATTACAAGGCTCTTACAAGTGGATGATCAAACGGCAATCATCAGCTGATGATCACATAGCACCCACATACTTACGATCTCAATGCACCAAGGGGATGATGATAAAAAAGCAACCACATGCTAATGGTCACTAGACTCTCACAAGCTAATGACCACAAGGCACCTGAAAACTAATGACCACAAGGCACCTACAATCTAATGACCACAAGGCACCCCACAAGCTAATGACCACAAGGCACCCCACAAGCAGATGATCACAAGGCACCTACAAACTTATGAACACAAGGCACCTACAAGCTAATGATCACAAGGCACCCACAAGCTCATGACCACAAGGCACCCACAAGCTGATGATCACAAGGCACCTACAAACTTATGACCACAAGGCACCTACAAGCTAATGACCACAAGGCCCCCACAAGCTGATGATCACAAGGCCCCCCACAAGCTGATGATCACAAGGCACCCCACAAGGTGATGATCACTGGACACTCGCAAGCCAATAATCACAAGGAACCCGAAGCTAATGATCGCAAGGCATCAACAAGCTGATGACCACAGGTCACCCACAACCTGATGATCACAAGGCACCCACAAGGTGATGATCACTGGACACTCGCAAGCCAATAATCACAAGGAACCCGAAAGCTAATGATCGCAAGGCATCAACAAGCTGATGACCACAAGTCACCCACAAGCTGATGATCACAAGGCACCTCACAAGCTGATGATCACTGGACACTCACAAGCCAATAATCACAAGAAACCCGCAAGCTAATGATCGTAAGGCATCAACAAGCTGATGATCACAAGGTATCCACAAGCTAATGGTCACAAGTCATCCACAAGCTAATGATCGTATGGCATACACAAACTGATTATCACATGGCACCCCACAAGCTGATGATTATAAGGCAACAACAAGCTCATAGTAACAAGGTATCCACAATCAAATGATCACTATGTAATCACAAGCTGATGACCACAATGATCCCAAAAGCGGATGATCACCCAGCAATCATAAGCTGGTGATCACAAGGCTCTTACAAACGGATGATCACATGGCAATCATCAGCTGATGATCACATAGCACCCACATACTTACGATCTCAATGCACCAAGGGGATGATGATAAAAAAGCAACCACATCGTAATGGTCACTAGACTCTCACAAGCTAATGACCACAAGGCACCTGCAAACTAATGACCACAAGGCACCTACAATCTAATGACCACAAGGCACCCCACAAGCTAATGACCACAAGGCACCCCACAAGCTGATGATCACAAGACACCTACAAACTTATGAACACAAGGCACCTACAAGCTAATGACCACAAGGCACCCACAAGCTCATGACCACAAAGCACCCATAAGCTGATGATCACAAGGCACCTACAAACTTATGACCACAAGGCACCTACAAGCTAATGACCACAAGGCACCTGCAAGCTTATGACCACAAGGCACCCACAAGCTGATGATCACAAGTCATCCACAAGATGATGATCACAAGGCCACCGTAAGCTAATGACCACAAGGCCCCCACAAGCTGATGATCACAAGTCATCCACAAGCTGATGATCACAAGGCACCTCACAAGCTGATGATCACTGGACACTCACAAGCCAATAATCACAAGAAACCCGCAAGCTAATGATCGTAAGGCATCAATAAGCTGATGATCACAAGGTATCCACAAGCTAATGGTCACAAGTCATCCACAAGCTAATTATCGTATGGCATACACAAACTGATTATCACATGGCACCCAACAAGCTGATGATTATAAGGCAACAACAAGCTCATAGTAACAAGGTATCCACAATCTAATGATCACTATGTAATCACAAGCTGATGACCACAATCATCCCAAAAGCGGATGATCACCCAGCAATCATAAGCTGGTGATCACAAGGCTCTTACAAACGGATGATCACATGGCAATCATCAGCTGATGATCTCATAGCACCCACATACTTACGATCTCAATGCACCAAGGGGATGATGATAAAAAAGCAACCACATGCTAATGGTCACGAGACTCTCACAAGCTAATGACCACAAGGCACCTGCAAACTAATGACCACAAGGCACCTACAATCTAATGACCACAAGGCACCCCACAAGCTAATGACCACAAGGCACCCCACAAGCTGATGATCACAAGGCACCTACAAACTTATGAACACAAGGCACCTACAAGCTAATGACCACAAGGCACCCACAAGCTCATGACCACAAAGCACCCATAAGCTGATGATCACAAGGCACCTACAAACTTATGACCACAAGGCACCTACAAGCTAATGACCACAAGGCACCTACAAGCTTATGACCACAAGGCACCCACAAGCTAATGATCACAAGTCATCCACAAGATGATGATCACAAGGCCACCGTAAGCTAATGACCACAAGGCCCCCACAAGCTGATGATCACAAGGCCCCCCACAAGCTGATGATCACAAGGCACCCCACAAGGTGATGATCACTGGACATTCGCAAGCCAATAATCACAAGGAACCCGAAAGCTAATGATCGCAAGGCATCAACAAGCTGATGACCACAAGTCACCCACAAGCTGATGATCACAAGGCACCTCACAAGCTGATGATCACTGGACACTCACAAGCCAATAATCACAAGGAACCCGCAAGCTAATGATCGTAAGGCATCAACAAGCTGATGATCACAAGGTATCCACAAGCTAATGGTCACAAGTCATCCACAAGCTAATGATCGTATGGCATACACAAACTGATTATCACATGGCACCCCACAAGCTGATGATTATAAGGCAACAACAAGCTCATAGTAACAAGGTATCCACAATATAATGATCACTATGTAATCACAAGCTGATGACCACAATGATCCCAAAAGCGGATGATCACCCAGCAATCATAAGCTGGTGACCACAAGGCTCTTACAAGCGGATGATCACATGGCAATCATCAGCTGATGATCACATAGCACCCACATACTTACGATCTCAATGCACCAAGGGGATGATGATAAAAGAGCAACCACATGCTAATGGTCACTAGACACTAACAAGCAAATGACCACAAGGCACCTTCAATCTAATGACCACAAGGCACCCACAAGCTAATGATCACAAGGTAACCACAAACTGATGATCACATGGCACCCCACAAGCTGATGATCATAAGACACCACAAGCTGATGATCACAAGGCACCAACAAGCTGATGATCACAATGCATTCACAAGCCAATGATTGCAAGGTAATCACAAACTAATGATCACAAGGCACCCACACGCTGATGATTACAAGGCACTCACAAGCTATAGATCACAAGCTGATGATCACAAGGCATTCACAAGCCAATGATCAGATGGCATCCACAAGCTGATGATTACAAAGCATCCACAAGCTGATAATCACATGCCAATCACAAGCTGAAGACCACAAGGTTCCCACAAGCGGATCGCATTGGAATCGCAAGGTAATCACAAGGCTCCAACAAACTATTTCTAAGTTCTGCTTGTTTCATATGATACCCATGTCTATTGCAAAACTGGACAAATACTGCAGATACAAAGTAAAAGATGATAGTAGTTCCTGTTGACACTTATATCCGGTAGAGGAATATTGGTAATTATCATACCTCAGTATGTTTTTTCTATACAAAAAGTAATGAAATAATTGTGCTATTTCGTTCCACAGACTATTTGCCAGTCAATAGTTTCAAAGACTATTACCCTGGTTAATAGTTTCATCAACATATTTCCTGTACTTTTTCATACTTATTTTTCATTGAACAGTAATGAGGTCACAAACTTTTTCACTTGAATTTTTGCGCTTGGCAACGTCAATATGATATCGTATTTTTTTAATCTGTTTGTGTCTGTTCTAGTTTCAAATTAATATATCACTTACCAGAAGCATTTAAAAAAAAGGATAAGAAAAGCGATGAATTTTTAAAAGATCTAAATGTATTAAATTGTATTACATGGGTCGGTGTACAGTACTTTAGCTAGTCTAGTAGAATTTATTTTATGCATGGGAGTTTTTCCTAGTCTTGACTCCTTGAATACAACTAAAACTATAAAAAAAACCATATAGTTCATCATGTGCATGTTTATGTGACATTTTTCTTTTCTTTCTCAAGATTTATGTAAACTTTTTATAAAGTTGATTTGTTCAGTATAATAAAACACCTAATTACTGGTTTGTGGGTTGATAGCAAGTTTGTTGTCTATTCGCATACCAACTATTACCCTCGGCTTCGCCTCGAGCAATAGTTGGTTTCTCAGGGACAACAAAACTTGCTATCACCCTCACACTCAGTCAATATATGTATATTGTTAATAAAACTGGGACATGATATGCCAAGTTGTCCTCTTTCAAGATAAAAGTAACACAATTCTTTGTCATAATTTATTTGCATAACTACATAATCCAATATTAGTTCTAAACTAGGTGAAGACATTAATATGAACCTTTTTATTCTGGGACTAAACATATACTTTTGACAGCTTTTAATTTATCCCTCATTCTGACCTATTGTTAACTTTCAAACGGTCAAAAACTATATCTATCTTATGAATTGATGGTTGTACTGGTTTAAACTAATTAACAGCTGGTATTAATTTCTACCAACAAAAAATTCCAGTCTTTATTCGGAATATTCATTGATTATTTTTTATTTCTACAAACATTTTATTTTAAAAGCTACTTTTTTGCAATATGCCATTTGTATACAATTATATGATTAACCTCGTTTTGATATGTGGTACATGTAGTTGATTTACAATCGAATCAACAATTCCAAAGGGAAAAAGATATCTGCGAAAATTTGATGAGCTCAAGACAGTAGAGTTGCTAATTACCTTTTTTTTTATCATCACCTAATGTTTCTTTTCCAATTCAATATGTATGAATTTAAAAAAAATCAATATAGATTAATAAATAAAATAATGTCACATTCTTTACAAAGTGTTATTGTTATATAACTAATAATATTTATTCATATAGAACTCTCTAAACCTAATTGATTGTATTGTCTATATATATATATTCTGGGGAGTCAATACAGATTCAGATGATATAAATCCTATGTTACATAAAAAAAAAAAATAAGAAAAAATGAGGCCTAAAATAATTATTTGTTTTTCATTTTGATAACATTTTTGAAAGTTATTTTTTTTTAAAACTGGTATCTTTTTGGCAAAAAAATTAATAGAAATATGTCAGCAAAACTGGTTCATTTTGAAATTAGATTGAATTTTGGTATAACACACTAAATCTGTTAAGCTTTGACATTTATCTCCCCTGAAACTATAACAACTATCCTTTACAGATTAAAAGCGCTTTTAACTGATATGTAACTGAAAAGCATAAATAGTATTTAATGAAACCAAAGGACTGCACCCCAACTCTTAAATTCAAAATGAATAAAATCTATGTTCTTATTGAAGCAAATTATCATTTTAAGCTTTTATTCCTGTGACAGTAGATAGATTTCAAAATTTCTTTATGATTTACTTCGAACTAGATAGACTGTATTAATGTATAGATATCTGATCTTGTTCTAGAGGTTCATTTGGTCAGTACACAATATGCCTTTATGCAAAGAATTCAGAAATGCATATTCATTATATAATTTAGATTTGACCTGATAAATGTAATAACATTTTAATCAATAAAATTTAATGTATCAATTCACATCCATTTCAGCAAGTGACTTTACCCTATCAATATATCAACGTCTTAATTCACCTTTTGAGAGTGCAAAAGCATGGAGATACAATTAGTAAAATCAATATTCAAATTATTCAAAATGTCCTCCCTGCGTACTATATACCAGTATGTTTAGATTAAACAATCGTGAAATTATAATGTATAAAAGATGTAGAAACAAAGTGATTATATAGTAAACACAAACATATATTGTTAAACACTGAACCATGTTTAGAAGAAATACCCTATCCTGTAATGCTGGGTACGATAACAAATTTCAATAATCACAACCAAAATAAAACTGTTTTCATAATCTGTACCCATTTCACAATTTCAATTCAATATTAATACCCAATATGGAATTTCATTATCAAGCACTATTTTGTGAATTAAGTTCATCTAAGAAAAATAATTCCGGTGGACACATTGCAATCTCTAAAAGATTTGCAGGATTCTCATCAAATAAATTAATGTTTTTAAAGTATAACAAAATTTAATCAGAACTGTTGTCCCAATGATTGTTTACAAGTATAATATACATAGTGAAAAACAATTTCATGTCAAATAACAATTTCCAAGCCTTAAAAGTGTTTGGCTACCTCAAAATATGTATAGTAAAATAAATTGCACTGACAAAAAATCCTTTGAAAAACAAACATTTATAACATAAGAATATAACAAAAAGTATTAAAAGTAAAAATTACAAAGAAGGAGAAAAATACTACAATGGAATAATTCTTTATAAATAATTAAGATTTCATCATTATAACGAAATTGTTGTCTAAGATGGACTGACATACCTAAACTGAACTTCATCTTCAAATAGATCAGTTTTGTTTGATCCCCCCCCCCCCCCCCCCCCCCATTATTCAGTTCAGGGAGATAAATCATGCAAGAATGTATTCCATTCAGGGGAGATAATAAAAGTGGACATTATTGCAACCTGACCATTGTTTTCAGTTCTTGATGAAAATGAAAAGAAGATACCCTATCCCTATTTCTTTTTTTTAATCCCTTCAAGTGATCTATCTAATTATCTAATGAAAAAAGTAATTTCTATTACAGTAAAATATTGTTTTATTCACTGATTATATTGAAGTATGGGGACTTCTGTAAACAAAAGTAAATCTAAATGCATAAACTCTTCAAAGAAATTCAAAGAAAAGTCCTAATTCATGATTTTGATTATAATTTGTAATTCATAATTCATAATTTGAAATTTCAATCTTTCTTGAGTTGTAAGATTAGATTTAATAAGTTTTCAACATAAAACTATATAAAACAAATGGTTCATATGTTGTGCAATATATTTTCTAACAATACTATGTTGTGAAATATATTTTCTAACAATACATTGTTAAAAATAATTTAGTAAGTAAACAGTAAAGATTGTGTGCAAAAACTATAAATAAACAAAATAAATATAGGGTCTAAAAACAAGGTACAAACTCAAATGACTGTTATTTTCACTTGCTATCTTCCAAACTTAGGCAGTAGTACAGTTTGAGATTCAAAAGAAACAATGCCCTATTATTTTGTTTTTAAATATTCTTATTAAATTTTGAAAGGAAGTAAGTAAATCTCATATTTGCCAACAAATATTAATACTGTATAAACTTTAATTTCGGTCAAACTTTTTCCCCAAAAATCTTTTATTTCAATCTTAATTTTTGAATGTTCATATATGATATAGAAAAAATAAATACACAATAAATAAAAAATCTTAACAAAAGGTCATTTTCCATTTTGATGTACTAACCCTTCACCTAACATAATTTGGTTTCAGTACTTGACAATTTCTTTAATAGCCCTAGATAAAATTACAATGGAACACATTTAGATATAGTTTGATCAATTTCATGAGACAACATTAAAGTTATTAAACAGACTCAGTTGTACTAAATACTCCACATTAATATGTACCTACTGCAAAAACCTTTTTCTGAAATAACAAAAAATGCCTTGAATACTTAAAATTCATAAAAGCACTTGTAACTCCTAAAGAAGATTTCTGACAAAAATTTTCAACTACCTAAAGGTTGATTTTTTTTTATATCTGAAAAAGGTTGTTCAGAAATAAAGGCACAAATATTGATACTTATGCTAAATGTATATAATTCTGTATTAAAAAAAATCATAGAAAAATAACTCTGACAAACATATCATGAATATTACATTACCTATATCTAGCCTTTTTCTTGAGTATTGAGTACAGTTTTCATGCGGAAGTAGAACTTTAACTTTGTAACTTTTAACTCAAGAGGTTTTGATAAGATAACGACTGGTCACTCGTGTTGACCAACTGCCACTCTAGATAAGTTGGATATTTAGGAAGAGTACATTTTTAATATGAAAACATTGCCAGTTTAAAAAATGTATTGAGCAATTTCTTTTAAAGATTCTCACTTTGACTGGTATTTTTGAAATGATTAAAACATGAACAACAATAATTTTTTAATGATAAATTTGAAACATTGAAATTATTCAATATATAAATAGATCCAATGATTTAAATACCAAAAATGACACCATAGATGATAATATTGCACTCAAAAAAAGACTTAACAAAAAGAATAACAATTAAAATACAAAGGCCATAACAAATATACTTGGTTCATGATTATTAGCACTTAATTAAATAATATCAAAAGATGTCAGACAAAAATATATTAACCTTATTTTTATAAATGGAAAAGATTTGTTTTCAAAAGTAAAATACGTGTGATACAGGAGGTAACAACATTTCTGTTTGGCTCTTTACTTTATTCTACTTCTGAACATACAATAACAGAAATTCTAATGCACAGATCTGAATGTTTGACCATCATTCAATTAGAATGAGCCAGTAGAAAATTATTTACTGGCATAAATGTGTCATGTCCGAGTAAAGAATGTTTTTCTGGTCTTATAATCAATAATGGTTGACAGTGTTTGAAAATATTAGAATTCCTTCAATATATAAATGTTTTATTGTAAAAATACTAGCACTTGAACTTGTACCAAAAAACATAAGTCCTAATTCATTAAAAAGTCAATTTACATAGATGTGTCATGTCTGTAATTGTTTTGGTTTATTTGAATTTTTCTTTACATAAATTAATAGTTTTATGCTTCTGGAGGACGGAGTTGGAATAGTTTATCTATGACAGTTTCATCAGCCATGGTTGTGATATCTCCCACATTTTTATCTCCAACAGCTATTTTCCTGAGTACACGGCGCATGATTTTCCCTGATCTAGTTTTTGGCAGTCCAGGAGCATTCTGTACAAAATCTGGTTGAGCAAATGGACCAATCTTCTTTCTCACTGAAAGATTTAATAGAAACGGATAATTTTAAAAGTGCTGAAAGAAATATGATGCAATTCATAATCAATATTTGATAAGGTTGCTGTCAAAATGTGGTACATAGATAAACTGTTGACACAGAGATATGTCTAGCTTGTCAACATTAAATTCAGAACAAGACAATCTGATGGACAGCAACATTGGTTTTGATTTCAGTCACTGGACAATGATCTATAAAGCAGGGCCTAAAATTGGTCGATAAACTCAGGTGTAATTTAACTTGAGCAGAAAACTTAACATTGTAAATCACTAATTAATTCAGTCACTGAAAATTTGTTAAAATATGTCAGTTTTAATTATTGTCATGTTCATTTAATTGGAATAATTAAAATCGTCACATTAATTTTTGAAACTACAGTTGTGTATTCCATTTAAGATTATTCATTTTTTATTACAGAAAATGTAATAAACTATTGAAAAGACAACTGGAAAGTTTGTGTATTATATGTTCATTATTTATTATCTTACCTCTGTCCATCAGTTCTTTTACCAAAGCATCGGAAAACTCTTTACCCTGAAATATATAGGATTTTGTTGTCACTTTATGATTAGAGTATAAGTCAAGCTGTCTACAATTATTTACTTCAACTAACATTAATTCATATGGGAACATTATTTTTTGGTAAAGGTACACCCAAAAATTGATTTTTTTTCAAATACAAATTTTCTATATGCTTATATGAGGGATTTGACAACAATAAAATGAAGTATTTATTTTTTTCTTCTTCTCTTAATCCACTAAAATGAGTTAACATTAAAAATAATTTAATTCACAGTGTAAGATTGATTTTTGGAGATTGGAAAATACCATTGAAAGAGTATCAAAGATATGTATTTCTACAATTTCATCTGTCAGACCTTTTAAATGATAACTTAAAAAAGAAGATATGGTATGATTGCCAATGAGACAACTCTCTAAAAGAGACCATAATGACACAGAAATTAACAACTATAGGTCATCGTACAGACTTCAACAATGAGCAAAGCCCATACTGCATAACCCGCTATGAAAGGCCCTGAAATGACAATGTAAAACAATTCAAACGAGAAAACTAATTGCCTCATTTATATAAAAAAAATCCATTTCACAGTAAGTGATATATACCTCTTTCAAAGTGACAAAACAGTATGTACATTCTCCTTTGATTTTATGAGGATGAGAGACAACAGCAGCCTCAGCAACAGTTGGGTGTTCTACGAGAGCAGATTCTATTTCTGCAGTACTAAGTAAATGGCCTGACACATTCACCATATCATCTATCCTTCCTGTTACCCAGATATAACCATCCTCGTCTCGTTTAGCTCCTACAAATAATATAAAAAAGTTTATAGTTAACTTGTATTGATTCACATGATGTTTAGCCCAGATCTTTTTTTATTCATACTGAATGTTCAAAATTTTAAATCAGTTTGAAATTTTAAATAAGATTATAAAATTTTCATCCACTGGTTTTTATCTGAATGCTTTTTAAAGTGCAACAACTTGCCTCTTAGCAGGTTTTAAAAGGAAAAAAAGAGTTCAAAGAAATACTTCACTAACCATCCCCTGTACAGTAATAACCAGGGAATTTCTTAAAATAGGTTGTTTCATATCTCTCATGGTCACCATACACCGTTCTCATCAGGCCTGGCCATGGCTGTTTAAATACCTACAATGGATTTTGACTTAAATATATTGTAAGAAGAAAAAAATTCAAAGCATCTCATTTTTACAGATTTGCTGAACTTTTTTAAGTTTTATAATGAAAAAAGTACTATGATATGCATGCATTGCTTTTTTTAGGGATTTTTTTCTGAGTAGCAAAGTGAAATACTTCAACAGTAATTCTACTTTCATTTAATATTTAAAGATTATAAACTGTATTTTGAATAAATAACATGTTACCTAACACTCAATTTATTATCATTAGTGATGAATGGTGATGTATTAAATCATTGTGACTGAGTCTGTAGAATGATTCTAAAATTAAAATTATATCAAGTTGCAAAGAGAGTCCATGGAACATATATAGCTCAGCTAGCTACTATATACCAGTAAAACTTATATTATTAAGAAAATGTTTCATAGTATAAAATCCTAGCCACATGCAGCTGAATATAACAATAAAGTTAAATAAATACAAGTTGAAAATATTCCATCTATTATTTCATGATCTGGATAAAAACTTGACAAATAGTTTCAGAGGATATCTTAAAAATTAACAATGGAAACAAAAGACATACAGCTGGCATGTGTCTCTGATTCAGGTGTGCAATATTGCGCAAGTAAAACATAATATCTATTTATCAACTAACAATACAGAAGTTTGAAATAACAATCCTAATACTACTGGGTTATCTACCATGTCTACTCACCAGGTAACCTTCTACATTCGGTTCTGTGATTTCTACTCCTTCGTCAGACATTATAACAGGTACAATTCCAAAGAATGGGAATGTCTGCAAATATATACTAAACAGTTACATTTTGTTCTATGTATGGTAGTCTTGCAGTCTGATAATGAATAGTCAACAGCTCTTTTAATCTTTGAAGTATGCTTACAAAAATCTTCTTCAACAGACAATACAAATATAACTCTTGAAAAATAGTTGAGCTGCATATTGCAATAATGACTTAACATCCAATATTAATATTTTTAGATCCTTTTCTAAAAAAGAATGTGTCCATAGTACATGGATGCCCCACTCGCACTATCATTTTCCATGTTCAATAGACCGTGAAATTTGGGTAAAAACTCATTTGACATTAAAATTAGAAAGATCATATCATAGGGAACATGTGTACTAAGGACTTCAACTTCATCAAAAACTACCTTGACAAAAAACTTTAACCTGAAGCAGTACCAACAGACGGATGAACAGACCAGAAAACATAACAACAAATGAATGGACAAACTGACGAACAGACCCAGAGACCAGATAACATTATGCCCCTCTACTATCGTAGGTGGGGCATAAAAATACAAGAGTATCATTTAGTAAATTGAAACAATTTTTTAAAGGTTTTTAAACATTTTGACTTACAGCTGATCCTGGTTTTGTTGGTGTGGCTCCTGGTAATGGTGTAATCGTGTGACCTCCCTGAAAGTAAAAATAATATATTAAACCCACAGAAGTCCATTTTCTAGAGTAAATCAAGACATTCTTTTTAATATTAGTCAAAAAGACTTTTTCTGACACCTTTGACAAGTTAGATGTTTGAGATGCTGGAGATTCTTCGAATTTGACACATCTGAGCACTAAGATGCTTGAGGTTCTTTAAATTAATGAATATCTATAGAATGATCTATGCTCATACTTGGCTAAAAGTTGAATCTGCTTCAGAATTGCACAAAATGACGGAGCTTATTTTTTTTTTAGGTCAATACATATTACTTTTTGTGTTTACATGTTTCACTGATTAAAATTCATAACAATTTTATCTTTCACTTTGTTAAAAGAAACCCAAGTGATGAACAACTAAGTCTTGATGGTTTTTTATAACATATATTGTTTAAATGTGTGTATTTTTGTATATTGACTTACTGTCTCAGTCTGCCAGAATGTGTCCACTACAGCACACTGTTTATTTCCTACAACATTGTGATACCACAGCCAGGCTTCTGGGTTAATTGGTTCACCTACTGTAGCTAACACTTTCAAGGATGATCTGTCATATCTAAAATTTAAAGATTTTCAGATAGAGAGTTGAAATTAACATATAGATTCTACCCTAGCCTTATATCCTATATATAGATTACCAAATTTATCAACTTTTTTTTATTTTTACTGATATCAATTGGTATGGTGATAACATCTTTATTTATATTTTCAACACTCTAAAAAACTAAAAAAAAAATGATAACTTTTATTAATTTCGATTTGTCAGATATTAGCAAAATACACATGTAAGCTTCACAAATAACCCATTTCTGAACTCACTTTGCATATAATTTGGAGTACGGTTCACTTGATATTTCTGATTTATGTGAAAATTAAGGTATAGAAAAACCTTAGCCTTAAAAAGCATTAAATTTAAGATATGATGTCTAAAAAGATATTTCAATCAAATCATTCTTTTCTAAGAATTTTCAACAAAGACATTGTAATTCTGTTTGACTTTTATATTATTTACCTCAAGAAACATACAAACTTACTTAGTGACATATTCATCCCCATATCTCATTAGAGCTCTAATGGCTGTTGGTGCTGTGTAGAACTTACTCACTTTATATTTCTCTATGATGGCCCAGAATCTTCCAGCATCAGGGAAGAATGGAGTCCCTTCAAACTAATCAAAAAAGAAATATATCAGATATAAACGTAATAGTTAATAGAATGATAAGATTACAACATCATTTGTTTTGTTAGCACAATATTTAAAACTTTACAAAAAGTAACTTCTGGATAACTTACAAACCACTGGCAAAAAAACTACAAATTTTTCATACATGGCCTGTTTATATCTTTTGTAAATGTTAACATCTCTTTTTATGATTGCCCCAGATATAACAGCATAAAGTAACATTGTGCCCTTAAAGATTTGTCATTAGGTGAATAAAAATCAGTGCAGCATAAATTGACAGTTTTAATTATATTAAAACACAAATAAACCTCTTTCAGGAGATTTTTTTTAATTATTTTTTTCGCACCAAATGACATCTGCAAATCACATTATTCATTTGTAGCATTCACATTCCAGATCATTTTCATCCTTCATCTGTTTTACTGAACATGACATGTTAACAGAATATTACAAGTCATAGGTACATAACTGATTCAATTAGTGGGAAATGAAACGTTCACCCTTTTAATGCCCTTACTTAGTTCATCCTTGTAATGTTATTGGTGCAGTTTGAATTGCTCAATGTTAATTTTCTGTGAAAGTTTATTTTTTTGTTGTTTCATCCTAAAATGTTTTGTTGAATGGAATGAAGTTCTTACTATAATGCTGGTAGCACCATTATTGAGTGGACCATATGCTACATAAGTATGACCTGTTATCCATCCAACATCAGCTGTACACCAGTAAATATCATCTGGTTGATAATCAAAGGCATACTTAAAAGTTGTAGCAGAGTATAACATATAGCCTCCTACAGTGTGGAGCACTCCTTTTGGTTTACCTGTGGATCCACTGAAAATAGAGGTAAAATCAAGGGCTGCGCTTTAGCGCATGATACGCCCATTGTTTGAAAGACAACGAGCATATAAAAATGGCAAAAAAGACTACAATGACAATGAGGAGCAGCAAGAAGATAACAGGGAAAGTGAAGATGGTGAAAGTTATGATCTAAATGAGGAAGTAGGTGATGAAAGTAAGGATTTCATTGACGACGGGCGTATAAAAATGGCAAAAAAGACTACAATGACAATGAGGAGCAGCAAGAAGATAACAGGGAAAGTGTAGATGGTGAAAGTGACTCTACTGAAAGTTATGATCTAAATGAGGAAGTAGGTGATGAAAGTAAGGATTTCATTGATGATGAAGATAAAGATTTCATTGATGATGAGGAGGCCTCTTCTGAGAATGAAAATGAGGATTTTTCTGATGATGAGGACAGTGATTACAGTGAAGAAGACACTGATGATTAAACCTAGTTCAGCTTTTCAATATTTAGCATAAAAAACAAATATCATTAACATTGGCATATAACATAGAAGTCTTCAATGCAATATAAGGAAAGTGATATATGATTATGGGTTTTAGTAATTCTATGGCTGATTTCCAAATTTTATAGTAGTTTGAAAGAAGGTAATTTTCTTGGGGTATATTGCTCATAGTTAGATTCTGTTGAACACAGTAAGGAATCCATACTAAATTATACAAAGATGTATGCAAAAGTTGTTCAAATGGTGCTTAATATGGTGGATAATGATTATTACCTTTTTATTGTTTAGAATATTCACAAGATGATCATATTGATAAATGTTTAGGAGACTTGATTTTCTTATTTTTTTCATAAAATGACACCCTTTAACATTTAAGGAATATTTAGTCACATGTTAGGATTTTCATGTTGTCACTTGTTCATTTATTATGTGCTATTGTAGACTTATTATGTTTTATAACATTTTTTATTGCGCTCAACCCTTCCACCGAAACCGAACTCTATAAAAAAGCTGCAATGCTAAGGTATCATTTGTGATTTCAATTGCAACCAATTTTAACAAGAGTAAATATCCTATATGCAAAAACAGTATTTGATTTTTATCCATAGCTTAGATAGTAAAAATGTTATCATAAAATGATATATGCCTCAGGGAACAGTTAGTATCTCAGGGACTGCTAATGCGCTTTCATCCTTGCAACCATTCAATAATAGTACAAACGTATGACATTCATGGAACCTATTTTTTACAAGAAATTTAATGTTTTAAATTGAACTAAAGATTTTACAAATTTTATGTTTTCATCAGATTTTATTAAGTATTATATGTTACATCAATAGATATAAACAATTCACCAAAGTTTCATGGACATTGGTGAAAGCCTTTTTGAGTTATTGTCCGAAGTGTTAAAAATCCCCCTTTTTTTATGAATAAAGCAACATAATTCCAAAACTTAAAATCTGAAATTTATAAAAATTGAAAGGGAGCTTACATCAACAGATATAAACAATTCACCAAAGTTTCATGGACATTGGTGAAAGCCTTTATGAGTTATTGTTGGAAGTGTTGAAAATCCCCCCTTTTTTATGAATAAAGCCCCATAGATCCAAAACTTAAAATCTGAAAATTAAAAAAAAAAACGAAAGGGAGCTTACGTCAATAGATATAAACAAATCACTTAAGTTTCATGGAAATTGGTGAAAGTGTTTTTGAGTTATTGTCCGAAGTGTGGACGACGGACAAACAGGCAGACGAACAACGGTATACCATAATACGTCCCGTCTAAAAGACGGGCGTATAAAAATGGATGTATTTAGATTGGAAAAAAAATATATTTTATTTTCATAATTAATTATAACATGTCATCTCTAGATTTATTTGGTACAACTTATTTTGCCCTTATAGTTTTTTTCATATATATGTTAAATCACATATGCTGCTATATGAAGATCAAATATTAAAAGCAGGTGCACAATGAAATAAACTCATCTTAGATACCAGGATTGAAATTTTGTATTTGCGCCAGACAAACCTTTCATCTACAAAAGACTATTCAGTGACGCTGGAATTAAAAAAAAGTTAAAGAAGGCCAAATAAATAAGATAATAAAGAGTGTCTATAGGTTGCACTTTGTAAATACAGCTGTTTCTCAAAACACGCCTCTTTTGGGGAGTAATTGAATATTCATAGAAAAATAATTTTGTTTACATACTGGTTCCCAGTTATGCTCTCTGTGTTCCATATCGCAGAGACAGAACTTGGGAATGTTACCAGTAATAAAACACGTGCATATTGTTTACATTGAAATCTGTGGTAACCTTTCATTCGAGGTAGGGTAAGTTAAGAAAATTAGTGTAAGTTTAAACTCTGAGAAGTTCAGGGCATATAAACGTTGAAAATATGCCGCACAGCCCTATATTTTGACCTTTGAAAAAAATTGTGGTGCATATGAACTTTCAATTCTAGGATAAGATTTTTTCAATACTTCATAGTAAAAGTGGTACAGTTTTAGCCGTAAAAGGAGTTCCTATGGGAAATTGCATTGTCAATATTTACAGAAATGCAACCTATATAGGGTGAAAAAGGGGAACATTCAGAATTTAACCAAATGTGCTTTTTTTCACAGATTTTAAAGAAATTAACTCAAATAAGAAGTTTTATAAATATTTAATGAAGATTGATAGAATCCTGGGCCTTAAATATGATGACTCAGCATAAATTCACAGTTTACAGTATGCATAGTTTACTTAAAGTCCTGGATACAAAATTAAATCATAATATTTGCATATTTGTAAGTTAAATTGTTAAGAAGTGCTTATATTTACTCTTCACAGTCATTGAAACTCATAGATCCTTCCTGAATATTATTTATGGGGTATTTGTGTCCTTTCGATAACCCAAAAGTAAGCCGCAACACCTAAATCTGCTTTTTTGTCACCACGGCATAATAAATACAAGCTAGAAAAACAAAAATATCTCAAGAAAACTTACAATAGTGTGTTCTATCCTGAATATATGTACTAAATATTCCAAATTGCTAGAAACAGCAGAATGAGTTAGGAAATTTGAGGCCCCAGGGGCAAAAAACATAGAAAATTGCCTACCCCCTGGGTCATAAAACAAATAATTTAACTTGTAAATGCTATGATTTTATGATTTTAAAGTTCTTGATATAGAAAACAATAACTATGCTTGGAAGTTATGCAAAAATCAGATGTTAGTAGTCATCTCTACAACATTTTAAGTGAATTTATATCTCAGACTGGTATCTGCATACATACAACTATTGCAAATATGGCTTTGTTTGAACACTTCTAGTATATATAGTAGCTAAATTGTGTCAGATATATGGTTACAGATGATACTGTTGTGACAAGAATTCTAAATTGACCATTTGAGGCAGAAAATGTGTTCTATAATTGACAAATAGGCATACAGTAAGATGTGGACTGGTGATAGAGGCTGGATTGGATACTTTATATAATCTTGAATGTTGTAATGATTGACTGCTAAACATTACATTTATGATATTCTGATATGCTTTCAATATGTTATCAAAACAGTTTTTAACAGGTTCTAGGCAGATTTTATCAGAAAATATGCAAATAGGATAAGCTGGCAATAATTAAAGTCTTGTTTTCAAACTCTTTAAAAAATTAAAACAGGGGAGGGGGTATAAAATGTATAGTAAAGTATACACAGTGATTTCTTTCAGACTTTAATTCTGATAAATAAGTATTAATGTGAGAAAAACTGATTTTAGAGAGTTTTCTATTTGAATAAATGTCTGTATAGGTTGCACTTTGTAAATACAGCTGTTTCTCAAAACACGCCTCTTTTGGGGAGTAATTGAATATTCATAGAAAAATAATTTTGTTTACATACTGGTTCCCAGTTATGCTCTCTGTGTTCCATATCGCAGAGACAGAACTTGGGAATGTTACCAGTAAATAAACACGTGCATATTGTTTACATTGAAATCTGTGGTAACCTTTCATTCGAGGTAGGGGTAGTTAAGAAAATTAGTGTAAGTTTAAACTCTGAGAAGTTCAGGGCATATAAACGTTGAAAATATGCCGCACAGCCCTATATTTTGACCTTTGAAAAAAATTGTGGTGCATATAAACTTTCAATTCTAGGATAAGATGTTTTTCAAAACTTCATAGTAAAAGTGGTACAGTTTTAGCCGTAAAAGGAGTTCCTATGGGAAATTGCATTGTCAATATTTACAGAAATGCAACCTATAAGTTCAATGAATTTCAACATTTAAAAGAAGTGTGGTTGGAGAAACTTTTACCAGTGTTGTACATTTTACTACATTGGAGAATAAAAACATGCATTCATTCCTTTTTCAAAATGATGTGCAAGATGTTTTGGGGTCCATCTACTTAGGTTCCAATACAGATACTATTCCGATGACAACTTACCTGGTGACAACATAAATAGTGGATCTTCTGCATCCATCCACTCAGGTTCACAGTCAGTGGATGCTGTTCCCATCACATCATGCCACCAAACATCTCGCCCATCAGTCCAATTTATCTAATAAGAAATTTCAAATTATCACTTACAGCCACACCACATTTATTTTTGGTTCTTAAATATTTGGAAAGCAAAAAGAAACTATAAACAGCAAACTTTTCATTTTTCTATTAATTTTCAATTTTCAAAATATTTGAGTGCCAATATATGATGCTGGTGCATATTTTTTAATAAAAGAGAAATTGGTTTTAATTTTCTATTCCTCATAAAGCTAATCAGGGCTTTGAATTTTATCTTTCAAAATGTCTTTTGCCACAGGGAAGCTTTTCCTTGTCCAAAATTTCCCACATCTAAATTGCCTTGCCTACTCATTACAGGTGCATAAAAGTGATCACAAATTCATTCCATTCTCCATTTTATTCAACCATCATGAAAGCAGTTTTGTTTTTTAACTCAGTCTCAGAAATAAACTCTATCCAAGAAATGGAATAATAAAGTCTTCGCTAATAATAACACTATCTCAATTTGTCACTATTTAAAAGACTAAATAAAAAATAAATTCAGGCTTTCTCACAATTCTGCCAACCTTGTGCAGTAAAATTTGAAATTTGTGTCGGTTAATGATACAGCTCTTTCCTAGAAAGAAATGGCATATAGGTTTATAATTGTAAACAAACTGTTAGCAAATGAATTTAAATGATACCACAAAATCTCATTAGAATAAAAATCGGTTTAGCGTAAAAGCCAATATATGTAGTGGACTGTGTACTGTTCATAGCGGTTTGCATATTTTTTGGAGGAGTAGGTTGGTGGATGTTGTCTGTAGTACTGTGTTATATTTTTGATATTTCTTGTTATACTTTTTGTGCATGGTAAAGTTCTAAACCATCATCCAATACCTTTAAACTACGAGTTGGTCTTTGAGCAGGTTTTTCCTCAGGATAGTCTACATAGTCTCCATTCTGTTGTACATTATGTCCCTTTGGTAACAAATGTTTTACAATAAAACAATGCGATAACTTGTGGTCCCCGAAATTGTTTTATTTAAAAATAAATAAATGTTAGTTTTTTCTGTGCTGCAATGGGTTTTATATTACTTCTATATACTAAAAATATGCACATTAAACTTAAAGTTTACATTGTTCACATTTTCAATAACACTGTGTAAATGCTGAATTTAAAATATTGTGAATTCTATCAATTCTCATATGATTAAATTAAAAAAAACCTCTAAGATGAACAATAATTTTTTAATGAATTTTACCTTTTTGAACAAATTTCTAATGCAACATCTACTATGGATTTCAAATTAAGTAGTTTACTCCCTCTCCACACACCATCTGTAATACAAGACATCTATTGATTACAAATATCATATGATCAACCACTTACAGTAAACAGGTAAACAGTTACAATATTACATGCATTACTTTGACTTGGCTGGAGAGTTTTCTGATTGGCACTCATACCACATCTTCTTATTTCTTTATTATTTTAATCAAAACAAAAATTGTTTAGCTTACATTTTCTTGGAAAATCATGGAAAAAACATTTTTTTGTCTTTGTTACATTAAAAACATAGAAAGCATTACTTTTGTAATTTATGTGATTGGAAAATCAGCACAATAAATTAGTGTCTACTTTTTGTTGTCTATGATACCATTTTATGACTACAATATCATTGTAAAATAGCTGATTTTCATATGAGCTGTTTTCTGTGAATTCAATATTATTTATTTAGTACTAATTTTTGTGGAATTTGTTTTTCTGTCACGTAATGTATACAATACAGTACAGATTTCGTGAAAGCCTTCTCAGACTCCAAACACATAGTTTTTTTTGGTGTGACACCAGGAAACTCCGACATCCCTCCCTAAATTCTCAGAGAAAGGAGTAGGTCCAGTTGACTCCAGTAAGACCCCTTTTTGGCCTCAAAATTAAGTAGTTTTACAAAATTGTTAAAATTCAATTTTTTTTAGGTTTGTATTGGAAAGTAGAATGCTTCCGCTACATAAATATGGGCTGTTTTTGACAATACAATGCGCATATATCGGTTACTTGCATCATCAAGTCATGCGAAATTACTGAAATCTTCACAATTTTAGCATTTGTTAAATTTAAGACGGTTTCCGTCTTAAATGAAAGTGGCCGCATCCGTGTTCATTCTTAATATTTAGATGTAAGATGTATGTTATGACAACACATAACATATATAAAGGTTAAGGATGAACACGGATGCGGCCACTTTCATTTTTGACAAAAACCATCTAAAAAGTGACATTTTTAGGCATATTTGATAGATTTTTCATATTTAAGCTTGAATAAGGGCATTTTTAATGATTAAATCAGTTAAAATCTTTCACAAAAACTGGTTGAATCACCTGAAATAGACACTTAAGTGTTTAGAAAGTGTCCAAAATCTTTCGTCAGATGAATTTGAAATTCCAAAATCGGCCCTTACCGGACCTACTCCTTTGGGAGTATTCCCTTCCGACTTCCGCGTAAATTCGCAAACTTTTGTTTATTGTATTAGCGACATCTCTCCCAGTCCAGTGTGAAGTTGTGTCACACCAGGTAATTATTTGCCCTAATCTTTCTGATCTATACCGACACGCGACAGTCAAGCTAATGTAATAAAACAATTGTATTTCCTGTCTATTGATAATCAGGTTATATATCTAATTGCTTGAAACAAATAAAACATTAAAAAGCAAAACGTTATTGTTAATTCTTTCAATAACACTGTACATTTAAAATAAGTTTTATTAAAAACAACTATATTTGATTGTGACTTCGTTTTTTTTGGGTCAGTAAATAAAAATTTAATTACAAAAGAGATATAATTGTGTAAAAATAAATGGAGACTAACGCTGAATAAATGTGGGTAGTTTAAAGAAAATTACATGTCTCAAAGTTTAGTTTACAAGTAAAAAAGAAAATAGTATTCACTATTCCTTATGCTAATAAGTCTACGCCATTTTCGTTTTACGATTACATAATTGCTTGAAACAAATAAAAGATTTAAAAGCAAAATGTTGTTGTTAATTCTTTCAATTGCATTGAAGTTTTATATAAAAAAAATATACTTCATTTTGACCTCGTTTTTTTTTTATTGGTAAATTATATTACTTATGAAAAGAGACATCTAGCGTAAAAATTAACTAAAATGTGAGCAGCTTAAAGAAATTACGTGTCTCAAAACTTGTATATGCAAGTAAAAAAGAAAATAATTTTAACTATTCCTTATGCTTAATAAGTCTACGGTAATAATAAATAATACATTTGGCTACAACAGGAATAACTCTATAGCTGCATCAACTCGTCGTTGCATAATATTCCTTTACGCACAATGAATGTTAACTTGTGTGTTGTATAAGAACAGTGATCATTAAATATTTTTAAAACAATTAATTGATGTGGGAAGAACAGTGCATGGTTGAACTTAGAACTTGACTTCGCTCACAATATTGAACGCTAAAAATAGTGACATCAATTTTGTCCACGAGATTTTTATTTGGCGGGAAATATTATAATGTAGCAGTAAACTCCGGTCACCTTTCTGGCTGACCGTAAAAAAAATCATTCAGGGTTTAAATTTGCTTTGTAATGATTGACATTTGTGAGTGTTAAGATTGAGGCTCTAGAAGGTCCTTTTACAATTGATTAACCGGAATCTAAATCATAATCCTTTTCTGAATAAAGGAACACCAGCCTTTAATTTTTACGTTTCTCAGTGAACACAGAACGTATAACCTGGACATTATTTATACGTCCATAGTCAACAATATACAATAATGGTAGATGATAACATGATGCATGTCGTTCAGTTTCTGTTGGGTGTAGGCAGAGATCCTCTGTGAAAATGTTCAGATTGTTAAAATCCGATCCACATTTTTTTTCACATATTTCTTTCACGATATAATTTCATTTTAATATTCTATTGTGATTGTTGAAATACTTCTTTTTTTTATTTCGCCAAGGACTTTCAACGAGCAGTAAAATTCAGATTGCACCTATCCAATTTTATTTTAAATAATAAAGGATCAATAACAGATCATAACAGAGATAAAATACACATGATTTTTTTCTTTATATAATTAATTAGGTTGTGATTATTGTGTTGTGTCTGGGCGGGGAATGTCTCTCAGTGTTGTGTTTTTATAAATATAGGGCACATTGCATACACAACGTTTTTCCTTCGTTCAACAGAGTTGTCACTTTACAGTTTCTTTTCTGAATTCAAATAATTCAAGTCGGTAATGTACCGGAGGTAGTGAAACATAATATTTTACATTGCAAAATAAATTGAAAGTAACAGAGTTCACTTGGCGATCCGATAAATTAACTCTTGGGTTAAAATTGGACAAATTACTATTAAAAAAAACATTTTCGTTTAAGCCAGTTGATTTTTATATATTGAACAATTAATGAACCAGATATTCCTCACTGAGTAGGTCATAAAAGATACAAATTGTGGTAAAATTGTCTTTGTTGAAAAAACACAAATTATGACCTGACCGGACTATAATAAAAATACAAAATAA
Source organism: Mytilus edulis (assembly GCA_019925275.1). Taxonomy (NCBI): domain Eukaryota; kingdom Metazoa; phylum Mollusca; class Bivalvia; order Mytilida; family Mytilidae; genus Mytilus; species Mytilus edulis. The sequence goes on from CM034349.1 coordinate 130,388,200, forward strand.
GTGTTTTATTCATATTTTTATTTGTTGGTACGTTTTATTTCAAATGACAAGGACATGGGGCAAAAACATACAAGAATAATTATCTTATTTTGAATGATAATGTCACATTGTTATCTGTCAAAGAAAGGACATTTTAATACCGTGTTTTAAAGCACACAGGTGCAATCAAGATCGATTAAATGTACAGAGGTAATAAATCTGGCTAATTTGATTATGTTGTCACGCGTCATTAATTTTCAGTACATCGGATGGGCAATAAACCAATTAACAGCCATGTGGTGTTGGGAGAGAATCTTTGGAGAAAATTGGAGTATAATCCGTGATTCTTGGTGTCACACCGCTACACTCCAAAATCGGTGATTAGAGTACACGATTACAAACTCTCTGGGCGTACTGTACATCTAAATATATTTATTATTATCTTTTGATTCTGTATGACAGACTTAAAATAAAATATTTGTTATAACAGGAGACAAAATTTCAGATTGTATGAAGAAAATGAGTGGTTTTAATTCAACACAAATGATTAAACTAAATTTCTATACTGAGGTGAAGTCCAATGTTTTATTCAGGAAATCATCAAGTCAGAAGAGCAATTCTATATTAGTCAAGGGACTGTTTTCATTTTTCTTCATCATTTTTTGACTAAATGAATAAAGTCATCTATAAAACTGCAGGCTACAGCACCACATTAAAAACACAATTTACAAATGATTACATTTTGTATACTAACCAGCTGTTACAATGGCACTGCACTGACCATCTAAGATTCTGTCAGCAAGGGATTCGGCAGAAAATCCAGCAAACTGAAAAATACAACAATTCTTTTAACTTTAAAATACAGAAAAATCTATGCCTCATGGCATTGTTGGGCATGAGCCAGGTGATGACTCAAGGCATTGTCGGGGATGAAAGGGTTTTAATTAACTGATTACATATAGCCTCCCACTGTCAAATTTTTAATGAAATATTTTAAGAACAAATGCATCAGTCATATGTTTTCGTAGATATTCAATTTCATGGTTTTGCCAATCTTTGTACACAAAGTCTATTGGAAATATGTTATTCGTTTAACATTTGAATTTATGGTTCACCTGTACCCACAAAATACATGAAAACTGGTATCCAGCGCTTGATTGTATTTTTTTTTTAAATGTTAACAAGTTTCCAATTTAATATAAAATTTGATAAGTCCCCATTATTTATACTTCAGACTTTAAAAATTGTCCTCACCACTATGGAATGTATTATACCAAGTCTAGCACATGCTAACATTGCTACTGTCAGTTCTAGTATCATTGGCATATAAATGGCTACACGGTCTCCTTTCTTTAAGCCTGCAAAAAAGAATGGTTAGGATAAGAAATTCTACTATGAAACAAACATTTTGTATGTGGGTGTGTAAGTTCATTTGAAAAGAAAACTATGACAGTGCCTTTTATTTATATTTTTATTCAAGATAAACTGCTTCTAATTATAACAAGAGGCTGTCACAACGACAGCAAACCGGATTTATTAACATTTATTTGTGTCCTGGCAATATCACAAGAACCATTACTGATGAATGGTGAAAGTGAAAATCGTCAATATCAAATTTGACCTCCATTTTGTCATCAGTATCAACATATTAAAATTTGAAAAGCTTAGATTGAATGGTTCATGAGTAAATGCAACAACGTGAATGGAAACGCCATTTTACGATCTTTCAAAAACCATAACTCCTGAACGGTAAAAGTCAAAATCGCCATTATTAAAATTGACCTTCATTTAGTTGTCAGGAACAACATATTAAAATTTAAAAAGCTTTGGATGAATGGTTCATGAGTTAATGCACGGACAACATTTGATTGCCGCCCGACCGGCCACCCGCCGTACATCCCCAAATCAATAACCGACATTTTTGTCACAAAAATCCGGTTAAAAATATTTAAAGTTACATTGTAAATGTGTTTCTAATATTCCAGCACAAAATGTCAGATAAAAAATGGCTTTTGATTGTTTCTATGCATAATCCATGACTTTAACGATGAAAAACTTTACTAATCATCAACAATAACACAACAGTCAGGACTTACTTCAAACTGACTTATCCTAAAGATTTTGATAACATTCAATAATTACCATGTTTGCACAAACATAAAACTACAGTTTAATTTATTTTTTTAATTCTGCCTGAATGACCATTCATTGTACTCTTTCTGGTTGCTGTTAATATTTTCTGAATATTTTTAATATGAGAAATTTTCTATTCAATAAAGTTCAGAATGAAAATGGGGAATGTGTCAAAGAGACAATAACCTGACCAAAAAGCAGATAACAGCCAAAGGATTCAAATGTGTCTTCAACACAGCAAGAAACCCCAGCACATGGAGGTGGGCTTCAGCTCATCCTTGAACAAAAATGTGTACATGGACATCACACTAAACTCTGAAACATATAAATAAACTAAAATTTAAAAAAACAAAACATACAAGACTACATGTAACAAATATTTACTTACCAGATTGCTTTAAAATATTGGCAAACTTGCAGATTTTATCTTTTAACTGTGAGTAGGTTATATTTCCTGAATCATGGTCAGCTGGGTCATTTCCTTCCCTGCAAATACATGTATATGTAAATAATAGATGTGGCTCAAAAGGTTGAGTCAGGTGTAACATGCGTAATGGCCTACAACACTTCCCATTGATTTGTACCTTTATTCATCAAGATGAAAGAACAAGAATATAAACAACCAATTCACAGCCTTCAACAAAAAGCAATTTTATCATTGTGGGTAATACTTGTACAATTTAAAAGTGTTTTATACACAGGTATAGGTAAACCAATTTGGAAGTTATATCAGATTTGTTTTACAGTTTCCTATTATCCCCCTTGTTTGCATATACATAAACATTGTGTATATATTTTTCAATTGGTAGCAAAGTAGCCAAGTGAAACTAAAGAAAAGAAAAAAAATATGATCTTTGTACATGTACATGTTTAAGTACAAAATTTGAATGTCTAAGGGATAAACATGATAAAACAATTAGTCTATGTCAAACTCTTTTGGTCTCTTTGTTTATCATATATCATAGACACAATTTTATCATGTGACCATTGTAGTCATCAACGGTTTTTCATGATTTATGCCGATTTAAAAATGGAATTTAGAATTAAATTATAATAAATAACTGTAATATTTTGTCGGTCTATTCGAAATAACATAAAAAATGTGGTACACATTGTTAAATATCTTGCAACGCGCGTTATTCAATGTGCACCACATTTTTTATGTTATTTCTTCATAGACAGAAAAAATATTACAATCATTCCTTAACAAAAATTGCATTTGTCCTTTTTTTCATGATTGCTTCCAGTCTGTGCCAAACTGTGTTAGGTTTTGTCTGACCGAAAAGGAAATCTCATACTTTCTCCTATATTTTCAACTAAAAAATCTATACATTTCGGTCTGACTGAATCAATTTTTTCTGTCTTGGCATTTTGTTGGGTTGATAGTGTTTGAGACACACTGGTTTCCTAAGACATGTCATGGAATACAAGTTTCCTCATTATATAAGTTCCAAACAAAATAAATGGTATGGAATATTTGTTCCAACAAGAACAGATATTATGACATTGTTTATAACAAAGTTTCTAGTGGAACTTCTGTTAGGTGGACTAAATATACTTTGACAGACAGACAGTCATGTTACTTTTCAAGGGCTAGCAAGAACATTTTATCAACCTTAACATGTGGGCATTGCGTACACATATCAAAATACAAGTCACAAAACTGAGAGGGCTAATCACTGGACATAGAATTTTGGCAGACCTGCGTCTATTTCATTGGTCCGGTACGTTTGAACGATGGCATTTGGCACAGATTTCATATCAAAATATATCATTAAAATATTTTATCTCTACCAGTAAATAAGATACACTTGTGTACTACAGAGTATCCTCGTGTATTGTATTTTCGACCTATTAAAATATTTTTCTGAATTACTCTTTTATCTGTTTGAACATAGACATGGCTTCTATATTGAGAGTCACTAGTATACATGGTATACTTGTGCATAAAATAATTGTATCTGAAATATATTTCGATCTTTTATTTTTTTTTATAATTGAGTTCATTAGGTTGATGGCACCTTTGTTGACAAAAACAAGCGTCTTGTGTTTTCAACCTATCTAAGAAACGTGTCCAAACTTGGAAATGACATGTCGTACAAATCCGGAATTGGTTATAATTTGATTCCAAAGTTTATATGAAAGTGTTAGAGGCAATTAAACTTGTGACATAATGAATTAAGTGGTTATATTTACAACTATAAGACATAAAATATTATTTTGATATATTTTTTTGATTAGTTGTACACATTTTACTTGATGTACTTTGGAAGCCTTGTATGTCTAGGATCTTGTATACTTCATGTTTTTGATTAATATTTTAGTTTAGGAATTGTAAAGCAAGATTGGTGAGTATTGTCCTTAATGTTTTTTCTGTTAAAAAAATTAAATTGATATTTCATTTTTTCAGTAAAAAGCTGTAAGATCATGGAAATTTCAGTGTTCAAAATAACTTTAAGTATTACAACTAACCCCATGACAGTCATGTGACTTAATGACCTTGATGTAAACTTCCCATGCAAAACGACCATTGCCATATTTTTAGAAAATTTGTTTATTTTTTAATGGATAGTTTCTTTTGGAAGGTAAAACAAGTATTATGGGGACGAAGTCCCCAATTACAGTAGAAAAATCAATAAAAAATTTTTTTTTTTTAAATCTTGAAAATTTCCCGAATTTTTCATTCTACTAATGAACTCAAAATCGTTAACTTTTTTTTCCAGATCTACTTCCGTTTCCGGTCTTGTTTGCATCGTTTGCATGAGACTTTGAATAAAATGTATATTTTATCAACATATCAACAAATATAGGAAGGAATTCAACACTCAATCTTTTTTAATAATTGTTTGATATGAAAAAAACGTTACCTGGATAACAACGTTTCTTTGTTTACATTGAATATGACGTCATAACTTAAATAACGTCACAACTAAATCCCTTACAACAAAACCAATATCGGAAACGTTACGGTATTTCTGTTTTTTTTTTTATCAACATGTTTGAATTAAAAAAAAATAATACAAACTTCGTCCCCATTCGCAGGTAATGCCTACCTCATATTAGTGAAAAGGTACAAAACTGTGATATCGAATAAAAAAAACGTAAATACTTAATTATAATAACTTTATTTGGAGAATCTTCAAGACACGTGGTATAATTTGCTATTGTTACTAAGAATAGCAGCTGAATATGATGTCATGCGGGCATGCGCAGCATACAGGAAGTATAAGCAGAATTAGGTCGAAAACACAATACAAGACGATACTACTAACCTAGACTGAATAATCTGTCTCTTGTGTGGGTACATTTGTCAGTCTTCACGCCGAGTGGCAGCCAAGGCAGCCCAGGCTGGTAAAATTGCTCTCGGGCCTGTAAAAATTAGACCTACAGGCCAACAGAATCTAACTAAAAAATTTCAAAAATTGAGCTGCGGGCCTGTAGATTTAGCAGTTCAGCGTGAAGACTGATTTGTCATTTCATATTTTCTTTTCATCATTTGGCTATTTGGACACAAAAAAATAAAAATAATAAATAGCCAAATGATGAAAAGAAAATATGAAATGACAAATGAGACACACAAGAGACAGAATTTATTCGGTCTACTACTAACCAGAAGAAAGCAATCTTGTCTCCTTGTCCATTTTTTATATGCCGGTCTATAGCATTGTAGCAAATGTTTGTTTTGGCACCCTCCATCCATTTGATAGATATTCGACCTTTTCTACAGTCAAAATTATAATCTACAAATTTTCCTGTGGGAGGAGATACCCAATAAAATTGCTTGGCAATATCTCCCCAGAACCCCTCGGGATCTTCCACTGATCGCTTATACATTTCCTTGTAGTCATCCATGGATTTAACATGAGATTCGTTGCGTAGTCGATCAGGAGGAGGGAAGAGACGAGCTGTTTCATCAGAATTATCCATTTCTTTTAAAGTTTTGCTTTAGTCTTTTTAAAAAGTGAAAGTTGTGTCGGCGGCTTTGGTCATCGACGTCGTGTAAACGCTTGAAATGTGTCATTTCAAAAACACCGTACATCAGCTCGCCCTATTTATATTCGGCCTGTAATTGTAAAGCAAAATTATATCCGGGTGAAATTTGATCCGGAGGAAAAAATCTCACAGTAGTTCAACTAGTTGTTATTTTTTATTCGGAGGAAAATATTTCCCTGGGATATTTTTTCCTTTGTTTGTGAAATTCTATCTGGGTAGTTAACTTATTGAATAGTTAGTAGAAAAAATCTTATCCTTCACAAATACTATGAAATGATAATAGTGTATTTGAATATAAAAAGCTAAATTGTTAAAAAAAAAAGTATTATAAGGGGAAATAATTACACAAATTTCCTGAAATATTCAAGTCAATATCATTCTTTTGAAAAGAAAATTATCCTGAAACATAAGAAAGAAAACCAGAAGTAATATCAAAGATCGTAGTTTTGAAATAATATCATGTTTACATAAGGCAGAGACACATGTATATATGTCTCTGCATAAGGTAAGAGAAATACATATAAAGGTGAGTTGTTTTCAGATCTCAGTACAAATATAAATTAAAAAGTAAAGGTAGAAATATAGTTGCATTACTACTGTTGAGTAATGGAACTTCGGAATTTGATTATGATGATATTTTTAACTTTATAAATAGTTTTCTACATAAATAGTTTTGTCTGGGGACAAATATGTAGTTATTGATTATATGGAAATTAGATAAATCATAACATAACAATATATTGGAACAAAAGCAATTTTAACAGCTGGATAGTATTTATCTGTGAAATGTTATCTGTCTTATTTAATCATGTTGTAAGTCATCTTTTTATATAAATGAATATATAAGAAATAAGATTCAAGGAAAAATTTCACTATGAAATATATTCAGGAATATATTATTTTAATATCTTTAAAATATAAATTGCTCGTAATTACCTCCCATTGATAAATTAATGCAAAGGAGTAGGTTCAGTAAGACCCCTTTTTGGCCCCAAAATATAGCAGTTTTACAAAATTGTTAAAATGTAAATCTTTAGTTATTTATTGGACAGTAGAATGCTTCTGCTATATAAATATGGGCTGTTTTTGACAATACAATGCACATATATCCGGAACTAGCACCATTAAGTCATGCTAAATTACTGAAATCCTCATAATTCTAGCATTTTAGTTAAATTTTAGACGGTTTTCGTGTAAAACGAAAGTGGCCGCATTCGTGTTCATCCTTAATATTGAAATGTAAGTTGTATTTAATGATAATACATAACATATATAAAGGTTGAGGATGAACACGGATGCGGCCACTTTCATTTTTACCAAAAACCATCTGAAAAGTGACATTTTTCGGCAGGGGCGGATGCAGGAATTTTCGAAAGGGGGGGTGCTAACCCAGGGCAAAGGGGGGGGGTGCAAAACATATGTCCCGATACAAATGCATTGATCGGCAAAAATAAAGGGGGGGTGCGCACCCCCGGAACCCCCCCCCCCCCCTGGATCCGCCACTGTTTTCGGCATATTATGTAGATTTTTCATATTTGAGCATGAATCGGATCGTTTTTAATGACTAAATCTGTTAAAATCTTTCACATAAACTAATTAATTCAAATAAAATAGACACTTAAGTGTTTAAAAAGTGGTCAAAATCTTTCGTCAGATGAACCTGAAATTTGAGGCCATTGAGGAGTAACTTACATAGTAGTTAATGGGACTTTATATCCGTGACAAGTTTGTGTGAAATATGGTACGGCAAATATATGCCGGTACATACTATCCGCATAACAGATAGATTTTCACTCCTCTGGAAAAAAAATCTACCTCTGAAATTTCATGGCTGGAAAAATTACTTTGACAAATTATCCTCAGGATAAAATATCACAGAGGAAGAAATAAACTGTTACATAATAACTGTTTTTTTGATGAGGTAAAATATGGTTTTATTGACTTTTGAAAAACTGATATTCACTGACAGTATTAAAAACGGATTCAGTAATTTGTCAGTCTATGAATTTCCATTTATTATTTAAAACATTTATGGCATCCCGTTAACGATGATATATGTAGATAAGTGCTGAAAAAATTTACAGTCCTGCAATAAACCGCTTCACCATACAAATAAGGATTAGATTATTAATTATTGTATACCCGAGGCGGGATTAAGTGGGACCAGGGACCCCCCTTTTTTATGGAAAAAACTTGGTTGATTTATCAGCTCAAATAGTACCTATATAGATATAAGAGGATATATGGTATGAATGCTAATGAGACGAGACAACTCTCCAACCAAGTCACAATTTGTTAAAGTAAACCATTAAAGGTCAAACTACGGTCTCCAACACAGAGCCTTGGTTTACACCGAACAGCAAGCTATAAAGGGCACATATATGCATATACAATCTTATTCTATATAAAAAAAACAACACTTTTCAATTATATAATATACTTTAATTTATATGAAATATTGAAGAATTATGATCCATTGATATATTACAATCGGTCCATTAATACATATAGATATTTTCCTCGCCGGTAAAATTGCACCCCATTGATATATTTTATATATTAAAAAAGGGACCCGTTTCAGCGGCACATATGTATATACCTTCATATAGGGAGTGAGTCTGAAGATAAGATAAGATAAGATAGTTGTATTTGATTAGAATGATTAAAATGATTAAAGTACATTCAAACTAAAAAAAACACGAACACAACAACATGAACACACAATGTATATAACCTAAGTAAAACCATGCTATGACAAAACATAACTTGAAGTTTTTCAATTGCATGTACATGTATGTAAAATCTACTGGTATATATGACAATGTAAAGTTTATATCTATAATACTAAAATTACGAGGTCCAATTTGTCAGCCGTCATCACGTAAAAACGACAAATCACAGAATTCCACTTTATATATAACTAATATAGTACAAATGTGTAGATTAAAAATTACACCACTCCAGGCCCTTTTGTTTACCACGTAATTAATATTGCCAATAATTAAGAAGTTCCGGGTCGAGTCTGCTACCGATACCAATAGTATATTCACCTGTTACCTATTACCTTATCTGTACGTTCCGCATCTGACAGGCGCACCATCAAACGTTGTATTCAGGATTAATATGCTATATACACGGGTCATAACCACAGGGTTGACACTACTAAATGGTCAAATTGTTACCTATTGTAGTATTTTAATCAGTAAGACTTTCTAAGATAACAATACGAATACTAAAAATCTGGACTAAAAATAAGGCGTACAGTTTTCAATTTGTTAGTGGGCATGACGTAAAACAGCGAAGCAAAGAATTCAACTTTATTTATAACTTATATAGGACAATGCTGTTGATTAAAAAATACTCCATTCCAGGACCTTTTGTTTTCCAAATAATTAATATTATTGATTCAGTTCCATAATCGGCATGACTTTATCAGATGACAATACTAATACTAAAATAAGGCTTGCGCATAGTTATATACTTTGATGCAGTCACGGACCCGTGATATCACGGGTGTGTTCTAGTAACAATTAAACATAAGAGTTATAATCAAAGGACTGCAATATTTTATTTACATATCCTGTCAATCAGCTGTCTGGGTGATTTATAACACCTGTAAAACCTTAAAAACGTATCATTGTTTTATTTTGATTTGTCAATCAAAAGTTATGTTAATTAGTTATCGATGAAAGTTCCATAGAACTTTAAAAAAAGCGAAAAGAAAAGATATTTTATTAAACATTTTAAAACATCTAATGTATCAGCAATGTACATCATAACCTATTAGATTGTTGACTTTTTTTCTAAAAAGATTATTACAGACTACAATGTTTTACGACACCGGACATCCCCCAGACAAACAAACTGATTGGTGCCTTATATGCCCTTTTGACCGACTCACCGACTACAGCCGTTGAGGCTCTTTAAGTTTTTTAGCATTTTTTTTTATTCTTTTATCACCGCACAAATATGTGTATAATGTCTTGTCTTGCAAATGAAACGTGTTAGAAAACATTGTAAGTCAAAATAACTTCGACTTGTTGAAGGAGGCTATTGTCAGACAGACCCAGATGCAGATGTAAACGGGCATTATATTTTGTCATAAATTGTTCATACCAAACAGAAGAATATTAGATCTCACTTCTTCGAACAAAAGGAGGCAATAAAAGAACCGTTCCGGATCAACGAATTTAATGTATAATTATAAAAGAACACACAACGAATTTAGAAATTCTGATGGAACTTAATGACTTCAGTATAAGCAAACACACTTTCAAACAAAAAATCTCCAAAACTGCCGTTACCACGATGCTTGAATTCTGGATTACCATGGAAGACATGTTTTTCATTTTTTTTGAAATCTGTATTCTAGTGAGAACCAACAGAAGCTTTTCAATCGGGTGAATGTAAAGATACTAGTCATATCCTTAAACTTCACGTTTGCTATAAAGGTGCTGCCCTCGTATTAATTAATTCAAAGTTTGGTGACTATTAAGAACCAAAGACATATATTGTCTTTGGTTGAACGCATATATCCCATCGAACTGGAAATAAAGGATACATCAAAGAAGGTCTACTTCGAATAGAAATCAACCTTAGTTTATGACTATCAATTCATCCGTTAACCTGTATCGGATTAACAAAAATCTCTATGCAAAGTCAGTGAAGTATGTAACTGTTTTAAATTGAGGTAATATAAGAACCCTACAAAACCAACAAAAACTCATCTTTTGATTCGTATTTGAATGTTCTTAAATCAATCTAAGTCTTATACATGTATACTATATTGTACTATGTTCCTTGTAACGGAAAATAATCATCTTCTTCTTCTTCCTCTTCTCCTGTACATGTATATGTGCACTTCCACAAGGTTTATTTACATCTGACGTAGCTACTCATATCTTGACTTACATCTTCAAAAGAGATGTTTCAGCCATCCAATACGTAACCTTTTCATTTGAATGATTCCAACAATTCCGTGATATTTCCATCCCCTGTGACGTGTGGAAATCTGTCCGAGTGGCTAGATTTGAAACTGAAACTGAAAATTATTTTCTAATTTGATTACTCAATTAACATGTTAAATGCTTAATCAAATAGTTCTCCTCTAACATGTATTTTTATGATTGCAACATAGGGTGCATAATACTAAATCTTTCAATGCATGGAGACATATGGATTTGGTGGCGGGTTGAAACTGTGGGCCGAATTTACTTAATTATTAAAGCGCATAAAAGATTCAGACTGCAGTCGTTAAAATTAAAATCGGACTTCAATGTTTAAGGTTCCGGTATTACTGAAAGACAACAAAAAAGTGTGCTTTCATATGTAGAAATTATTGATTTGTTAAAAAAGACAATGTCCACTGAAGAGTCTCAAAAGCCTAATGATGATCTTGGTTGTCAGCACTACAAGAGAAAGTGCAAACTTCGTGTAAGTCAGACTGCAAGTCGGAACAGAAATCAACTTGTATTGGCTGAAAAAGTTCACCCCAATGTTGTTACCCCAAGGCATGCGTGCTGCTCAATAGAACTTTTGTAATTAACGTTAGTGAATATTAAGCATACATTGTACAGATCCCCTGGCAATAGTTATTTTGTTTTCATTAGTAAACTTAACAAGGGCATTTTCGAACAGGATGTCAGGGCAGAAGAGTATGGCTAGCAACCAAAGGCGTGACACCCTTCTCTTATTTGCTATCGAGACCGAATCCATGTCTGTTTGGCCAAAAACATGTTTGCTCCCTTTCATATTCGCACCCTTAGTACGTTCACACTCTTTTTATTGGTTTTGTGTCAATTCATTTTGTAATCAAGATTTGGTAAGCGTATTGCCATAAATATTTTTTTTCATTGAATCAAAATAAAGTGAGATTTGGACAATCTTTTTTGGTGTTGTTGAATAAATCTGAATCATGTTTTGGTGAGACTGTATTGTTAAAAATAATCATTTGATCATTGTTTTAAATTATATGAGATTCTCACAACGTTTGTGCTGAATAAATCTTGTGTAAGCATCAATTAAACCTAACTACTGTAAAGTACCAAAATAGACATCTAGATGTCATCATTTTGTATTTTGTTGTGGACATGTATATTGGGTGTAAATTTCTTGATTAAAATGTTGAAATATATTTTATAGGCACCTTGCTGTAACCGCGATTATTTCTGTCGTATTTGTCATGATGAGAAAGAGAACCATGTGTTAGACCGACACTCAGTAAAGAAAGTGGTTTGTGCAAAATGTGAAGAAGTACAAGAGGTATTATAGAAGGAAAAAAATATGGGATTATCTGATATGGTCCAAATAGCTACGTTCCATTAAAGATGCTAAATGATTGAAATACAATTTGATGCATTTTCAAGCAGATAACATCCTTTCCTCCATAAAAGGTCATTATGACCCACATTTCATGCTTCAATGACTTGAATAACCAAGCTACATATAACTCAAAATTGTAAACTTTAATTCGCCGTTTCAGAATCTAATGCATTCTGGGTAATATTTTCAAAATTGTACACCAAAACGTCGTGATTGGTTAAAAACGTCCTAAACAATGGAAATTCAACCAATGACGTGACATTATTTTAATTTTGGGGTACGAACAATGAAATTACCCATAGTCCTTTAGATTCTGAAACGGCCAATTACGTAAGAATGAATAAGATTCCACATATCAGCATTCCATATAAGGAAATGAAGAAATTCACATTAATCACATATAGACATGATATATATATTAGTTTCTACCAATTGACCTACCATATCATAACTTTATATAAAAAAAAACATTTTATATCAAGTGTCCAGTTGCAGGATGTTCTAAATCAGTTTTGTGTTGATGACTTGAAGCCTGATGATAGTCCGTCTGAAGGGGACGATAAATGGCTGACCCGTGTTAAGAGAGAGCCATAGCTCTTGCACGTTAAAGACACCCTTGTAGATGTCGAAAAAGAGTAGGCTAATGCCGCTACAAGGCAGCACTCGCACCCGCAAAGTGGAAAGGGATTAATATAAGTTGCAAAACTTGTTTCCCAATCCACTATAAATAAATATGATGGCCTTGAGCTGTTTTCTGATCATTGTCTGCGTTGTTGTCTCTGACAGATTCCCTGTTTCCATTCTAAATCCTATTTTACTTGCTGTGATGACACATCTATATGTGTCTGATGGTTTCTGACAATTGGATGAGAAAACATTAAATTTTGCCCAAACATTGGACTTTGTCTAAAACCAATATTTTACATGATCCTTAATTTTTATACACATTGTCAATTAGTTCAAACTTTTTTACTTTTTAAAGTTTGTTTTAAAAATTTAAAAGCTTCAAAAGTATGATATTTTACAAGTTTTAGGCCCAATCCATGTATTCATGGTATTGAATGATAAAGAATTGCAAACCTAATTCTTTTGTAATGTTTGTTGTATTACATCTTCATCTGTATAATTTGTATGTACATTTATTTTGTAGAAACAAGAGAAATGTACTAAATGTGATATAGTGTTTGGTAAATACTTCTGTTCATTTTGTTCTCTCTTTGATGATGAAGACAAGAAACAGTTTCACTGTCAAGGTTGTGGTCTTTGTAGGTAAGATTTACTTTTGATTTACTTTATTTTACGTGCTGTTGTTGTGTTCACATAGTTTAATTGAATGGCTACTTCATTTTCTAGGAAGAGCCCTTTCAGGATAAGACATAAATATATTTGACAACTTGCCAACTGTGTTATTAAAAGGGAGATTATTGTGAGGCTAGAGATAGGTATTTTCCATGTCACATTTTTTACTTGCCAGTGGGACTAGTACACTACAGTATTAAGTTTTACTTACCAGAGAATTACAAACCCTGGCTTTTATAAAAAAAAAAAAAATACCACAAGCAAAATGGTTTGTTTTTTCAGAAAGCTTTCTGTTAAATCATTAGTGAAGTAAACAAAATGAAATTGATAGAACAAAATTGAGTACATTTTGACCAGTTGGTGTTTTCACCTTTTTTAATGCGTTTATTTTAGTTGCTATGTCATTGATATGTATTTTTAGTGTTCTATAAAATTGTGAATGAAAGGGCAATTGTTTTTTGATAGACAATGTAAATGTATTGTTTTAATCGCAATGGATAGAAATTTAGCTAATAAATATTAATTACACCATGGGCCTATGCCAAATTTGATAAAAGAACTGCATACATTTTCATTAAATTGATGTTCTCTTTTTATTCATAATTAATGAGTAATTGTTTAATTATATAGGGTTGGTGGCAGGGAGAATTTTTTTCACTGTGAAACATGTGATATGTGCCTGGCATTAGACTTGAAAGATCAGCACAAGGTAATATATATGGTTGGCTGCCTTGCAACAGGAAAAGCCAATTATAATTAAGTAATTTGTTAAAATTTTGGAGTTTTATGATAATTGAGATATAAAGAAACTTGATTGTTTATCTTACTGCTATGTGCATGTCTTTAGTCATATACGATAGGTCTATTATCTACAAGCATAGTTACAGTAGAATGGATATTGAATTTTATTGAGTTATCTCCTCTTATTTTGTATTTTGCAGTGCTTTCAAAACTGTAAACACAAAAAATAAAAATAACTATTTCAATTGTCCTCCATGTGATGTGTTGAGGGAGATATAGAGATACCTGGTGTGTCTGTTCTTGTTAGAGCTTGCATGTACACTTCTTGTCAGTTTTTTTTTATCAAATTTTATATCAAAAGTTAAATTCAGTAATTTCTCTGCCAGGTTTGAAAATCAGTGCTGATCAACTTGTTTAAAGAGTCATAACCCTTAGAAGTATTAATTTTATGGAAAATTGCATCATAAGTGCTTTCAAGCCTACATTTCTTTTTTCAAAGGATATTTATAAAAAATATATTTTCAGTTATTTCCTTTTGGACAGATTATTTTATTTTAAGTAAATCTGCATTGTTTTTTATGCATTATTTTTTGGCATGTTTTGATAAATTTGACAAACATAGATATATAAAACACCTTGTATAGTAATTATAACATTAAATTTAATCTTAGAATTATTTCATAAGAGGTAAGTTAATAATATACATAATGCAATAGTTATAAAGCAATGGTAAGGTGCTTTTCACATGTGATAGCCAAATCTGTGTGTATCTCATGTACAGGTATTATCACTTGATCATTTTATTACAATGTTTTGTGATTATATTCTTGTGTTACTTACAGCTTTCATAACCGCACAACTTATACATGTTAGAAATTAATATTTTGTACCACATTCAAAGCTTTATTTAGTTAATGGTAATTCACCTAAAATGATTAGTCTACATAGCAGAAAATATAACACAATTTGTTCTTGCCGAAATGACATGTACATGTTGTTCACTGCCAAAAAGACCACTGAAAATTGCTTCAAATAATGGACCATATACGAAATTGGATTCATCTTTAAAAAAGTTATTTTCATTAGATATTATTCACTGAAATATTTCAATTTAAGTATTTTTTTAGAAGATCAAGAACATGTGTAATCTAGGGTGTAATATATATATCTTTATTCTCATAAAGCCAATGCATTACATCAGTACAGAGATAACAACAATAACTATTTACAATATATACAAAACAAGGAGAGAGGTTACAGAAGTCACTAGCCAGGAGGACAAACACAAGTATTAATATTTTTTATAAATAAACAAAGTTTCTTCAGGACTGGTTTTCGTGCTCGACATAAGTTCCGAAAATTTAAATGTATTATGTCGTTGTACAACATAGGAGGATAAATACTCTGTACGTTTTTGATTGAAAAAGTACATTCCAATATATAGTGATATTCGTCACCAATTTGTCGATTTTTACGGTGTAATAAAAGACTGTAAGATATGTGGTCTTTGTGATCTTTGAATGTCAGTCAGCAATTCTCCTGCTTGCAATTATTTCAAGCTGTTGAAGTATTATAAAAGTTTTCATTGTAAGTTTTATCACTAATGGATAGGATTATCACACATATATGGTTGTGAATACATGTTTTGTGAAAAGTAATATTCAACAGTATGTTTATATTTACCTTTTATTGTTTGACTGATCATTGTAAATACAAATCAATGGTTTTGAATTCATGCTTTTTAACAGGTAGGCATCTGTAACAATTAGTAAATTTACTTTATAACTAAAAGTCATAAGATTGTAATATAAGTATGATCTAATGATCTACTGCAATGCCCATAATGAATTAATTCACAAAATCCAACTTAATGTATAGAAAAGAAGAAAAGATTACAATTTTGATTGTTTCATTTTAGTAATGTACCCACTATAATAAATACTGTTTACTTTTTTTTTTAGTGTATAGTAAAGTCTTCACGATCTAATTGTGCAGTATGTTTAGAAGATCTTCATACTTCAAGAATAGAGGCTCATATACCTCAATGTGGACATCTCATTCACAGGTAATATAACTTATCACAATGTGGACATCTTATACACAGGTAATATAACTTATCACAATGTGGACATCTTATACACAGGTAATATGTAACTTATCACAATGTGGACATCTTATACACAGGTAATATTACTTATCACAATGTGGACATCTATTACACAGGTAATATAACTTATCACAATGTGGACATCTTATACACAGGTAATATAACATCACAATGTGGACATCTTATACACAGGTAATATAACTTATCACAATGTGGACATCTTATACACAGGTAATATGTAACTTATCACAATGTGGACATCTTATACACAGGTAATATTACTTATCACAATGTGGACATCTATTACACAGGTAATATAACTTATCACAATGTGGACATCTCATTCACAGGTAATATAACATCACAATGTGGACATCTCATTCACAGGTAATATTACTTATCACAATGTGGACATCTATTACACAGATGATATTACTTATCACAATGTGGACATCTATTACACAGATGATATTACCTATCACAAAGTTGAAATCATATAATCTTATAGGTAATATAAGTGACCTTATATGGACATTTCAACCACAGGAAAAACTACCCTTGATGGGAATATCTTATTCCCATATATATAAAACTCAATGTGGACATCTTGGTCATGTTATATAAATAGCCTCAATGTTAACTTATTCACAGATTATATTGTACTGGTCACTGATCATCTTAGTGCTGGTGCACTAAAAATTCATGAGATTAGGATTATACATTTTGGGCAGTTGTCCTGCGACTGGGCAGATATTTCTCCACAATTGGTCCATAATGGCTGATCATCCAGAGACAAATATATACAGGTTCTAAAATTGGTTATTGCTGCGACCTTAACAGAGATCAACCCAAATGTTATAATTATATTGAAGTCTACTCCAGTCTCTTACAATATATTTGATGTGGATGTGGAGTTTTAGAATGTAAATAGTCACGAAATTTCCTGTCAATATTTTGAATTACCCAGAAATTATGAATTCATGTTTCAATTAAAAATATGAATTTTATAGATATAAATATTCTTATTTCAACAACAAGCTGTATCACTTATATAATTCTGCATAAATTCTTAAGTAACAATATATCATATATAATAACAACAGTCTTGATATGAGCCACTATTGTAAATGTTTGATGATTTATAAATACAAAATATCACCTTATAAATGTAAAATTGTGTATTTTGTAGAACGTGCTTCAGAGAGATGATAAAAACAGGGTAAGTATAATCATAATAATATGTAGTCTCCAGTATCTGAATATGTCATACATCTCAAAATGTTTATTGTCTTGACTGCCTGTTCTATCAAAGATGATATTGAATGCATTAAGAAAAACAGTTTATCATTATCTGAAACTTAAACAGTTTTTGACAACCATTTGACTCATTGAATTAAAAGTGTAGCTTTTTGGAGAACTGGGTATACATTTACAATTAATTCTCCATAGGCCGTAATGGTAACGTTTTCCTCCGTTGCTCAGTCCATATCGTTTACTTGAACATGTATGATGGCTCATATCGAAGCTGATACATTTATACATGTCTGGTTAAATTTTCGGGGTGGCAAGTGAGATTACTTTTTTCGCAAATTGCTGGACCCCGGAAGATGGTGAAAAATGTCACTCTCCTCATGAAATAATCCCAAAATTCTGATCATAAAATTCAATAAAAAAATTGTCCTTTCTAATAATTTATTTCAGGTCAAATCTACATCTTTCTTTTCTCATCACATCAGCTCTATAAAACAGTTCTTATTGTTCATTTATGTCCATTTTTAAAATCACAGCATCCACAATTGTATGGCGGACTAATATTTTTTTTTAATTACGTCATCTGAGTTCCTCATCTCAAGGTCTATTAGGGATCCTGACCCATATTGAAATCAATACTTCTGATTTTTCCAAATATTTTTATGTGATCTTCATCGGTATAACATTCTGAATAAATCTGTGTATTTTTGTCCATTTCTGAAAAAAAATAAAGTTGTTTTAGCACTATAAGGCAATGACACTTTCGTCGCTATATTCATTTATTTTGAATACAATGTGTATGTATAATTAATTTCTTCCAGAATACATTCACTAGTCAAAACAAGGACAAAACTTCTGATTATAACCTTTAATTACAATACACAGACCCTGTTAAAGCATTCTATAAAATTTTCTTGTGTCTTAAAGTGCATTTTGGCAGAGAAATTATGCAAAAATGAAGATTTTATAAAAAAACCAACACCAAAATAATTATTCTTACTAGTGGAAATCTGGTATTTAAAACTGTGGAAAGCACTCTAAACTACTGGGAAAGTCATCCTTATCATATAATTAGAGTGCAATATAGTGCAAATTTTCAAAACTTGTCCTTTCACATAATTCTATTTGAGAAAAAATGTTTTTAACATGTATTTCAGTGAAAACCTTTTATCAGTGAGAAATCCACATGAGGTTTTAAAGGAAACATTGTGACATCACATGTATTATGGCGTCATTAAATAACGACAGATCAAAATAGTGCTAAATATAGTTTGCAGTGTTACGTGAGAAACAGTTGCCGCAAGATTTAACTCGAAATATTGAGTCGAAACGATCTGTAACTAAGCCTTTCCATTCAATATCAAGACCATAGCAACAGTTTTCATATTTGCATATTTTTAACATACCGACTGTAATTTCAATTGCATAAATACCATAAATAAACAATTTAGAGCTTGCCTAACAAAACAAAATGCTTACCAGTTATTCAGGACTTTTTAAAACCTCTAGTTTGCCATCTCAGGTTAAAAAGTAATGATATGTCTGGAACTGAAATAAGACCAAAAAAAATTACTCAGGCTGTGTTATCATTTGATTTAAATACATAAGTATTATTGAGAGAGAAAAATCTATTTCTTGAAAGTTTAATTACAAAGAAAGACAAATGCTTCTCCCTTATGGCTTAGTAACCTTCATTTAAACCTTTTATATTAGAAGCAATGGGTAGTAGCTAACTAGCTTAATAGTTGAATCGGTGCAGAAATATTGTTTTCAAAAAGGTTTGACCCTCCCCCTTTTTCACTGAGAAATGACAATATCTTTTGTTTTGCTCAAGTGCATTAAAAATAATAATTCATGATTTTCTTAAAACATGTACATGTGTTTTCTGTTTTTTTGCATATGATATCTACTGACCAGGGGTCAAATCATGGGATAAAAGCACATGCGATGATGTATCTCACTTTACTCGTATGAAGTGTGTTATCTCCCATGATTATCAGGTATTCCTGTAGACCGAAGTGATAATTACATAACAAAGACTATATTGTGTCATGTTTACTTACAATTTAATAATATTTAAAAGTTATTTCTTGCCTTTTTCAATATAGTAAACAAATTCCTTTCGGATATCTCGGAAGTAAACAAAGTTATGATTGTGCCTAAAAAAAGTGTTCAGCCCCGTGCCAGTAATGCATTTTAAAAGCGAAAATTTCATTGAGTTTTTGCTGATCTTTATCAATAATATTTATCTTAAACCATTTATAATAACTAGGTATAAATAAAAAACTACTAACCATAATTTTCGGTGGTGTACAAGGTGAAATCATCCATAAATCAGCCTGAAAACTTCTGGAATTAAGCTTCTAATTTGGGTATACATTTACAATTAATTCTCCATAGGCCGTAATGGTAACGTTTTCCTCCGTTGCTCAGTCCATATCGTTTACTTGAACATGTATGATGGCTCATATCGAAGCTGATACATTTATACATGTCTGGTTAAATTTTCGGGGTGGCAAGTGAGATTACTTTTTTCGCAAATTGCTGGACCCCGGAAGATGGTGAAAAATGTCACTCTCCTCATGAAATAATCCCAAAATTCTGATCATAAAATTCAATAAAAAAATTGTCCTTTCTAATAATTTATTTCAGGTCAAATCTACATCTTTCTTTTCTCATCACATCAGCTCTATAAAACAGTTCTTATTGTTCATTTATGTCCATTTTTAAAATCACAGCATCCACAATTGTATGGCGGACTAATATTTTTTTTTAATTACGTCATCTGAGTTCCTCATCTCAAGGTCTATTAGGGATCCTGACCCAACTACAAGTTAAAAAAGATTTTATATTTTTAGGGGATTGAACTCAATTTGATTGAATATTAGATTGAATACACAGTAGAAAAATCAATAATAACAAAAAAAATTGGGAACATTTCATTTTACTAATGAACTCAAATCATTAACTTTTTTTTAGACTTTTTTTGTTTTCCCGCAGAAATCTACTTCCTTCTTCCAGTCTCCTTGTCATGAGACTTTGAGTAGTTTAGTAAAATATAGGAACTCAAGGAACACACTCATGACAATACCAATTTCATTTTAACAATTCTTTGTCTTTGATATGAATAATCTTTACCTGATGATTGCGTTTTGTTGTTTACATTGAATATGACATCATAACTTAAATAATCTCACAACTAAAATCTCTAAAACACAGAATCAAAATCGGAAACGTCACGGTATTTCAGGTTCTTTTTTAACAGATTTTGAAGTTAAAATATGTCTGAATTAAACAAAATAATTCATACAGACTTCATCCTCATTCTCAGGTAATGCCTGCTTCATATTATTTGTTATAAAAAACAGCTGTAGCTATATGAATAAACCGGTTCAGTATATCTGTTGACTAATTATTCAGTGTTATCATTTTATGTTAATTTTAGTAATTACGCCTGTCCAATATGTGGTGAATCAATGTTGAATATGAAAGAAATATGGGAAAATTTAGATGAAGAAGTTGCTAACTGTCAAATGCCTGATGAGTATAAGGATTATCATATACAGATTCTATGTAGAGATTGTCATAAGGTTTGTCAAATATAAATATGCATCATTATAAAAGGATGTCGAACTATCAGCTCGAAACAAAATGACATTGATGTAAGCAACTAAAGATCATTGTAAGGCCTTAAACAATGAGCAAAATACATACACTATAATAAGATATTACATTTTTTGAGTTCAGAAATTTATGAGTGGATATTCTTATATTGAGAAAATTTTACCACTGTCATACACCAAATCTAATTAATGTGACGCAATATAAAGGAAAATCACAACTGAAATTATGAATGGGAGTTTTTATCATTGCAAACTTAGAACTATTGCATTTTTCTCAATAAAAACATCAGAATAACTTCTGAAATTACAAAAATACATTTTTTACTTTTTTTGAAATACAGATCAATTTGAATTTTGATCCGTTCTAATGATTTTGTGCAGAGTTATGGTCTTTGAAATTAGAAAATTTACTCAAATGATCAGTTTTCCTCACTTTCTTTTGTCATGCTTGAAGAATTGACTTGATATTATATATATAGTTAACACCATGACAAGCTATAAATCAAGTTAGCTTTTATTTTAATTAACAGGAAAGTAATGTAGTTTTCCATGTGTTGGGATCAAAATGTTCTGAGTGTGGCTCGTACAACACATGTAGAACAGCAGGACCAGAAACTAATAACCCAAATGTAGTATCTGGTGCTAGCAATACCAGTGAACCGAACCAGGCATCTAACAATGCACCAGAACCTGTCGCAGCTAACCAGCCATGGCTAGAGATGTTAGAATCAGAAGATACAACAGAACAAAGTGGTCAAACTTCAGATGAAAGAAAAGAGTCAAATACTACAAATGACCAAAGGTCAACCTAACTGACATATAAACAATTAAATTTTTCTGTTATAAATTTTCATTTCTGTTACTGTAAGTTATAAAGAGGTGTCATGTGATTAGATTTACTACCCAGTGATGGAATGCAGACAATGATTTGTAATGTGATATGTTATATAGTTATTTTTCAGTCCTCAAAGTATAAAGAAAAAACCAGCTTCAACATTCATATTTTCTGTCTCAAGAACCAATAAAGCAGATTTTTGTTGTTATTCCCCTTACTTATTCTATGTGTTAAAGTATTGTATTGTTTGGTGTCCTTTTTCATGAGGAAAAAAACGCAAGACAAATATTGGTATATTGCTTACACTTGTCTTTGGGTACAATCATTTTAAATTTTTTATTGGAAATACAATATTTGCACATTTGCAGCATTTGGGTATAAATAATCTACATTTTGCATTTATTTATTCTTATCAAGTTTCACACTAGTATATTTTATGTTAAAATTATGTAGTCTTTACATCAGGGGTATATCAATGGTATTCAAGTACATTTGGAAGAGTGCAATCTGCATTTTGAAACTTAAGTGACCTTTGATAACTTTTGAATTTTCCTTCAAAATGGGCATTTAATCTGATATATAAGTAATATTTTATCTGTGTTCAGCATTTATAGTAACTTGTTTGTGTGTGTGTGTTATTGAATTTTTAGCTATCTGCCAAAATGCAGTTATCAAAATTATTTATATTGATAAGCAATATGGTTTTAAAGACATGCCAAAATCATATTTGTTATGTTTTCATTTTTTTGATTGTAAATTATTTTTGTTGAATGTTTAATGATACATTCATAGTTACATTAAGGTTTATGACCCCTTCTGTAGCCATTTTTGTACGAATTTTTCAAACTTCAATTGTATCAAAACTACAAATGTAATGAACAATAGGGATAGGCCATTTTGTACATATACCAAGGGGAAACTTGATGCAAAGCATTATTATTTACCGTTTCATTGCATTTAATAGAAAAAGAGTACTTTGTGGTAAATAAATCAAGATTTTTTATAGAAAATCCACAGCCTTTAATACAGAGATTTTTTTTATAAAATTTGAAATATATTTACTCACTTGCTTTTAAGATGTGCTGGTGTTTATTTTTTACAAAAAGTTCTAAGCAGCCTGTAATTTCCAAAATACCTCGCGCTGAGTCACTAAAGTCGAGCGCACCCTAAAAGGTGTACTTGATTTGGTCCATATTTTAATTTGTTTTAACCAATAGATACATTAATAAATTCGTTTTAATGTTTAAGGAAATCAATGCTAGCACTGCATGCAATAATCTTATATCTATCAGTCATGAAATTGCCAAATATTAGGGTACAAGGATAAATGCTGTGGATTTTCTATAAAATTTCTATATGTTTAGCATTGAATTAACACAAGGGTACATAATCCTTAAAGAACATTTTATTTGGGTTTACGAATTTCAAGGAGATGATAAAAGAGTCTTAATGTATCTTTTAAAATGTGTCATTTGCTTCTATAGAATATACGGTATGAAATGTTGATTTTACACAATTGATTCTGATTTATTTGAAATGTAACAATAAAGTAGTAAGTATTAGTTAAATCATATGTTATAAATATTTATAAATTTGTTTTGAACCTACCTCAAAGGTTCTAAAAGTGAACATTCATTTATAAAATGATATTAAATTTAAAAAGTTTTTAACAAATGTTCTTTAGATATGAATGATAGAAAAACAATTGTTAATTATTTATTGTACATGGCATTAGAGATACTCTTTCAGGCATTTAACTGTTTTTTACACTGCCAACTGTCTATTGATACTGTGAATTGCTTGCCACATGGAGCAAAATTTATAAAAATGTGATTTACAGAGATTTGATTTTAGTTCATGGATTAGGAGACATTATTCTGAATGAAAAGTTTTCTTACATGTATTTATCTTTTAACCTAAATGTTTTACACTATTTGGCTTTGACTTATATATATATGCTTGAAGAGTAAGGTTAGCTTTTGCTTGCATTTCTAAAGAAAATTTGACTTTTAGAAAAATATGACGATATTAAAAAAGTTGATCAACTTAACATTCTAGCAAGGTGAGATATTAGAGAAATAACTTGATATTCTGTCACTAAAGAGAATACCTTTTAAGAGATTACACGATAATGAATTGACTTTAAAATATTTGTATTTACTTTCTTAAAGTGATGTTGCTGCATGAGCTGACTTTATTTGTTATTGTGTTCCCATTGTGTACCACCCTTGTTATACTTTAAGCAAACATAGAATATTTATATTTATATTAACATTCAGGCTGCATTTAATATACTGTGTACTTCTGAAAAAAAACAACGTGATATATTCCTGTTGTTTTAATATGAAAAATGTATCAGCCTTAATCAATAAAACTTGTTAAACAAATTGTTTAAATTCTTTTTCAAGCTGAAAATTCAGGAAATTAACAATGAATATGAAAGTAGTTGAACATTTTTCTGTACATGAGTTTTTGGAAGATATGAACTGTTGTTCCAATTCTTTTATTAAGGCACCAACCTCCAAAGCAAGATGTTTCACAGGTTAGCTACTTAATCTACAAATTGAATACACTGAAAATATTCTCCATATTTCTCATGTCTGTACAGTATATATGCACAATTGAATTGTGAAAAAAATGGATATATTGTTGAACCAGTTAATTTAAGTAGGTAAGAATAATGATACAATACCAGTATGATGGACAACTGCCATGATCACCAAACTACAGATTAGGTGGTGCCTTAATAATGATATCCCACATCCTTAAATGCCAATCATATTGACCAAATTACTAATCAACCTCAGTCTTACATAATTAAACGGACCCTTCATTATACATCACAATACACAAATACATGGCATAATTATCGAATACACCAATGTATAGCTCACATGATATATAGGAATGATAGATTTATTTTAAAACCAGGATTTCACCATTTTCTACTTAAGGACACCTCTGTAACAAGACAGGAATACGGCATCAGTTTTCCTTTCGTTTGATGTGTTTTAGCTTTTGATTTTGCCATTTGATAAGCGACTTTCTGTTTAGAATTTTCCTTGGAGTTTGGTATTTTGGAATTTTTCTTTTTTGAAAGTAAAACGAAATAGTGTTGGAGAGCATTAAAACCCGGAAATTCCGACAAGTTGTGACAAATTTGGTTAAGGTCATTAGTCTATGCCTTATTTAAGATTTATTGGTTGCGCTCAAATCAATACAATTGGAATACCAAATTAAATTGAAGACTGAGCACCAAAGACTAAAATCTCAGAAAAGTTGTACCATATTATGATAAGGCAAGCTATGCCTTTTATAGGGAACATAAGTGTTTGTAAAAAATCAACATTTCATAAATAGTATCTTCACAGAAAATAAATATATCAAATATATTACATGTCAACACAAAAGTGCTTACTATACTTAACTGGTAATAAATACCCTTGGGGACAAGACTTTCTCAAGCAGTGGCTTCGACCCCAGGGTTTTAAAATGGCACCGGCTACAATAACGTTGAAATGTAACAATAATTAAAAATTTTTATTATTGTTACATTTCGATGTAATTGTAGCCAGTGTCTTAAAATTTGTCAGGATACCAAACTTCTAATTTGGTACATCAGACGCGCATTCCCTTGATGTATTAAATGCACTGTTGAAGTTATTTTCATTAACATTTCCTTTTTAACATCTTAAATCGGCTAATATTTCATGATGTGAATAGTTATCAAAGGTACCAGGATTATAATTTAATACGCCAGACGCGCGTTTCGTCTAAAAAAGACTCATCATTGATGCACAGATCAAAAAGCCAAACAAGTACGAAGTTGAAAACATTGAGGACCCAAAATTCCATAAAGTTGTGCCAAATACGGCTAAGGTCATCTTCTCCTGGGATACGAAAATCCCGAGTTTTTCGAAAAATTCAAAGTTTTGTAAACAGGAAATTTATAAAAATGACAATATAATTGATATTCATGTCATCGCCGAAGTGCTGACTACTGGGCTGGTGATACCCTCGGGGACTAAACGTCCACCAGTAGTGGCATCGATCCAGTGGTGTAAACAGTTCTCAAAGGTACCAGGATTATATTTTAATACGCCAGACGCGCGCTGCACAATACTGTAATTTTACCGATACAACTTTAAAATACAACTTACATCATCTAACCTTGATCCACTTATATGAAAGAACACTTCAGCCAGTGAAAATGTGTTCAATGGATGCCATGTAGAATTGGTGAATGTTGTTCATAACGTCATGACGAGGTGTGTCTCTACCAGAATATGAACTAACTACCCTTCTAGCGAACTATACCTGTAAAATAGGAATCATTCACGACTTTTCACGAGAGGCGGCGTTGCAGTTCCATAGGTGGTTAGTTGGACGCTTGATACCAGATACTGCAACCCTTCCATTTGATTTCCATTGATCCATTTTAAGCGGTTCTGAAGCAATCATATAATTATTTTGTTTAAAACACACGACATTTGTGGACAAATACTTCTAACGGATTTTTCTTCTCTACTTTAAACAGACACATTGTTTATTTTCGTAATTGCTTTAATAATAGAAGACGCACAGTCGTGATTTTCAATTGACAATATGCTTTAAAAAAAAAAGGCAACAGTGGAATACCGCTGTTCAAAAGTCATTAATCTAATGAGAGAAAACTAATCCTGGTTACAAACTAAAACCGAGGGGAACACATCTATAGGAGAAAAACAATAGAAACACTGAAGTGCAACAAAAACAAACGCCAATGCAACAAACGTCGAAATATTTGATAACAACTGCCATATTCCTAACTTGGTACAGGGAATTTCAAGAAAAAAACTGATGGGTTGAACCTGGTTTTATGACTAGCCAAATCACGGACTTAATGACAATGTTAAAAATACCCCTAAAATGACAACATACATGACAGGAATACAGTACAAATAAATGCAAGAACACCCATTACAGAGAAATGCTTAAATAAATAATAAAATAGTACATTTCGACACGTAAACCACAGAATAAATACGAACACCTTGAATGAATTTACGAAAGTACACAAAAACAGCATCATAGAATTACGAACTGAGCTTCACATGACGTATCAACGCCACAAAGAGAGACGTCACAGGTAAATGTCTAAACATTTTAGGGTCGATTAAAGACAAAACTTTACGACAAAAGAGAGGATTTCAGTGAACTTTCCATTTCTAAGTAGCAACGTTCCATAAGCACCTGCATACGGGGTATATATCTCTCAATTGATACGATATTCCCGTGCTTGTATCATGATTTTCTTGATAGAGGGTTGCTGCTCACAAGAAAGCTATTAAACCAAGAGTGCCAAATGGGGAAGTTGAAATCATCCCTTTGTTAATTTTACCGTCGGACGCCATCACGAGTTGGTTGACCGTTTTGGAATAACCGTTTCACAGATGATATCGGATATGTTCCTTACGTCGTAACTACAATTCTCTTTCCTTTCATGAATGTGACCTACTGAATTAGAATAATTACCGGATTTGTTATAACATGAGCAACACGACCGGTGCCACTTGTGGAGCAGGATCTGCTTACCCTTCCGGAGCACCTGAGATCACCCCTAGTTTTTGGTAGGGTTCGTGTTGCTTATTCTTTAGTTTCTATGTTGTGTCATGTGTACTATTGCTTGTCTTTTTCTTTTTTAGCCATGGCATTGTCAGTTTATTTTCGATTTATGAGATTGACTGTCCCTCTGGTATCTTACGTTTCTCTTTTACAAGAATATCAAAATAGAATTGTGTTGGTAAATGTGTAATTAATTGTATCATCTCACTATGTCGGTGCATATGGTTGCTTTAAACTGTTATCATATAATTAAACTAGGTGATAAATTATCTTTACTTCTACATCTTACATAGGAATAGAAAATAAAACTGGATGTGTCAAAACGACTCGAATGGTCCCGTCTCTTAAATGGACACAAACATGATGGTAGTCTTGCATATCAAAAATCTGCTCAAAATCCTATGCCATTAAAACTCACATACCAAAAATCAGTTTAATATCTGAAGGCGTTTGACAAAAAAAGTCCGTATAACTGCGATTTTCAACAATTTATCGAAGTCCACAGCCCGTAATTTCGACAAAAATTAGCGGAGCGGAACGAAAATCAAACTTGATCTGTTACTCATCATGATTAACTCACATACCAAAAAAACAGCCCGATATATGAAGGCGCTAGAAAAAAAGCTCGTATAATGGTTTGTTGCGGAATGACGGAATGACGGAATGACGGACAAGGGTAAAACTATATAGCCCCGACAACTATGTTGCGGGGCCATAAAAATAGAATTAAAACTGCAATCGATAAGACATAAATAAAGGCAACAGTAGTATACCGATGTTCAAACTCATAAATCCATGGACAAAAAACAAAATCGGGGTAACAAACTAAAACTGAGGGAAACGCATTAAATATAAGAGGAGAACAACGACACAACACTACAATGTAACACACACAGAAACGGACCAAGCAACAGACAAAACAATATCTAAATACATTAATGTTGGATGTATAAATACCGAGACATGTCTTATATGCAATGAAAAATCCACACATAGCAAAACAGTCATATTTGTGAATAAGTCATGTTCGGCACTTAAAAAACCAGACGTCTAAACTATTATAACTAGTAATGATTTTGCTAATTAAAAAGACTAAACACGATGACTTATCAAACAATGTTAACATATACATTAATAAATGTATTCAATGATCAGAACTGTATTTGAATCTAACGATACTTTTACAAAATAAAATTGAGAATGGAAAAGTACATTTTGTAATAGAATCGTTACTTAATGACTCACTACACATAGAAATACAAATACATGAAAGTGATTGTCTCCAGAAATATAATTCTATTGAAATGCACTGTTTACTTCTTTAATCGTCTTTTATCTCTCATACTGTGACATATGCTTCACTATGATCTGTATTTACATAAAACATATTTGTAGTTAAATTCAATTAAGTCACGTAAGCCTTAATATGTGCAAGTGTGATTCTATTTGCAGATTAACATATAGCAAGTTAGGTTTCACATCCAACTGTTTAAGAAACAATGTTTGTATTGCAAAACAATGAACTGATGGCAGGGATGATTTCAACTTCACCACTTGGAACTCTTGATTTACTAGCTTTTTTGTGAGCAACAACCCTCTATCAAGGAAATCGCGATCAACTATAAGAGGGAAAAAACGGAACAACCGAAACATAAAGTCAGCCTATTATGAATGATACCATTGGTTCGCATGGGAATGCCGATTGTTTGTTGAAAAACACTTCCACCAAACGTTATAAATATGTTGTCAATCAAGAAATCAAGCATATTGTCAGTTTCTGAGAATTTTTTGTTCGAATCAGTGATTTCTTAAGTAGGATTTATCTCTCTCTAAGACAAGATACTTGAATTTACGTTGGACATTTTTTTTTAAACAAAGCAGGACAAGCTTTTCAATTTGTCTTTTAGTTTGGAATAGGGAATACTTGTGTAAAGCGTAAACAAATCAAATGGTTTTTTTTTTTATATTATAACAAGATAAAAAAAAGTCTTCGATTTTATGTATTCACGCTACCTACAGATAAATAGATAGTTTCAATAACTTGGAAGACCGGCTTTGATTGCTAATTAAATTGATGTTATTTATTTAGAAAGTGGTTTTAATGAGTACATTGAAACCCCAGTAATACACTGCAACATTTTTTGCCAGGACACTTATGTAGTTTAGATATCCAATAAAGTGATAGCAGATCAAGTTCTTCATCTTTGGTCGAAATTCCAAAGGAAAATAGATCAGATTTATGATTATCAAGGACTTTCTCTTTATTAAGTGTCTTGGAGAAGATATTGAGTTTCCAAGTGAATTGTGAATTCCTAATTTATTAATCTAGCAGCTTATGTAATGTGGTTACACACACAAACGATGCGGTTTGACGATTTATAAACGTTATTTAATGAGATGTAGTATAGTTGCCTCAATAGTTTTATAGCCTGCTTTGCTGTTTTGTGAAATTGTTTTGATAGTCTGCATTCTTGTCTCCATCTTAAAGTTGTAATGATCTTTAACTTCGTATTTGATAAGCCATCAACATGTAATGATCAAAACGTATCTGATGAGTCTTTTGTATACGAAACACTAGTTCCGTATAACACATTATAAGCTTTGTATCTTTAACTTAGTTTTTACAATCGCATGGTTGATGAAATTGGTGGTGATAGTTATCAAAAGTACCAGGATTATAATTTCATACGCCAGACGCGCGTTTCGTCTACATAAGACTCATCAGTGACGCTCAGATCAAAATAGTTAAAAAGCCAAATACATACAAAGTTGAAGAGCATTGAGGATAAAAAATTCCTAAAAGTTGTGCCAAATATGGCTAAGGTAATTTACTCCTGGGGTAAGAAAATCCTTAGTTTTTCGAAAAATTCAAAGTTTTGTAAACGGTGAACAGTTTTTCCCGTTGGTATCACAAGCCCAATAGTCTTCACTCTTGTGTTGCTATGCAATATCATTGAAACTGTCATTTTCACATGTAAATGTATTGTTCCAAAACACGTAGGCATATAAACTGAGACAAATTTGGCACAACTTTAATTATGGCATATTTAGTTCTTCAAGTTTTTTTTTTTTTTCTTTTTGACTAACTTGATTTGAGCACTGATAGACGAAATGTCCATATGGCTTACCGAATTATAAGCCTGATATATATAATCAGTTTTTAAATATATTTTGCATTTTCCAATCCCTACTTTAAAAGTTGATCAACTGATGAAAAAACAATATATCAATTTGGTGCTTCCGAAACGCTTCTCTGAAATTATTTGCACCAGGAGCGTTCAAACAAACAAAAATTGGAATCCAAGAATGTATTAGTACTTAAATACGTAATGAACTTTATGACCTTGTTTATTTAATTTCAATTTTGCTCCGGGTAATTGAAACTCAATTTATTTTCATTTTTACAGTTCTTATTTCAGCATTCTGTTTTCCTATACAATTTGAAGACATGCTTGATATGATCTTATATGTGAAATCTTTATGTAAAAGGACTATGATAAGAAAATGTTACAAATAATAAAAAAATGGTTTTTTTTATTGCAACTGAAGCCTTTCAGCAAAAGGATATTACGATAATTTATAATACAATATATTCATTCAGAAATTGTCACCAGAACAATACAAAGAGGACAGAAAAACTTAAAATGTAGGCTAATGGGATAAAGATTAGAAGTACATAGAACAAAACAACTCTGTGTGATCCGAAGTGTTTTATTTTCAAATTTCAAGATATTTCAGATGTGTATGCATATTAGTAGGACTATGATGCTTCTGCTGGGGAAGAATCATTCATCACCAATATACCATTAATAGCGCAGTCAACAGATAAAAATGAACTACATTCAAAATGATATTTATTAACCTTTTGATATTGCAAGACAGTTTGAAAATTGAGCATGCTGTAAATTGTTTAATGGATTTTGTGTTGATACTGAATGAAGTAAGAGTATCACAATGAGAGCTGAATTGAATATCACAGATTGATTGTAGAGTATGTGTATTAGGCAGATCGAGGTATAAACTTCAGCCTGAGTGGTCTGTCGGGTGTCATAACTGTGTTCAGAACTGGTTCGATATCCTCGTTGTCATATTCAAGTTTAAAATTCTGAACAATCTGGAAACAAACATTGAGAAATATTAAATATATGTTATTCAAATTTACTATTATATGTAAATTGAACGCATTCGGACAAATTTGAGTGGTCTTTATGGAATCTTTAAAAAACAAATTAAGAGTAACTGTATTTCGATAAAGAATACATCTGTATATGTGGCGTCCAATAGCTGTTAAATTTGTGAACGGCTCTATAAGCACACCTTTTGTACCTCTATAAATTGCATTTCATGAAT
Organism: Mytilus edulis; assembly: GCA_019925275.1. Lineage (NCBI taxonomy): Eukaryota > Metazoa > Mollusca > Bivalvia > Mytilida > Mytilidae > Mytilus > Mytilus edulis. Next base: position 130,420,436 of record CM034349.1, read on the forward strand.
TATTATTTCAAATGTGTACTTGCCATGCGCAACATGACAGATGCCACAAGTTGAGTAGGATCCGCTCACAATTCTGGAGCACCTGATATCATCCGTAGTTGAGGGATTCGTTTTGCTGAGTCTTTAGTTTTCTATGTATCGTTTTGTCTAAATATTGTGTATGTGGACTTTGTTGTACATGCATTTGAAAGGTTGAGCTAAATACAGCTAAGGTAGACACCCCACCCTCCCTCTTACTTACAACAGTTGCAAACTATCATATATAACATTCTACGTTATATAAACATTAATTACCTTCGTTAACATTATATGAATTTCTTGTTCCGCAAATCTCCTACCTAAAATGTGAGTAAATACACATTATATACATTGTAAAGATAATAATTAATCTCCTGGAATTGATATCTTTTCTTTTTATGCATATCTTAAGCAGAATAAGTAGATATGCTTCAACGCTATATTGTTGATAGAAGATATGCTTCCATCCTCGTAGTGAAACAAACGTTAGCTTAAATCCTTCTGTGTAAAAAGAACATATGATTAAGCCCTTTTGATTAAACAGCAGATATGCGTTAGCCCTCTTGTTTAAACTCTACATACTACAACCCTTCAAACAATCAGTTGATTTCAATGTAATTGTCTCACACTTTATTTAATCTGTACATCCATTTTTATCAAACACATAGATTTTGACCTTCACAAAAAACATAATTTAGACTATTTTACACGGGGAAAAATAGTGTTCTATAAAATATTTTATTGTTTATGCAAACACTTGTGTAACTGATCAATGCATTTATTGTGTACTGTTATGGTCCAATTTCTCTATTTGTTAATGAAGGATAACATAACGGGTTCGAAATTTAAAAAAAAAGCTTCCCTAAAATCATGTCTCAGAGCTTACCGAATGAAATTTATTGTGTTAAGTATTAAATGTTTATTGCACCTAGATTGTAAGGCAATAAATGAATTATCTGTACAAATTGAAGTATTTCTTCTGTCTCTACCCAAGCATTGTTGTTGACAGATATCTTACACCTATTGGTATGCGGGAATATAATGTTTTCATCTTGTCTAGATGCAACGGTAAATAATGGAGACTGAAGAGACATTTCTGCGGCTATGAATATCGCCATAAAATGATATAAGATATGAATATATGGGTTTCACACAATTATGCCTACCTATACACATTCTAGCGCCATGACCCCAAACCAGATTTGATAGGGACTTTAGTGTTCTATCCATTTCTCCCTGTAACCACCTCTCTGGCTTGAAACTCTCGGGGTCTGGGTAGAGTACAGGGTCATGGAACATTCCGTATAAGTTTGCTTGGACATGTGTCTACAATGAAAGAGTTATACTTATGCTAACATGTGTTGGTACTTGAATAAGAACATACACGGAATGCGTTAAAGACAAAAACGTAAATAAATTGAAAAAGAACAACATTTCAGATTAACATAAATGCAACAAAAGTCTCCAGCTTCTAATTTTATCATTTTTTGTAGTTTCTAAGTGAAGACAGTGATGGTCGGTTAAAAATGTAACGACAAAAGGTATCTCGTGTGTTCTATGTATACTTTAGGTGTATTCTACAACATAACTCATAAAAAAAATCTTCAGAAACAGCTATTTCTGAAGTAAACTAAATGGGTGTAAAATGAATGTATACATTAATACATTGATAAATGAAAGATTTATATCAGGTATAACCCATATATAATTATCTTAAAAATATGATTTGAAACTACTTACCCCAGCTGGAAGCATATATCCACCAACTTCTAGTTTGTCCTCTATATGTCGGCTAGTGGCAAATGTAATGGGATATAATCTGAATTGAAAGTTCAAAGTATGATTAAAGTAAAAACTGTTATTTAGCTATGGGGACCGAAAACTGGAGCAAATCTGAAGTTTCAGTTGTACTTTCAGACTCAAATAACAGCTGCTGTACCTATTATATTGCACCATATGCGCATTGCTAGAATAAATGTCTCTCCAATGATGCTCAAGGCCAACTCATTTCAAATAACATGTTCCTCGTCCATATTAACGAATGTGACATCGGACGTCAGGTTATTTAAAAACGACTTTGTGTGCTATAGAGAATAAACAACACAAATGTTTGGAGTAGACAAAATACAAACACTTTAGGTACATGGTCTGAAACTTATGAGGTGCGTTTCCAACATGTTAAATTCGCACAAAAAGACCACCGAGTTTAAATCAATACAATACATCTGATGATGGGATATGTGCAACAAATATTATTATCATTTTTCCATTTGCAAAGTTATAGGCGTACAAAAGACTAATTCGGCTTATCAAAGAATACGAGCACAGCATATGATCCTTATCAAAAGTATGTATAGAACCAACCAGAAAACGTCGAGAAAATAGCAGAAATACTTATGTAATTACTGTTTCGAACCAAAAGGTATGACTTCAATCCTTAACCAGATCAATCTAGAACCACTGAAAGATAGGCGAAACAAAGTAAACTTAATTCACTCTGAAAAGGCATACACCATTTAGCCGAAATTTTACAGTGACTTGACTGTTAGTGTTGCTATCGGACTATTGCAACTCATTCAAAAGTCTGACCAAGTTGCAATTTGTTTTATAAAACCAAACTGTTCAACTGGTCAGAATTTTGAACAAACTGTTCAGTCAAATTGTGGAAGTGCGAGTTGATAAAATAAAATATACTTACAATCCTATAAGACTTTAACTCCACTTTGATGTTGATGTGACAAAATCAGTCTAACAGTTTGTATAGATATATTATAGTCATTACCATGCAAGAGGTGAAATGTAATTTTGAATTGCCAGAAAAATGTCCATACTAGCTTTCATATAATTTTTCTTTTGAAAAGCCTTCTATATTCATAAGAATCAGACATCGTTTGAATAGAAACATCATATATTCGGTAAAATATGTGTGAAATAACAATACTTTATTGATAAGTTTCCATGGAAAGATAACCTAAAACATTATTCTTTTGAATAACAACTTTTTGAAAGAAAAAATGATTATCTCCCCATGGAAACTTCCTACAAACATATTGTAATTTCACATATATTTTACTGAATATGGAAATGTTTTAATTCACATAATGTCTAATTCTTGTGAATATAAAAGACATTTTGAAAGAAAAACTATATGAAAGCTTAGTTTGGACATTTTTATAGCAATTCAAAATTACATTCCACCTCTTGCATGGTAATGACTATAATATATCTATACAAACTGGTAGACTGATTTTGTCACATCATCATCAAAGTGTAGCCAAAGTCATATAGGATTGTAAGTATATTTTACTTTATCACCTTGCACTTTCACAATTTGACTGAACAGTTAGTTCAAAATTCTGACCAGTTGAACAATTTGGTTTTATAAAACAAATTGCAACTTGGTCAGACTTTTGAATGAGTTGCAATAGTCCGATAGCAACACTAACAGTCAAGTCACTGTAACAGAAAATCGTTGAAGAACAGCGACGAGCATGCATATATAACACTTTTTCAGAATTCCAATCCACGTTATATCGTACATAATCTAGCATATTTACCTGACGATATCAAGAATTTTGTATTTTGTCAAATCTTAACCGGAAATTGTGATTCTAAAATTTATTAAATGTAAATAACATGTCGAAATATTTAGGCTTGAAATAAATATGTTTTTGGATAAGTTAATGCAAGCACACGAGGTGTATAGTGTCTTATACGATTACAGGTTTGTAATGTTTAACAACCATATTATATCAGTGTGTAAACACGTTAATTATGAGCTTTGAAAGTCAAGTAGTTCGAGCATTTTTCTGAGTAAGTGTTAAAAAATTTCAAACAAATATTCTTTACTGTGGTTAGCATTCAGTAGACGTCAGTATCTATAGATTAGCAATTAACTTGTGGTTATATTGATAATTTAGAATCTTCCTTGAAGGTGGCGCACGATTTCGCAGCTAAATAACTCGATTGATGTGTCATTTGTAAACAAGAGTTATATTCCTTTGAACTATGAGTCTATGTTTAATTTCATAAATTCAGTATGTTGATTGTCTACCTTGAACAGGGTTATAATTATATCTTATAAATATATTTTTTTTATTGAATTTAAAATCGTTACAAAATCTGTAATGTACTAGATACTCGTATTTTTCATTAGTTTATCAAAGACATTTATGTATATCTATAATTTCTTTTATTTGTTTTGAAATGTTTAAAATTAATATATACCAATATAAAGAATTATTTTGTTATCTTATAAATATTTTTTTTTGTTCACCGTAAGGATGCACACCGTGTTTATACGTAAAAATAAGCAATGTCAAATCTGCCTTCATCAACACTATAGGCGAGTGACTTTTTTTCAAAAAGACGCTTAGTTAACGACTTTAATGCACCCACCTAACACACGGCTGTATAGTATATCATTCGAAAGCTAATAATCTGTACTTTCTGTTTTGCCCGGTCGTAAAAAAATCGTACGGTGCATTTTCTGCTAAATCAAGGTCAAAGGTCACGAATAAGCATTCGAATTTTTAGCGATTATTAAACAAAAGGCCATTTTCTTATTCTTGTACCATAAAATTTTCCAAAAGATCATATGAACTTTATATAACATGATACATTATTTCCAAATTAAACAAAAAATAAGAGGTAAGATGCGCAATATTTCCTGAAAATTGAAATTCATCACAAATCCCCAAAAAATGAAAAATTGTTCCAAAAGCAAAATATATCTTGGGGGATAGATATTTGTATGCTAAAAAAAATAGATGAATGTATACTGAGCCAAAAAAGTTTAGCAACACTTTTTTTTTATTTCTTATTTTTTATATTTCTGGAAAAAAATATTTAAACATCATTGATACAATCCTTAGTTTTACCTGTAATTTAAAACAGTCGCACTTTTCCCCTGGTGATTGATTTCGCGCCATTTCAGCTTTGCACGTGTAATTGATGTTTTACCTTCTGTACCTGTACTTTTGAACGGTTTCGGTACTTATACATCTTCGGATTTCAAATGTTTGGCTTTGAGCGTTCCTGATGAAGGTAAATCCAGAAAAGCGCTTCGGACGCAAGAAATTAATAACGTGTTTTCAATATTTGAAACGATGTTAAAAATTTCTTTTTCACTAATGTTCAGAAACACACCATTGGTAAGAAAAACACAAACACATTTGAAAAAATTGCATGTGGCGTCAACCAGGCCTACCCGAAAATGACCGTCAGACAGCTCTTGGAATGGTTGATGCCGGAATGAGTGTTGCTGACGTCGTAGCTCGATTGAATGTGCATAAGGCAACAGTTTAGAGACTAACAAACAGATATCGACAAATTGCAACTGCACAGGATAGGTCAATATCTGGTAGACCGAAAAAAAACTATTGTCAGGGGAGGAGCGTTATCCTCGCATTACGTCAACACACGAGAAGTTTTTTTCCGGCCACAAAAGTAGTGCAACTATGGGCAGCTGTTGGTGTGCCTGCCAATCCTTCATTTGTGCACTTGGGGCATGGCTGAGAAATTTAATTTTGAATAACACTATACTCATTTCCGCATATTGATCCTCCCGCGCTCCATACAAAGAAAATCCTTAGGAATGTGAGTGATAAACATTCATGTTGCTTCTGACATATCATAATTCCATTTTGTTATTATTAAAATTATATGTTGTTATGATTTTGTAATAAAATAAAATTTCTCATTTTTGTTGCTAAACTTTTTTGGCTCAGTATATATGTTTTAGGTCAAGGAATATTTGTTTTGTAATTTTAAGATGCAATTATTAATTATTGACAGCCTTCTATTGAAGGGTTTGTAGTTGCCCAAAAATCTGTCATCTGCAAAAAGCGATCATTTTGTTTTTCTATGTTAAGATAGCACATCGCTAATTGTCAATTTCAGGGATGAGAATGATTTTCCATAATAAAAGAAGGGATATTTAAAGTTCGAAAAGAATATATACGAGCTAATTGAGATAAAAATATGTTTTTTACGAAGTCAAACTTTTTGTCATCATGTTTAAATGCAAACATTACTTTGCGACTAAATTGTAGGCAAGACTAAAATAAGTAACCTTGTTTAGAAACACTTGGTTGTCTAAAGCAGGATGTAAACGAATTAAATTATATGCTGCTGCTTCCTTTTTAGTTTAAAACCGTGTAAGACATATTAAATGTGTTTAGAAGTATAATCTCTTTTGTTTGAATAAAAGATGCTTTGAGTATTTTCAACTTTTAAAAAATACAAATGCAGGTCATTGTGTATGTAAAACACTATAAGCAGTTGTGAAATAAAAAAAATGAAAAAGTTGAATACCCTTCCTGATCTCATAAGATCATTCGCTGTTTTAGGCAGGGTCGTTTTCATGCTGTGCTGTGTTTTGTGGACTGTTTTTCGTCTCTTGGACTTCAATTTTATTTTGTTCATGGTTTTAATTAAGTTTGTTTGATTTATGGTTTGAGATATTGATTGTCCCTTTTGTATTATTTTACTTTAAAGAAATTAACTTGCAGTAATGAAAATCGGCCAAAAAATTGCCTGGAAGTAAAGTGAAGAAGATAAACGCAATAATACAAATATCTGCGAAAATAACTTAATTTGCTTACGGTGATATATATATACAACCAAATCGTTTACCAAAACTTTTACTACTTGAAGAGTGACGAAATATATCAATGGGACATCAACTCATAATTAAAAACGAACTGACAAAGCCGGGCAAAAAATGAAACAGACAAGCAACACTATACAAAACACAACATATACAACTACAGATTGAGTGACACAAACCCCCACCCGTCTTTTTGCTCATGTAATTCCTAACTCGGTGCCAAGTCTTATTCGGAAGGTGACATGCAAGGCAGAGAAGACGGTATTTTGGTTACGTCGATTGGAAGTTAGCAGTCGTCATCTGGCGAAACAGGTATTTCATAATTGTCAACCAACTCGTAGTGGCGTTCATAAAATTGTCCAAGGGATGATTTCAACATTGCATTTGACCTCTGGTTAAAAAACCATGATCAAACCACCATTTTTAAATGTCCTGTACCAAGTCAGGGATATGGCAGTTGGTGTCGAATAATCTGTTTCTTTGTATGTTGGTGTTTGTTTTCGTAGCTGTTCTGTGTTTCTGTTATTTCGTTGTGTTCCTCGTATAGTTGATGCGTTCCCTCGGTTTTTGGTTTGTGACCCAGATTTGTATCAGTTAGTTGTAAATCGATTGATGACTATTGAATAGCGGTATACTATAGTTGGCTTTATTTTATTTCTTCATTGTGAGCAGTTACGCACTATCACGAAAATCGTGAAAGCAAATACAAGCTCTGAAATAGTGTATCAACTTGGAGATATATACTCCACAAGAAGATGCCGCGAAATCGCGTTACAATTGGGCAAGTGTTTAAATAAAGAGTTTTATTTAGATTGCAGTACGTCCACTGCGAATGCACAAACAAATTTAAGAAATATAAAACCCTACATTAATACGTTCTATCATACATATTTCCGACTTGTTATTGTTTCACAGGAGTTGAGGCTCAATGAATTCAGTCTCTAGTTTTCGATATCACAAACTAGTCAAAACATTTACTAAATTTTATCATCGGTATAAGGACATCATTCGTAAATATAGCTCAACATGCAGACTTCTTATACGTTCAGGTATTTCACATCCATTTTTTTATGGAAATATTCTTTATAAAGCACAAAGGTGTCAGTATTCACCTCAAAAACTAACAAAACCTTTGAATAGACTTATTAAGAAGGGATATAGTTACGATACTGTTGTCAGGTCATTAAAGATTGCATATTTTGGCGTTAATATTGATTCACTTATAGGGTCTTTGCATCGGAACTAAACACATTTATTCAAAAACCAGTTGTTGGCATGACACGGGTTATGTTCTTCTCATATATGTTATGATGGTAAGATACTTAACCCCTAACGGGAAGGATTGTGCCTGATGTTCATATGATGAAATCATAATCTTTCAGTCAGTTTAATTGAAGTCTGGAGCTGGAATGTCAGTTAACTGCTAGTAGTCTGTTGTTATTTATGTATTATTGTCATTTTGTTTATTTTCTTTGGTTACATCTTCTGACATCAGACTCGGACTTCTCTTGAACTGAATTTTAATGTACGTATTGTTAAGCGTTTACTTTTCTACATTGGCTAGAGGTATAGGGGGAGGGTTGAGATCTCACACACATGTTTAACCCCGCCGCATTTTTGCGCCTGTCCCAAGTCAGGAGCCTCTGGCCTTTGTTAGTCTTATATTATTTTAATTTTAGTTTCTTGTGTACAATTTGGAAATTAGTATGGCGTTCATTACCACTGAACTAGTATATATTTGTTTAGGGGCCAGCTGAAGGACGCCTCCGGGTGCGGGAATTTTTCGCTACATTGAAGATCTGTTGGTGACCTTCTGCTGTTGTTTTTTTCTATGGTCGGGTTGTTGTCTCTTTGGCACATTCCCCATTTCCATTCTCAATTTTATCTTCCTTTAGTAGTATAGATATGCAGGCATTGCTATAACGTTGCTACATAGAAATGAAAAGTTTGTTATTGGGTAGTAAGGAGTGTTTTGATGGGTTGATTTATGCTCATCTCTTTACAAACCCTCATCGTCGATTTTTAGATACGTGATAGAGTAAACTATATCTCTTTTATTTTTAATTTCAATGGAAAATACGAGTCTAATATTGTCACAAATTTAGCACTATTCATGCAGTGAGATGAAATCATCTATATAGTGGAAATTGAACTTTCAAGATACTGGTAGCTTCTTTTCAGTCGTCATCAGAAACTCTTGCATGAAGTCATCCTCGTATGAAAAATGAACTAGTCATTCAAGTTATCCAGGAAGTCTAGTTGTAACTAGAATCGTAACGTATTAATGGATTTTTTTCTTCAAAAGACTTCTTATTTGATGAATTAATGCATTTAAACAATGAACAACGCAATTCAAGCAATGAAGAAGTGTTTACTAGTTTTTTAATTCTTTGAAATTTCAATTTTCATCAATTCATTTTTATTTATTTTTGTCTAAATTTTCAATTTCTATTTTATGGTTCACATTTAATAAATAAAAGGTCATTTCACAACATCAATATTTATAATGAAGCTACAAATCAAACAATTAGAAAAGTCGAAAGATGTTTATTGCAGTCTGATAGTTACAATGCAGACTGCAATCTCATAGTTTCGCTCCCTTTATTTCAAGCACATGTTTTTTTTTTACTTTACTTTTTTCAGATTCTTAAGAATTTGTTTATTAAATCTTATATTTACCACATACAATGTTTAGATAGGAAGAAATGGTAAAAAGCTGTTTTTTCACAGATGGCGGTATTTTGGCGAAACTGTATGAGTTGTTTTGTTTTGCTGTTAGATTAGAAGTAAGCATAATATTAGGAAATTTATGAGGTCAAAAACTTCTTTGATAATTATTACAGGGTTTTACTTAGTTTTAAGTGATAAGCAGTTGCATCAGAAAGAAAAATTTGGGTTTCCACACATTTTGTTAACTTTTACTCGAATTTCAGGAAACATGTGCTGTCTATCAAAAACAAGCTTTAAAAATTTAATAATGCATTTTAATAAGGACTGTTAATCTCTCTACTAAAAGTTTAAATTCTTTGCATATATGAATTTAGTATATAAAAGTCATAATATGCAATCAAGCTGAAATCCTAGAAAATTTGCACTTATTCGTCCTTGACCTTTGATCTTGATTTGACGGAAATTGCACCATACGATTTTTTTACGACCGGGCAAAACAGATAGTACAGATATGTAGCTTTCAAATGATATATAATTTAGCCGTGTGTTAGGTGGGTGCATTAAAAATATAATTTATGGTTAAAGTCACTCGCCTACTAATTTTCTTAGAGCGATGAGACAAACTGCTCTAAATCACAGATCACAGGCACTCGTTACAGCTTTGTTATACCTTAATATACCATTAAGGTATATATAGGGGGAAATATTCTGAAACAAGTGACTATGTCACAGAAAAAGCATCTTCCCAGTATTCATGAAATTGCTCTCTATTAAAGCCATATCCTGGAAATTATTAAAAAAAAACACATTTTTTTCCTACTTTTAATTTGAGGTACAATATGCCGGTGAAAAACATTAATTGTGCTGTCAAGAATACACTGTTTCAAGTTGTGGTATGCATCAAAAACTGTCCAAAAGCATTCGTCATTCTACTCGTAAAGGCATTTGTTTCTAAGATCGGTATGGTGTATACCATTATCAGGCCTGGGCCCATTACATTGCAATGTAATGCATTACATTACAATTACTTTGTGATTCTTCCATTACAATTACAGTTACAATTACGTTTTTTCTCACATGTAATGCATTACATTACAATTACTTTGCCTATGTAATGCATTACATTACACATTACTTTTTCAATATAAAAACTAAAAACATTTCAAAAAACAGATTTTTATAAGAAATTGATAAATAATACAGGGGTATATGAAGATATATATACAGTGTTAGTGACATAGACTTCAAATACTGGTTAATCAATATGTCCATTGAACTTTATTATCATAAGAGGTTCAAAGGTGATGTCATTAAGAGAACAGCGATCAGTTCTGTACACCTTTCTGGCAATACTAAAAAGCCTTTCTACAGCAGCTGACGTGTGTGAAATGGCTAAATACTTGATAGCTGTATTAGCCAAAGAAGAAAGACACTCTGAATTTGACTTCCATCATTCCAGTGCATTGATTGAAATTTCTTCACATGGCTCAGACAAGTAGATGTCAACATCATGTACTGCACCATACATGTGTCTATACTCTTTGATGGAGTAGTAGGAGGCATGAAACTGGAAAAGTCACTTTTAAGAATCTTAGGTGGTGTTAAAAAATAAATAAATTATCATATAATTTTGTTTCTTACATTGACCACTTAATCATTAAGACATCATTAAGGGATTTCAAAGGAATATAATAAATGTGTCATTAAAGGATTATCTTTTGAAATGCTTAAGGGCTCTGTGAGGACAAACATAAGTTGAGAAGATTTGATTGCAAATAAAACATTTTGATATTAATTAGGTGAAATAACAACACAGACAGGACCCAAACCACAGTTTGGTTTAAAAATGTTGTTTGACATATTCAATCTTTCACTGAAATACATGTAAGGTGTGTATAGAATTATGAAAATTTCATCTTCATATTTTTTCCATTCATCTAAATAGTTTTGTTTGATAAATTTTTATAAGATTTTTCATTGAACATCAAACCACCAAACACCAAAATATTCGATACAGTTTCCGATACAGTTTCTCGATATAATGTCATTTTTATAATTTTGAAACATGTTGTAGGCCTTGGCGAGTTATAAAATAAAACATAGGTCACCGTGCTTGTTTTCGAGAAAATTGAGGCTGAAAATTGGGGATTTGTGCAATTTTGTAAAAAAATTAGGCAATGTTATAAAATTTTTGGAGCAGATATTCTTCGTCGTAAATTATTAAGATCGGGTTCAATCTGAAGCTGTGATAAGTGGCAATAAGGAAAAAAAATAAATCACTATACGAATAACTATAAAATTATTCAAGTCTTGCTTGACATTGCGGACCAGATGCTCAAAGTGGTATTTATCTAAACCTAAAAAAAAATGGAAAAAAACTGTTTCTGAAAATGTCATTTTTATCATTTTTCTGCATAAACGGCATTTTGTCATGCTTTCTCCAAATCTCAAATAAAAAATATAGGTCACCGTTCTGGATTCCAAGATAATCACGATTTATCCTAAAAAATTGCGTCACCCCTTTGTAACCTCAACGTTAGCGCTAAAGTGCACGACGTCGCTGGCAGACAATTTCGACGTTATCGCTTCAAAATTACCGGCGACATTTTTCAGATGTATAAATATTACTTGTAAAGTACTATCTATAAATTGGTAACATTGTTTTCGGAAGTAAAATCATGTCAATAACAAATACCTCTCTGTGTTTGTGATCTAAGTGAGAAACTTCTCAAGAAAAGTTATTACGGACTGTTGATAATTTTTACGGCTTTCAAAAATTTAATACTCGGCAATTTAGAACATGACATACAGGTACATTTACTGTACACACTCGTATATTATTTCATACTGTATGATGACCTCTAGATGTTGTTCTTTGTTTTGTTTTGTTTGGTTGGCTGCTGTTTCATTACGCATACTCCTTAATATCCTTTGATTCACGTTTTTATCACTGAGAAAATCCGTTTTTGTTGATACGAATTTTAAAAAAGTTAGCGTCGTTTGGACAGTAATCAAATTTGCCGTTACTTTTCTCGTTTGAGTTGTTTTACTTTGTCATTTCGGGACCTTTCATAGCTGACTATGCGGTATGGGCTTTGCTCATTGTGGAAGACCTTTAGTTGTTAATTTCTGTGTCATGTTTGTCTCTTGATGAGAGTTGTCTAATTGGCAATTATACCACATCTTCTGTTTTATGTGGTCAGAAAACAGAAGCAAAATCTTACAAAGGAGAATCTTTAATTTGCTAATGGATGCTTTTGTCCAGACAGAGAAACTATAATTTTGAAATTTTTGATTTGGCAAAAAAATGATTGAATTAATAGCGAGAGGACTGGATATATTACGATTAGTTGCAATTAAAATCATTCTCTCATAGCGTAATTTTATTGGTAAATAACTATATATTTTTTTTCACCACAGCGCGTACATAAAATACCGCATGTCCATTCCCCTGTCTGTCCTTCCGGACTTCTGGTTAATTAGATTTTTCAAGTGTACAATTCTTGCCAACTTTCTATAAAACTGATATCGTATAGACACGTTTGAAAATCAGTGCATATCAACTATTCTTTAAAAGAGTTATGCCATTTGGAAATATTAATTATATTGAAAATTGCATTGTATTTTCTGTCATTCCGTCATTTCTCTAATATATCTATAAAAAAATAAAGAAAAAATAAACAGCTGCGCTTCAGTTGCATGATACGCCCTTTGTCTCATGAAAAAAAAACCTAACATAATATATGTTTTTAAAATAACACGGGGGTTGTACGGAAGTCATGCTAGGTATATCCTGACTCATTCATTATTCTTGCTCAATAATAAGTTTATATATCACAACATGTTTTATATGATCCCCAACTTGAAGCTCAATAAAAATTCAAGAACTCAAAAATGAATTAAAGAATCATCACGAAAAAGTATACAGATCTTAAGAATAATTTAACTAAAACGTATGTGAATATCTATGCAATAATTATAGATAGTTTCTGAGATACGTCGCGACATGTGAACCCCCAGCCCCTTTTTGTCATAAACTCAATAACTCTAAAATCAAATTCTGAATCATTCTCAAAAGTATATACAAGTTCTTCAGAATTATATAACTAAGAAGTGCGTAAAGTTTAGAGCAATAGTCATAAAACGTTTTCTAGATGCAGCGCGAACTGTAAAAAAAACTGTTCTAGTTACAAAGTCCTGTAACTTATAAAGTTCACCAAAAATGATACAGACCGTTTGACCATCATGACTGAAAAAACAATCATGTTCAGTTTAATGATAATATGCTGTACCATATTTACGACGGACAGACGGACGCGGGCATTTCTATACCATTTTACGGGTGCATAAACATATTGTTTGTTATTGCCTTTTGTTAGATAAACTACGTGCAACGTGGAGGAAATAGAAACTTTGTTCTTTTATAAAAGTTGTATCATTGTTTGTATTAGTGGCATACCATTATTTTTTGTTTACATAAATAAATTAAATAAATTTTTCAGAAAGGAAATTGACGTCTTCGTGTACATACATTTTTGGTATTAGTTTTTAAATATCATTGGTTTTCTGTGCTGTAATCCGGACCAAATCGTGGATGATGCATGATAATAAAATTTTAATTGACAAGGATAATATTAGTTACACCAAAAGGGTCAGTCGTCTTGAGATTGCTCACTATACGATATTTGTTGAAGATCTCAAAGAAACAGTAATATGTTTTATTTCTTATTATGTTATTAGACTGTTATCCTCGTATAATCAAATGCACTGACTAATATTAATGGCGTAGAAATTAGCATGCGGGAGAAACAGACATTGGAGCATGGAAATTTCACATTACGTTTCGTATTACGGAAAATGACACGCATTACGTCCCGCAAAAAGTGACGTTTTGCGAGAATTCAAACGCTTAACGTCGCGCCAAGAGTTAACTCCCTTGAAACTGTATCGGATGCCCTTAATGTGTGTTTTAAAGATTGATGTAATTTATTTTATACAGTAATTAACTGTGACAAAAATTTTATTCCATACTTTCTTTTGTTTTTGTTAATATTTTATTTTTATTATACAATATTCTTCAATTTTATGTATTTTACCAATTTGTAATGAAAAGTTATGTACTGTAATGGAGGCATTACATCAATTTTTAACTAAAGTAATCATTACATTACATGTAATTGTAATGCAGAAAATGTGCATTACAAATTACTTTGCATTACATAAAAAAAAAATGTAATATTACAGTGCATTACAATTACAAATTACCATCACCCCAGGCCTGACCATTATGCCAGAACTCAAATGAAGCAGAAAGCTGATGTAACTTATCTGCTTTACTCGATCCCTTAAGACAAATACACGAAAGAAGTGTAATAACGCCTAACACAAACACAAAACAGTACACCATAGCCACCATTTTATTGCAGAAGCTTCTAACTGATGCCGAATGCTAGAGTGTAAAATTGTAATTGGAACTTACCCAAAACAATTAGAAATTTTCTGAAAAAGACTATAAATGAAAACAGAACTATATCATCTTCCTATAATGATTGAATGTTAGGAAAATTGACCAGAGTTATCTTACTTTAATCACAGAGAAGGGAAAGCAAACAATTTTTAATTTAAGCCTAATTAACATTAAAACAATTTTCCATTAACAAATAAAGTTATCTTATTGAAATATAAGGACTTTGTTAACTAAATCTAATAATTTTATTAGATATTATGAATTTTTATGACAATAGAGAAACATGCTACATAATCATTAAAAGATTAATATTGTGATCTTTAATTCCTTACTATTATTTATAATGTATGTTCATGATTTCGATTGCCATTACGTGTGCATTAGTATATGTGTTTGGTGGTGAGGGTCTTAACTAACCTGAATGTCTCTTTTACTACAGCCTTTACGTAAGACAACTGGCTAAGTTTTTCAGGCGTTATCGGCTCGTTGTCCTGAAGTATATTTTTTGTTTCTCTGTAAAGTTTTTCTTGCACCTCTGGATTCTTTGCTAAGTTGTATAAAACCCATAAAGAACCAGTTGTTGTCTGCAAGATATGAGAATACATATGTGATATATAATTAATGATATTGTAATATAAGGGAAGTATCCTCACTGATTTATACCTTTATTTCCTTAATTCGATTTACATTATTACAGATTATCAGTCTCGTAACTTAACTGACATCTAGAAATTAACAATGATGTTTGCTTGAAATCAAAACTGTACGTTAAGGATGAGTTCAGCTTCAGTTCTAATTTCTATTTGGCAATATTTCAGCATAGCTTGCATACGGAGTATATATCCCCCAGTCCCCCAGTTGATACGACACCACAGGGCCTGTATTTCATATCAGAATTTCTATAAAAATAATTGGTGCTCACAAGGAAGCTATTAAACAAAGACTTTAAGTGGTGAGTCTCTTAGTAAATTTTACAGAAACCATCACGATTTTGTTGACCGTACTAGAAGATAATTTTCACAGATGACGATGGATATGTTCCAATTTTCGTAACAACAATCCCTTCCTCTATTCCATGATAGGACCTATTGAATTAGCACAGGGTTTATACTTACATGAAACACACTACATGTGCAACTCGAACAGCAGGGTCTGCTAACTCTTCAGAAGCACCTACGATCGACCTCGGTTTTTGTAGAGGTTCGTGTTGCTCAGTCTTTAGTTTTTTATGCTGTACATTTTGAGTACTGTTGTTTGTCGTTTTTGCTATGGCGTTGTCAGTTTATTATCGACATATGAGTTTGAATGACCTTTTGGTATCTGTTTGCCTCTCTGTTATAAGATCATGTGAGTGTGAATGACCTTTTGGTATCTGTTTGCCTCTCTGTTATAAGATCATGTGCATGCCATCTGATACAGGCATAGTACAAACAAAAATGTTCATTATAAAAAATTAAATACTAAGTCACTTAAAATGAATGCTACAGACAGAAGAATAAATTTCAATACCGTTTCTGTTGCCCCGACTAGAAGATCGACTGCAGTTGATAAGGCCTCATCTGGTGTGAGAGATTGCTGGGATAGCAGATATGTCAGAAATGATACACGATCATCATCTTGTGTTCCTGCAGTCTGAAGCTGTGCAACTTTCTGAAAAATCAGGATGTTGACTTGTTTATATAGATTTTCAATATTATCATATTGTAAGTTTGAACACCAATCATACAATTTATCCAATTACGACTTTATATTTAAAGGAAGTTTCATGCTTGCATCCAAAATCTCATAATATTTTTCAACTTTTCCAAACAAGCATACAAGCAAAAAAAAAACCCTACATTTTTCTTTGACATTAAATAATTGCAAACCAGTAGTTGTACAAAATCAAACTCCCAGTTCGAAAAACCGGGCATCACCAACTGACACTCCCCGCATTACTCATGTTATCTATATTTATAAACCCCACAAAAAACTTGAGTTCAGTGTAAACTAGTACGTTTAAAATCCGTCATAGCGTGTCAGCATTAAACTAGTACGAAACAGGATTTGCACTTTTCACAGTTTTGTTCATAAATACATGTGCTTTAGTTGGGACTAGACAATTCACAGCAATCAATAATTCTTTTTTTTGCTCATTGACGACTTTAATACTTAAACTTTATCCAAATTTATTCATATTTACTGGCTCCTATCTCTTGAATTAACCAAACGGGAAACATACCGATACACACTAAAAATAACAACGCTGAAACTATACAATTATTTGTGATCGAAAACTTTAGTATGTAAAGTAAGGGCATACCTTGTCAACAAATGAGCGTCCTATTCTTAGAATATTGTCTGTATACTCTTCGTATTGTCTCCAAGTTTTAGTGGGGTATATTTTGTACAATGGAACATTATACATCAATGGTTGCATCAACTTAAAGAAACCTTGTAGATTAACAATGAAGTCCTGAGCTTGTGGATTAGTTTTTTCTCCAAGACACCCAATTCGTTCTTCAAATAAATAAGTACCTATAGCTGAAAAGGAAATTGGTTGCAATTATATAAACAGAGAATAATTTTAGTACATATCCTGAATCTTCTTAATGTATTTCACTTACTATTCTTGCTTCTATATTCAATAATCATTATTGTATATAATGAAATATCGTATGACTATGAGCATGAACACATTTAATACGTTAAAATAGGTTGAAATAACAAATAATTTCACCAAAAAAGAAAATGGGAAATGAGGGATCAATGACCAAATGGCTAACTTACTAAAGAAATCAATATACCTATACACGATGCAAATTCCGAAACAGTACAACTAAACTGTACATTAAGATTTAAAAAAAAATACAAAATTAAGAAAAATGTTATCAATAAAGCGTTAATATAACTAGAAGATAAACAGCATCAAACAGAAATTGATATGTCAGGAAACTTGATTCATACATTCCATGGCCCATTTGAAGATGTCTGTTTCAAGTCCTTGGATCTCGTAGTGGTTATTCGTCTCGACACGAGATGTTTCATGAAGTCGTCTGCTACTGTATCCATTTCACCACAGTAACCCAACACCTCTTTCATTTTCAACATTTTCTTACTGACTACTGTTCTATGTTTATGCCATTCTTCCCCTTGCCTAAAAAAAACCAACAAATTTTGTGTTTTTTTTTTCGTTTTTCATTCTATACTGACATTTTATTTCTATTCAAAAGTAAAATCAGACAAATATTGATCACCGGGGAAAATTCAAAACAGAAAGTTCCTAATTAAATGGCAAAATGAAAAGCTCAAACACATCAAACAAATGGATAACAACTGTCATATTCCTAACTTGCTACGGACATTTTCTTAAGTAGAAAATTGAATATTAAACCTGGTTTTATAGTTAGCTAGCCCTCTCACTTTTAAGACAGTGGAATACAATTCCATTATATTAACAACGATGCGTTAACAAAACAAACATACATAATATGTATCAATGTACAAAAAAGACTGTTGAAAAATCTATGGTCAGCATATGATACGTTGGTTTTCCTATAAATATTTTTAAAAGAGATGGTTGATTGTAATTATTGCGATCTCCTCTATGAACGGCTATGAAAGGTTAGTGTTGGGTAATACAGCGATTCATTGTCTACAGGATAGTCGACAAATTTAAAGATCAGATTATGACTATAAAAAGGAAACAGTCAAATGATATTCAACAAAACTATAAATTAGCTGCTTAATAAAAATGTAAAACTAGCTTTTATATAATATCAACGCATACAGACATTTCAATATGTTAAATTGATCACCGTAACGAGTAATATGTGTCATTTTTACATGGAAAATGTAAACCTACGCATTTACAAGTCCTAAACCCATGTTTCTTTTCCTTCTATAGTGTGCCATTGGTTCCATTTCTCTTCTGTTTGGATACTTGCGTTCTGCACGAATGACCTTGTTATACTCCAAAGGATCACTTATAATAACTGATGATATTGGACCAATTTTCTCTTTATATATTGGCCCATATTCTATAGCTCGTTGTCTGTATGCCTATAGATAAATACACAACAACAAATACAAAACAAATTTTCAAATCAACATTCGATAAACATATTTTCTGTTTAAATTTCTTTCGATGCATTCTATATTTTTATGTTCCAAATGTGACAATATGATGAGCTTAAAATATATATATAAATATATATTATATATATTTATATTTATATTTATGATTATATATTCTCAAAAATGTTTATTAATTATAGATATACAAAACCTGTATATAATATATATGAATCATGGTTAAAAAAAAAAAATAACAAATCAACGACAGATGGTGGATCACATGCAGGTTGGAGTTTTCAACGACGGATAGTGGATCACATGCAGGTCGGAGTTTTCAACGACGGATGGTGGATCACATGCAGGTTGGAGTTTTCAACGACGGATGGTGGATCACATGCAGGTCGGAGTTTTCACCTAAAATATAAAATTATATTTCTTAAGAAAGGGAGGAATGTGACAATATGATGGGCTTAAAATATATATATAAATATATATTATATATATTTATATTTATATTTATAATTATATATTCTCAAAAATGTTTATTAAATTGAATAAAATAAATACAGGGGAATATCTATTAAGAAAAACATGACCTTGTAAAAGGTTGTTCAATTGACCTCTAGGTTGCATATAACATGTTTACATGCAGACCAGGTGGTGACATATAGCCATTACAATTAGTTAGTGACACTGGAAATACGTGCATTCTTTGACCATCAATCTTCAGGTTGGTCAAAACATGTCAAAACATGTCAATTAGAGACAACTTAATAGATATTCATCCCTGTATCTTTTGATTTAAGACTATAATGGTCAAATTAATAGAAACCTTGACACCGTTATATTCTGTATATATACATGTGTATTTTATTGTATGGGACACATCGGCCTATGCAGGTTAATAAATTATAGCAAATTCCATCTTGTTATACAAAAACATATGGAGGTTATACACATGTGTCATGCGTAATATTTTTTTTGTTGTGATTTATTTTTGCTTGATTTATATTTATTTTGGGATTCGAGAAGTGAAGGGTGAGAGAGCATGTTTTATTTTTATTTTTAAAACAACATGTTCAATTTGAGTCGCTGTTTTTTTAAACACAAAATTTTTATTCGAAATTCGAAATATTGGTAATTATTAGACAATTATTATCAAAATATTCGATTAGATATAACAAATGTGTTGCGTTCAAAGCTCTTTTCTGTATTAACTTTACCGAAAACTTTTCGAAAAGTGTCATAAGATGCTGAATGAATAATCTGTTCGAATTATATGAGACTCAATGAACACAGAAATACTGTCTGTTATAAAGAACAACTTACCTCGAACATTTTATTGAACCTTAGTCCATCTTTCTTGAAGTAGTCAAATAATGTTCCTACAATTGGTAACCCTTTTGGTCCTGGTACATTTTGAAACGATTGTACTTCACTATTTGGTATTAAAGATTTTATTTCTTCTCTTGGTCTCAAAACGCTTTCAATTTTGTCCAGTGATTTTCTGAATGGACACTAGAAAGGACAATGGATTGTTCATTATGCATAACTGTTCGTGTTCAGTTTGAATATATTAATTTTTGCAAAAAAACATAAAGAGGACAGTCCAACTTATATTGTCTCGTACAAAGATTCAATATTAATAAATATGAATGTTGATGTGTTATTAAGTTTATAAATATAAATGAACACTAGTTCTATTTGAATTAAAATTCCGAATTTGGTTTTACTCATGCAGATCTAATTTATTTTTATATTTAATTCTAGATGTGGGTGGATGTTAATTTCCAAAGCGTTGTTTACGTCAAGTCGGAGTGTTAACCAATAACAATAGTTGGCGCTTTAAATAACTCCTGCAACATATATGTGTGATGCTTTCCCACTCATCAACTCTATTGTAAATGGTACTTCAAAATTTTTGCACCTCAATTCGTTCTACACATTTCGCATGTCTAAACTTATCCTCGCCCTAAATGCATGAAATGTTTTCCCGTAGATAACAGCGAATCAAGGACTTTCATCTATCAGGTTTTCATATTAACTTTACATAAAATAATCAAATTACAAAAATACCTTATCAGGATTTGATACAGTTTTGAAGAACAAACATTTATCACATTCAAAAAGCCTAAAACACTTTGTGTATGTTAGATATTTCATCGTTTTGAAGTTCGTTGTTGCGAGAAAAAAAATATTTACAACATGCTTAATACTAGTACTTCTTTATTTCCCCTTGCTTGATTCAGATGTTTAAAAAGAAGTTAATTTAATACTCTGTTTATATAACGTACTGTTTGTGTTGTTACTTCATCAATCGTTAGTACTTTTGTGCTTTGTTTGCTGGCTGCTGTTGTTGAGACTACCCGCTGTAAGTTCTTTGTTATTGATTGAATAAGGTTACTTCCCTTTCTCATTCTATAAAATAGGCATTTTAACGAATTATGATCATGCTCAAATTTAGGCAAATGTATACATGGTTTTGTTTTATTTTTTGTATCTTATATTGATGCTTTAACGATCATGGTCCTTGTATGAACTGTAAATATCATCTTATGGGTGTAATTTGAATTAAAAAAAAGAATCGTTAATGTATATATATGTAGGACTCTAAAGTGCGATGGTGACGCTAAAGTACGATGGTCACGCTAAAGTGCGATGGTCTACGCTAAAGTACGTTGCTTCCATACGCTAAAGCGCGATGGTCCGGGAAAATATAGACGTAAAAATGTAGTTTGATTGTGGCGTTAACAATCGTTTATACAAACTAAAAGTTGAACACGCCGGAAGATAAATTACAAATATTTCATCAACACCTTTAAAACCAAATGTCAATGACTGAATTGATTTAAACCTGACCGTGCTTTGTCGGCTGATGCAAACTGTGTTTTTTTCTGTAGCTGTAAAAACTTATCCATTCGTTTTTGATGCGTTTTGTTATTTGATTTTGTCATGTGATTATGGACTTTCCGAATTGATTTTCCTCTAAGTTCAGTATATTTGTGATTTTACTTTTTATCATGCAGTCGACCATTTTACTACTAGTATATAGATACAAAATAGGATTCGCATGGATATGATGTATCCTGTTTTTGTTGGAAGCAAACAGATACATTTGAATCATTGTTTATGTTGCAGTTTACTTTGCAGTTCCCGTTAAAATATTGTTGATTTTATTGGAAAGTAACGTCGGTAAAATAAAAGTAATTGTTTTCATGCGTAAATTATGATTTGATTTAGTCGGCTAAAACATTAGTTTGTATATTGAAGGAACATATAACATGTTTGTGTGGTCACTATGAGAAAAAAGAAAAGTCAGAGAACATCGGCTCTCTCTCTCTCTCTCTCTCTCTCGTTTAGATTATATAAAGCTTAAAAAAATGTTACATATTCCGACAATAATTTAATTTTGTATTTGTAATTAACAATGACGACTGTATGAGGAGGTGTTTCCATTAGTGATAGACAGTGTGAACGACAAGCTACACCAATTATCTTTTGTGAAAAGACTATTTTATAACCTCGATGTTTTAATCCCTCGAATCTTACTCTTTTGGTCAATCGCACTTTAGCGTGATATACCATCGTACTTTAGCGAACAAACAACCATCGCACTTTAGCGTGAGACACCATCGTACTTTAGCGTAGACCATCGCACTTTAGCGTGACCATCGCACTTTAGAGTACCATCGCACTTTAGAGTCCTACATATATAATTCGTCAAATCATCAGCCCAACAACGTTTGGTTTGGAAATATGCTTTCGCAAATATTTTGTTCTTCCCTCGCCGGGATTCGTACTCATGCTACTGGGATATCGCGGCAACCAAACTGTATATATATAAGAATTTAACAAAAATACAGAACTCCAAGGAAAAAATTAAAACGGAAAGTCAAATGCACGATTGCACAATTGGTGCTTTCGTACCCTTAATTTTTTGTTTATGTTGACTATATTAAATTACGTAATTTCATAACAAAAACTTTTTATATAAGGAGCTCATCATAAACACCAGATTGACCTGTACATAATATTCCAGTGGGAGGAATTTAGTATTGTGAATAAAGAGGCAGAAACACCGGAACTTTCTTTAATTTTAGTTGGTTTTTTTTTAAAAGAAAACGTTAGCTAAATTAAAACATTTTTGCCAATTTAGAGCTTGTAATATAGTATTGTTCACAAAGAATGATCCATTTTCTCTAAATGTTCCTAATAGAAAATTTATATTGAGAAATCCTAGAAATACAACATCAGAAACGTTTCAGATAGATGAAATATTGCCCTTCGGATCCTGTGAGATTAAGTTTACTCAAATCTTTGGAACTTCGATTCTGGTAGACACAACCTGTTATTAATTGGTTTAAATACTGATTATTGTATTCTTGTTGACAGAAAATAGGTGTAAATGAATTGACAATGTTAAGCGAATAGAAAAATGATTTAAATATTTCCAATTGATCAAGGAGTATTGGTCTGAATGAGTCATATTTGTAGCACTTCTTTAATAAAGTTATAATTTTTCTGACAAAAAAGGAGAAATTAGATATTCTTCTTTTATACAAAAAAAAGTGAAATCACAAATATACTGAATTCAAATGAATATTGAAAACGGAAAGTTCCTTATCAAATGGCAAAATCAAAAGCTCAAACACATCAACTGAATGGACAACAACTGTCATATTCCTTACTTGGAATAGGCATTTTCTTATGTAAAAAATAGTGGATAAAACATGGCTTTATAGCTAGCTAACCCTCTTTCTTGTATGACAGTCATGACAGTCACATAAAATCCCATTATATTAACAACGATGTATGAACAAAAGAAACTCATATTAGGTAAAAATGTAAAGCAAAATAGGGGTACAGCAATCAATATTGTGTTTTTATCTTTAATAACTATAAGAAAATTTATATAAATATCAGGAAATTACTCGTAAACAAACATTTACTGGCATGATTTGTCATAACATAAGCAACACGACGGGTGCCACATGTGGAACAGGATCTGCTTACCCTTGCGGAGCACCTGAGATCACCCCTAGTTTTTTTATGGTGTTCGTGTTGCTTATTCTTTAGTTTTCTATGTTGTGTATTCTATTGTTTTCTGTTTGTCTTTTTAATTTTTGGCCATGGCGTTGTCAGTTTATTTTCGATTTATGAGTTTGACTGTCCCTATGGTATCTTTCGTTCATCTCTTACTATGGCATAATAAAACAATGACGGGATGTTAAGCAAAACATAACAATAGCAGAAAATGAAATCCTTACAAAGCTTTCCTAATCATTACTAATTCTTCCTCGATATCCTACAATTACTTTCTGATTACATTTAGTTCTATATAAGGTATATTAATTGATTAAACTTTCAAAAACAGTGTTTTCAGTTGGTTCTCGCAATGGAAGTGTGCCCGACTGTATTGGCTTTTAACCACCTTTAATATCAAATATTTAATTGCGACGACGTATTGCTCTCGATAAGCATTAAAATTTTGTTTAATATTTTATTCACTAATTTCAATTTATGTTGATAATATTGTTGACCATGGTAAACGATGAAATACAATGCAAGGGTTGCCTTATTAAATACAAATTCAGAATATACCAAAGTATATATTCTTTGTTTAATTGCATTCTTACTAGTAGAAACTCCAATAAAAAAAAATTAAGATGCTCGTTGCCCTTAGGCACTACTTATTTTTCAATCTGTTCTGTGGGGTCGACGGACGGAAAAAAAAAAAAAAAAAAAAAAAATAATAATAATAATAATAATAATAATAATAATAATAATAATAATAATAATAATAATAATAATAATAATAATAATAATGAAAAAAAAAAAATAATAATAATAATAATAATATTAAAATTATCCTAAAAGCTCAGTAATACAAATATTCTTAGGAAATCAAAAGTTAAAGACAATTTAAAATAAATGATTTTTAAAAAGAGCATGTTCGCCATCGTTTCAACATAAAGAGGGGTGGAAAAAAACATCATATTGATTACAGAAATGCGTATAAAAAGTTTGGAGGATTCCGATGAGAAAATAGAGGAAGCAAATAATATTAATATCTTTTAAATTTACTCACATTGTTGTTTCTGTTTCTTGTTTTTTCCTTCCTTACGTACAGCGGGTATCCAGCACTTGTTGATGTTACTTTTTATCGAGCACAGTGGCATCTTTTTAATGTTTCTTTTTATACGAAGCCAGATAAATTTATGTCCATTTTGATTGGTAAATACCATCATCTCCTATCTGAATGAGAACACCTGATCACAATGTTACATCGCCTCCTGTGAAAATCGTGTAAGAAGATTTACCATTGCTTACGCCTTCAGAATTAATATCAAACCTAAGTGTCTAGAATTCACAGTTGGCTACTTGACGTCAATGAACAACTGATTATACAATAACAGATTATAAACATAATATTTTTATTTCTTTTTGTAGAAAAATAATATCACCAGTTATTCAAAGGATAAACAAATACAAGCATCAGTATAAGTTCCAGTCATAAATATATAAACAGGCCTCGGTGTGGCACCAGTATAAGTTCCATTCATATATATAAACAGGCCTCGGTGAGGCATCAGTATAAGTTCCAATCATATATATAAACAGACCTCGGTGAGGCATCAGTATAATTTCCAGTCATATATATATAAACAGGCCTCGGTGTGGCATCAGTATAAGTTCCATTCATATATATAAACAGGCCTCGGTGTGGCATCAGTATAAGTTCCAGTCATATATATATATATATATATAAACAGGCCTCGGTGAAGCATCAGTATAAGTTCCAGTCATATATATATATATATAAACAGGCCTCGGTGTGGCATCAGTATAAGTTCCATTCATATCTATAAACAGGCCTCGGTGAGGCATCAGTATAAGTTCCAGTCATATATATATATATATAAACAGACCTCGGTGAGGCATCAGTATACGTTCCATTCATATATATAAACAGGCCTCGGTGAAGCATCAGTATAAGTTCCAGTCATATATATATATAAACAGGCCTCGGTGAAGCATCAGTATACGTTCCATTCATATATATAAACAGGCCTCGGTGAAGCATCAGTATAAGTTCCAGTCATATATATAAACAGGCCTCGGTGAAGCATCAGTATATATAAACAGGCCTCGGTGAAGCATCAGTATAAGTTCCAGTCATATATATAAACAGGCCTCGGTGAAACATCAGTATAAGTTGCATTATGTTCTTTTTCACAGGTTCAACCGAACATAAAGCATTTCTTTTCTATACAAGGCTTAATAAAACAAAACACAAATATACTATGGGATGTAGGTTTGCAGCATCCAGTCTTTTAATAATACATTCGGAACATAATAACATGTGGAAAAAAATTAGAATGGCAGGTGTTACGCCAAAAAATGGTCCTTATCACATTCTCTTCACTAGAAGTATGATCAACAGCCTGAACAATCTACAAAATATAATTACAAAAATTAGAAACAATTCGCAACTACATTTAAATGAATGAAAAGAGAAATTGATTAAATACTGTAACTTTGGACAGTATACATGTGCATCTATTGAATTGTACAATTCTATAAGAATAATCTTAATATACGTGTGAAAGACAGTTCCTATAGAACAACAAGTGGTTTTTTTTAAATAAAAGTCAAACAGACCTTAACAGCAATTGAATTAAACGTGTAGACTGATTGAATGCAAACCGTCGAATGATTTAATTCCCGCTTAGGTATGCACAGGTGAATCCACCCGTGCAAATTACTACGCATAACGGTAATCGTTAAGCCTTATAGTGAAACGAAATTTATGTCATATATATAAACAGGCCTCGGTGAAGCATCAGTATAAGTTCCAGTCATATATATAAACAGGCCTCGGTGAATTGGGGAAAAATCAATCAGAATATAAATGTATAGTGTTTGCTACATTTTCTAATTTAGTAAGAATATCATTTTGAATAAGCATTTAAGAATAAGCTAATTAGTTTCATTTACACATTTGATTTGAGACCATTACAAAAATATGTATTTAGTACTCATAAAAGTGATGTTACCAAGGACTTCTGGGTTGATTTCCTCGCTATCTATAAAAAAAATAGTAAAATCACAAAAATACTGAACTCCAAGGAAAATTCTATTGTAAAGTCGCTTAACAAATTGCAAAATCAAATGACAAATCACATTCAACGAATGGACAACAACTGTCATATTCCTGACTTGGTACAACAACTTAAAACAACGTATTTAATAGTTAATATTCTAAAGCCATATGAAAGTAAACAAGGTAACACAACCAGACAAGTCATCATAAAGGACACCGTTTTGTTTCATTAGATCCACTAAAAGATTGAAGCACTATCATTTATCTAAAGACAATTAAGGAAATACATGTGGATAGATTTTCCCATTCTGGGATAGGTTTATAAGTTGGGTTATTTGCGATTTTCATGGAATAGCCATTTTTTTTTTACTGTAAATATATAAGAAATAAATTTTGGCTATCAAAAAAGAATGGTTTATGTTCGGGTTTTATAACCACAAATAATGGATACCAAATGGTGTTGACTCCAATGGTTAGGACGGATTAGGTTGATCCCAGATAGATGTTTCCATGTGCACCCTTGATCAAGGACGAAACAAAACCAACGATCAAAACTATGAGTTTATCGAGTTACATGTACCTGTGCATATAGAATTGAAATGCGAACTTCTATAATTATATGAACTGTATAGCATGATGTTAGCTAAACAATTATGACAAGTAACTACAGATATGAAAAAAAGTATAACAAAGACATCGCTTTCCAATGTAGATCCAAAAGGAAAAGTCCATAAACCGAACGAGTAAAAAAACAACTGTCTTATTCCTGTATTGGTACAGACATTTTCCAAAAAAAAATTGCTTGGTTAAACCTAGCTTTAAATATATATAAACCTCCCACTAACTTGTGTGTGAGAGTTGATTGAAAAAATCTGGTGAACAACTTAAAACGGGTATGATCCAGCAGTCAAACTGTGAAAACATACATAACTGACATACAACACAACTGACAACAATTCGTACACGTTATCGTCGAATCTATACGACACGGACCAGTGCGACATATATAAACTTTTGAACTTTCTCAAACTTATGATATTTTATCATTTTATTTTACTACGATTTCGTTTCATCGCATACTGTATTGTATTAAGCCATTCCCTTAAACGGGGACAGCTGAATATAAATATAAAAGCAATAACGTGAGTATAAAGCAGAGGAAAGTATCTAACATTGGTACAACCAGAGTAAATAAAAAAAGACAATAGTATACTATATATTATGTACAAGAACTATGAAAGATTCACTATTTATTTGTTGCTGTTTAAATCGGGAAATTGTTAATTTCCTACAGATGTATATAAATTATCTCATATTATGACCGTAGATCGTAGGAACAAATTTTCAGTCAGTCTACATATGAGGGTGACATTTTTCATTGTTTCTGAAGTTCTATTTTCTACCAATCAGATGCCACTAAATGTAGGCTATTGATTAAGTATTGGAGACAAGAGTAATTATGCATTTGATAGAAAATCGTTGATGACCCTTGTAATTTCAGTTCTAATGTTCAGGTTTCGCTGCCAACTGTTTTAACCCTATTCTTCTGTTTGTTGCATTGCAATATTGGTTTATGACACTGTCATCTTCACTACTTTAATAGCATTTTTTTCCACCACATACTATTTTATTCCTTTGTGTAATCTTTACCATTTACTTCCACTTGTGGAGATAACATGGAAAGATTGAATACTAACTTATTTATTTTATTTAGTTAGCAGTCGGAATATGACTGGAAAACCGAGTAATCAATTGATGTTCCCTTTACCTGTACGTTTTTTTTCCTGTTTGATATATCCACAAACTTGTTTAAACACAGACAGTTGACAACTTGTTTTATGCGGTTTTCTATCTTTGAAACCATATGTGACCTCTATACATAGGCAGTGCAACGGAAGGTAAAAAGATAGTAAGGCAATGATATCCACTCTCAAACTTTCTAAAACATTGATAGTAGATATAGGAAGATGTGGTTTGAGTGACAATGAAACAACTCTCCATCCAAGTCACAATTTATAAAAGTAAACCATTATAGGTCAAGGTAAGGTCTGCAACACGGAGCCTTGGCTCACACCGAACAGCATTAAGTTATTAAGGGCCCCTTAAAAGTACTAGTATAAAACCATTCAAACGGGAAAACCAACGGTCTAATATATATAAAAAACGAGAAACGAGAAACACGTATAAACCACATAAACAAACGACAACTACTGAACATTACTAGTGTAAAACCATTCAAACTGGAAAACCACCAATCTAATCTATATATTTAAAACGAGAAACGAGAAACACTTATGAACCACATAAACAAACGACAACAACATATTAAAGATCAAATGTATGCTGTCTTAGAAATTTTCTAAAATAAGCAATAAACAAACAAATGTTAGCTACACTCAAAAGTAATGTTGGCCACTTTGGGTTTTATAGGTTTATTCATTGTTGCTTTCTTAATTTTCTGTCTCATTGAAGCTTTATCCATATCCTGGATATTTGTATAAACAATTCGTTTCATCTGTACAGCTTACAGTAGTCGATTACATATATGTATTAACACTTCGTTTCATTTGTACAGCTAACAGTAGTCTATTACATATATGTATTAACAATTCGTTTTGTCTGTACAGCTGACAGTAGTCTATTACATGTTTATATTAACAATTCGTTTCATCTGTACAGCTTACAGTAGTCGATTACATATATGTATTAACACTTCGTTTCATTTGTACAGCTGACAGTAGTCTATTACATATATGTATTAACAATTCGTTTTGTCTGTACAGCTGACAGTAGTCTATTACATGTTTGTATTAACAATTCGTTTCATCTGTACAGCTTATAGTAGTCTATTACATATTTGTATTAACAATTCGTTTCATCTGTAAAGCTTACAGAAGTCTATTACATATTTGTATTAACAATTCGTTTTGTCTGTACAGCTTATAGTAGTCTATTACATATTTGTATTAACAATTCGTTTCATCTGTACAGCTTACAGTAGTCTATTACATATGTGTATTAACAATTCGTTTCATCTGTACAGCTTACAGAAGTCTATTACATATTTGTATTAACAATTCGTTTTGTCTGTACAGCTTATAGTAGTCCATTACATATTTGTATTAACAATTCGTTTCATATGTACAGCTGACAGTAGTCTACTACATATATGTATTAATAATTCGTTTCATCTGTACAGCTTACAGTAGTCTATTACATATATGTATTAACAATTCGTTTCATCTGTACAGCTTACAGTAAGTAGTCTATTACATATTTGTATTAACAATTCGTTTCATCTGTACAGCTGACAGTAGTCTATTACATATTTGTATTAACAATTCGTTTCATCTGTACAGCTTACAGTAGTCTATTACATATTTGTATAAACAATTCGTTTCATCTGTACAGCTTACGGTAGTCTGTTACATATTTGTATTAACCATTCGTTTCATCTATACAGCTTACAGTATCTATTACATATATGTATTAACAATTCGTTTCATCTGTACAGCTTACAGTAAGTAGTCTATTACATATTTGTATTAACAATTCGTTTCATCTGTACAGCTGGCAGTAGTCTATTACATATTTGTATTAACAATTCGTTTCATATGTACAGCTGACAGTAGTCTACTACATATATGTATTAATAATTCGTTTCATCTGTACAGCTTACAGTAGTCTATTACATATATGTATTAACAATTCGTTTCATCTGTACAGCTTACAGTAAGTAGTCTATTACATATTTGTATTAACAATTCGTTTCATCTGTACAGCTGACAGTAGTCTATTACATATTTGTATTAACAATTCGTTTCATCTGTACAGCTTACAGTAGTCTATTACATATTTGTATAAACAATTCGTTTCATCTGTACAGCTTACGGTAGTCTGTTACATATTTGTATTAACCATTCGTTTCATCTATACAGCTTACAGTATCTATTACATATATGTATTAACAATTCGTTTCATCTGTACAGCTGACAGTAGTCTATCACATATATGTATTAACAATTCGTTTCATCTGTACAGCTGACAGAAGTCTATTGCATATATGTATTAACAATTCGTTTTATTTGTACAGCTGACAGTAGTCTATTACATATATGTATTAACAATTCGTTTTGTCTGTACAGCTGACAGTAGTCTATTACATATATGTATTAACAATTCGTTTCATCTGTACAGCTGACAGTAGTCTATTACACATTTGTATTAACAATTCGTTTCATCTGTACAGCTGACAGTAGTCTATTACACATTTGTATTAACAATGTTTCATCTGTACAGCTTACAGTAGTTTATTACATATTTGTATTAACAATTCGTTTCATCTGTACAGCTTACGGTAGTCTGTTACATATTTGTATTAACAATTCGTTTCATCTGTACAGTTACAGTAGTCTATTACATATATGTATTAACAATTCGTTTCATCTGTACAGCTTACAGTAGTCTATTACATATATGTATTAACAATTCGTTTTGTCTGTACAGCTTACAGGAGGGATAAATCTTAGGGAGGGATAAATCCTACTTTGTAAAGAATCACTCTGATTCAAACAAAAAATTTTCTGAAACTGATATTATCAAGATGCTTGATTTCTTGATTGACAACATATTTGTTACGTTCGGAGGACGTGTTTTTCAACAGACTGTCGGCATTCCAATGGGAACAAACTGTGCCCCTCTACTCGCCGACTTGTTTCTTTATTATTATGAGGCTGACTTCATGCAGGAACTTCTTAAGAAGAAAGATAAGAAGTTAGCAATATCCTTTAACTCTACTTTCCGCTATATAGATGATGTTCTTTCACTAAACAATTCAAAATTTGGTGACTATGTGGAACGCATCTATCCAATCGAACTAGAGATAAAGGATACTACAGATACAGTTAAGTCGGCTTCATATCTTGACTTACATCTAGAAATTGACAATGAGGGTCGGTTGAAAACAAAACTTTACGACAAAAGAGATGATTTCAGCTTTCCAATTGTGAACTTTCCATTTCTAAGTAGCAACATTCCAGCAGCACCTGCATACGGGGTATATATCTCCCAATTGATACGATATTCCCGTGCTTGCATTTCCTATCATGATTTTCTTGATAGAGGTTTGCTGCTCACAAGGAAGCTATTAAACCAAGAGTTCCAAATGGTGAAGTTGAAATCATCCCTTCGTAAATTTTACGGACGCCATCACGAGTTGGTTGACCGTTATGGAATAACCGTTTCACAAATGATATCGGATATGTTCCTTACGTCGTAACTACAATCCCCTTCCCTTTCATGAATATGACCTACCGAATTAGACTATTTACCGGATTTGTAATCACTTAAGCAACACGACGGGTGCCACATGTGGAGCAGGATCTGCTTACCCTTCCGGAGCACCTGAGATCACCCCTAGTTTTTGGTGGGGTTCGTGTTGTTTATTCTTTAGTTTTCTATGTTGTGTCGTGTGTACTATTGTTTTTCTGTTTGTCTTTTTTTAATTTTTAGCCATGGCGTTGTCAGTTTGTTTTAGATTTATGAGTTTGACTGTCCCTTTGGTATCTTTCGTCCCTCTTTTACAGTAGTCTATTACATATATGTATTAACAATTCGTTTCATCTGTACAGCTGACAGAAGTCTATTACATATATGTATTAACCATTCGTTTTATTTGTACCGCTTACAGTAGTCTATTACATATATGTATTAACAATTCGTTTCATCTGTACAGTTACAGTAGTCTATTACATATATGTATTAACAATTCGTTTCATCTGTACAGCTGACAGAAGTCTATTACATATATGTATTAACCATTCGTTTTATTTGTACCGCTTACAGTAGTCTATTACATGTTTGTATTAACAATTCGTTTCATCTGTACAGCTGACAGTAGTCTATTACATATATGTATTAACAATTCGTTTCATCTGTACAGCTGACAGTATCCTATTACATGTTTAGCCTTGACACGTGAGACACGATATAACTTTGAAATCTTGTTGCAGATGTACCTTCATAGCAAGACATACTTGTACCCACTGCCTGAACAAAATAAGTTAATTAATGCTATACTGTGACAGCTGCGTAACTGATAAGACTTTTTTCCAGCATGATATTTTTATTTCGTACTTTTGTTTAACACTGTGATTCAAGATAACTAACTATAGTACATATACTTCGTCTGAAATATTACCAGACAATGCTAATTCAGCAAATGTTTTGTTTTTATATTTTTGTTTTTTCTTGGGCGGTGTTTGAACGCATACTTCTGTACATATATGATATAATATATTAGAATATTATATATATATATGAGCCAATGGTTTTGTACCCACTTGATATTGCATGCAAATCTGGTTTTAGTTGTATATTTCTGTTTACAATTACTTAGATTTAGAAAATATATATTTGTTTCACGTTGTTAGTGAAAGTTGTATGAAAGGCCAAATTCACTTGAATCAATAGAGGAGCAGGCACACTTTATTAAAGTCCCTCAATCCTAACTACATTTACAGTATTATTAAAATGCATGTATACTATAAGGTTTTAGCAACATATTGGCGTTTTCCGACCCAATTATTCCAATTATTATTTTTAAAAACTATCATTTTGTTTTAAATTAAAGAAGATGCTATTTTGTATTTCTGTACAATTACTGATAATAAAAGGGAAGCCAAGAAGACAAATTATATTAGTATTCTATTACAGCATCAGATATTGGAGAAGTGTGAGGAAAAGTAGTGTCATTGTTTTCCTTTGGAATATGAAGATATTTTAAAAGTGTGTTCACATAGGAACTTGTTTCTGATTTATACCTGGTACCTTTGATAACTATTTACCTATATACCTTTAAAATAATTTTGAGAAGCAAGTGCCTTATTTGTTCACTTTAAAACAATATCGTATCTCTTGGCGCTGTTCTCGGAAAATAACTTATTCCATGAGGTAAACAAATCTTCATCCTTTCCTATTGCGCAGGAAAAAAAGAAATAATAAGTCACCAATTAAGGCATCCATTGCGTAATCCGTTTTTGGTAATACAACAGTATATGAATAAACAATTCTGCAATCGAAAGAGGCAACTGAAAACACCAATCATAAAACGAAGGAATGGATGTATCTTTAATCGGGTAAAACAATTAATAGTTCAATCATCAACAACAACACTGCTGCATCTATCTATGGTTACATGAACAGGCGGTAGCATACATTGATCTGTGAACATTAAAGCAGACAAACACATAATAACTTAGTGTGCAACCTTAAGGGGACGCTCAAGAAATCCATCTAGAATTCTAACCTTGATTTTTTATTAATCAGATAACTTGACTGTCCCTCTGGTATCTTTCGTCCCTCTTTTATCATGCTTAGCAATGCATCATATTGTAAAACAAATAAACAGATAATCGCAATCAAAAGAACAAACATAAATATAGCTTAGAGAACCCACAATAACAAAACACGAAACAACTGCAAAGGTATTGGTAAAACATACTTAGTCAAGATGACAGGTAAAATTAACAACATACAGTAAACAAAGAATAGGTCCATTCATTCAAAAGAAATGGCAATAACAAGCAGCCAACTTTTAAACAATCGACAAAAACAACGTCAGTT
The DNA here is from genome assembly GCA_019925275.1 of Mytilus edulis. Taxonomy (NCBI): domain Eukaryota; kingdom Metazoa; phylum Mollusca; class Bivalvia; order Mytilida; family Mytilidae; genus Mytilus; species Mytilus edulis. Next base: position 130,454,984 of record CM034349.1, read on the forward strand.
GCAATTTCGGAAAGAGCAGAACCACAAAATTTATAATCGAAAGACAAGTCAACACCAACTAATTAAAATCATGAGAAAAATAACTATATACAACAAATACCTAGTATACAGCACAAAGAGACATATCAAATAAAAAGAAGAAAAAAAAAAACAACAGACAAATAACTATACACGTGTACTTCAAAGTGACATACTAGTATACAACACTATTCGAAAGATCAGGCAAATAACTATATAGTGCAAAGGGACATTTACAACAAGAGCCGAAAAAACGGATCAATCACCAGATGCCACAAAGGGACATATAGAACAAAAGCCGACAAACAACAGACAAATAACTATATATATCAAAGGAACATTTACAACCAAGTCGATAGAACGGACAGATAACCATATACAACAAAAGTCGACACAACAGACAAATAGATACATACCACACGGGAAACATATACAACAAGACTTGAACGAACAGACAAATAACTAACTATATATTGAAGGCCGTACGGTGACCTATAGTTGTTAATGTCTGTGTCATTTTGGTCTTTTGTGGATAGTTGTCTCATTGGCAATCATACCACATCTTCTTTTTTATGTATATACCACAAACTTGATTAGACTAAATATCAATATCCAAATATCGTCAGGTAAATATTCTACAAAAAGAGACATGTACAACAAAAGTCAGAAGAACAGACAAACAACTATATATAACAAAGGAACATATACAACAAAAGTTAAACGAACAGACATTTAAATATATACCACAGAGGGACATATACAACAAAAGTCGAAAAAAAACCAGACAAATAACTATGTACCACAAAGGGATATATAAAACAAAAGTCAAAAGAACAGACAAATAACTATATACACAAAGGAAAATATACATCAATAGTTTAAAGAACAGACAAATAACTATATACAACAAAATGACATATAAAACAAACATCGAAAAAATAGACAAACAGAAAAAAAATCAACCATCAAAGAATATAAAGAATGCTATTATAAATGAAATTTCCTTTTTGTTTTTTAATAATGCATGCTGCGTTTAAAAAAAATTATATCTCAGCAAATGATCATATAAAACATATAAAAAATCATACAATTGAATATCAACATCTGTAAACTTCTTGTTTAAGTAAGATAAACGGCATAGATCTTATATTAAATCAGGAACGAGGAAATTTTTGACAAGTCATTTCGATAAGGTTAACCTTAGTAGCTTCATCCGGGAAACATAATCTAGAAAATCCATTTACCCACGAAAGTCTATAGTATCTCTCAATACAGACGTAGAAACACAGCGATCTATACAAGCCTAAACAGACGCAAAGTTGTTTTGGTGTCAAACTCGTGATGTGTCCATGGAAATCGAATTAGTATTTATACGGAGAAGTGTATAGATCCTTTACAGTTACCTCATATTCCAAATTTGCTACAGAAAAATTTCTAGAGGAAATGGTTTGGTTGAATATATTTCACAGCATCATACCATTCACTAATATAGCAACAGTGAAATGATGTTATTTTCTTGCACTTTTTACACCCACGTATGGCGTACAAATTTACAAGACTGGTGGTATCTTTGAAACATTTTTTTTTAATATAGCAGATCAAAGGCAGTATAAAACAAATTGTCCTCACACTAACGTTATTATAGCAAAATTTACTGATGACTAAAAACAAATATTTAATATAGCGTAATAACTATATCAATATTTTACTAAACAATTACATTAAATATCTTTTCCGGTTTCGGTAGATATATAATTTATATGGTAGAATTCTTGAAATCACTTCTAAAACAACATATAGGCGAAAGAAAAATGTATTTTATCTTGCAAACATTTTCTAGGTTTTAGTATATTTTTAAATTCATTTTGTTTGTTGTGAAATATTTCTGTTCTTTTGAAAGTACCATTCTTCTTTGGGTTTGCTAATTAGGCAGTTATAACCATGATACCATCAAAACTTGATAATAAATTGTAAATGAGAAAAATGAATTACGGTTTCTTGAAACTGTCATGTCTAAGATAATATTTTTTCCCCAGAAATATACAAAAATCTTACTGTATATTCTGCGAACATCTATAAAAGAGGGACGAAAGATACCAGAGGGAAGTCAAACTCATAGATTGAAAATAAACTGACAACGCCATGACTAAAATAAAAAGACAGACAAATAACAGTACAAAAGACACAACATCTATAACATACATGTAATGAACAAGTTTTCATTTATTGAAGAACTATCTTTATTACAGTTACCATTTGGTAATTTACAAACATTGTAAGAATCAAGAAAAAAAATACTTTAAGAATTGCGAATCTTTGAAAAGGAAATTATCTTTGAGTTTTTTTTGTAACAGGTTACCTTTTTGTACAGTTTATATATTTAGCCTTTCCCTTTTCACCTTTATGTTGCATTTCGTTGCAGTTTAGACTAGCTTTAAGACTAGACATCTCTGACCATATCACGCCGAGATGTCTGATCCCTGATTAATTGTCCATCCATTCTAATCAAGAACAATTGAAATTTCCGTCTGAAATCTGTCAAGGTTACCGATTCCAGTGATGCTGTGAAAATGACTCGTGGTGTGTTTATTTGTTCTTTGCATACTGTGATTTAATTAATTAGATTTGTTTAATCATTTGCTCTGACTAATCCCAATGTATGTTTATACCCTAGAGATAGATTTCCTTTAGGTGTCACACCACCAATTACAGATCAGCTGAATTATCTATCGTAGAGGATCTTCCAAATTGTTAAATTTTGTCGAAGAGTTTTCACTGGTGCAGACGTACTTATAATATAAATATTTTTGTGACTGCATCCTGCAATATCAGTTTTTAAGATCCTCTACGATAGACTATTAAGTTGTCAGCCTGATCTGTTATATTCAATTGTTGTGCCTTATATATCTTGTACTGTGTTACGACACTAGATAACATTTGTCGAGGAAAGATAACACCCGGCCACCAAAACCTTGATTTTTTTCCAGCCTAGAGGGTCGAGTGGACTAGCGCGCCAGGCGATTTGGTGCCATGATATCTCAGTAGAAGAAAAAAACTTGCTTCTGCAAATTAACAGATCTAACATTGTTTGACTGTTATTTGGACGAATTATTTGGACGAATTATATATACAGAATGTGTTATTGCCTGGTATCCCCATTACTGGTGATCCAATGGATAAACTCTGTCCTAGAGTTGTCATTGGTTCAGACATACTTATATATAGTATCTATACATAAAATTGATGATGGGGTTAAAAAAAAGTATGAATAAACTCATCATAGATACCAGGATTAAATTTTATGTTTACACCAGAAGCGAGTTTCGACTACAAAAAAATCATGTTTTTTGTAATTCAAATTGATTTTCATAATGTATTTATGCATTGGTAACGTATCCATCTTTTCTCTATTCGAAGATGAATGAAGATAGTGCAAGACATGATTTCATTTTGATTTCGTACGTGTGCACAACTAACCTGCGACTAATGTCAATGAAAATCTATGTAGAGTAAGAAAAGAAAGACAAACCATTCGAGTTTGAAGAAAAACTATCAACTTTCATATAATCGTATATCCGTTCTAATCGGGCTTCAGAGAAATTGAGCCAATCATTCATTTTTTATTTCAAAAGAGGGCCTTTTAAAATAAATTCACAGTATGTTTCTGTATTTAATTGTGTCATAATTATCATGATATTGTCTTAACAACCATTAATCATTGATTAGGCGAGAATTGGAACACCAACAGAAAGAATATACCAAGTAAAACAAATTTAACATTAAGAAGAAACCAATTATCGGCTAAGCGAGTGAATGTCCTAGTAAGCATGGGTAGCAACAACAGCAAGGCCGTTGATAAAAAGTAAAATCTGAAAAAAAATACAGAACTCCGTGGAAAATTCAAAATGGAAAGTCCCTAATCAAATGGCAAACTCAAAAGCTCAAACACATCAAGGGAATTGATAACAAATGTCATATTCCTGACTTGGTACAGGCATTTTGACAGCGATGTGTGAACAAAACAAACAGACACAATATGTAAAATGTCAAAAATAGGGGTACTGCAACCAACACTGTGTCACAATCATAAACACTATAAAAACAAACAAATATGTGACAAAAAAGCACAAAATGGCACAAAGACCAAGTACATCCGCAAACATAAAGACAAAAATACACAAATTTACCATTACACAATAACACAATGACGGGATGTATAAGTTCAGAGCCACGTCATATATGTAACAAAGAAACATAAAAAGGCATATAAACAAAGCATATTAGCAAAAATATTAGACAAGAATACAAAATGTTCTACAATAGCACAATAACGGGATGTATAAGTACAGAGCCACGTCATATATTTCAAAGAAACACTAAAAGGCATATAAACAAATAAACTCATCATAGATACCAGGATTAAATTTTATGTTTACGCCAGACGCGCGTTTCGTCTACTCTTCAACAGCGTACTTTATTTGTTCTTTTTAACTTTTTTGATCAGAGCGTCACTGATGAATCTTATGTAGACGAAACGCGCGTCTGGCGTATTAAAAATATAATCCTGGTACCTTTGATAACAGTTACTAATAAAACTTATTTAGATGATAAACAACGTCAGTACCCAGAATCTATACTCCAAGACAATCGTGTATTATTTGTGAAGTTGATACGCGATTGATGTCGCAAACTGAAGTTCTAGATAAACGAAGAGACACCAGTCAATAACAATACGAATAAAAGAACAGATACGATACATCGAACACCTGATGATACTAAAGCATGTAAACCATTGGATACGAATAAGAAGAAAAAATGTATATTGGAGATTAGAGCAACATGGCCATATTGCAATTGGATGTTAAATAAAGGCAACAGTAGTATACCGCTGTTCAAAACTCATAAATCCATGGACAAAAAACAAAATCGGGGTAACAAACTAAAACCGAGGGAAACGCATTAAATATAAGAGGAGAACAACGACATAACACTAAAATGTAACACACATAGACAAAAGTAAGACAAGGACTTCATCAATCTAGGAATGTTTATCGAGCCAGAAATATAATCAATAAGTCATGAATGATTTATCTCAACGCAAACTACATCAACAAAACAGAGAAGATATACAAACCTGCAAATAATTTTTTAATCAGCATAAATTAAATAGATACAAAAATGTTTTTTTACAGGTTAACTTTTTGTACAGTTAATATATTTAGCCTTTCCTTTTTCACCTTTATGTTGCATTTCGTTGCAGTTTAGACCAGCTTTAAGACTAGACATCTCTGACCATATCACGCCGAGATGTCGGATCCCTGATTAATTGTCCATCCTTTCTAATCAAGAACAATTGAAATTTATCTGTCTGAATTCTGTCAAGGTTGCCGATCCCAGTGATGCTGTGAAAATGACTCGTGGTGTGTTTATTTGTTCCATGTATACTGTGATTTAATTAATTAGTTTTGTTTTATCATTTGCTCTGACTAATCCCAAAGTATGTTTATACCCTAGAAATAGATTTCCTTTAACTATGCATTTTTTTTTATTATTATAATTGTAATGTTCTAAAGATATATAGTTTATTAATATGAATGTTACAGATCAGCTGAATTATCTATCGTAGAGGATCTTCCAAATGGTTAAATTCTGTCGTAGAGTTGTCACTGGTGCAGACGTACTTATAATATAATTATTTTTGTGACTGCATTAGTTTTTAAGATCCTCTACGATAGACTATTCAGTTGTCAGCCTGATCTGTAATATTCAATCCTTGTGCCTTATATATCTTGTACTGTGTTACGACTCTAGATAAAAATTGTCGAGGAAAGGTAACACCCGGCCACCGAAAGCTTGATTGTTTTTCAGCCTTGAAGGTCGAGTGGACTAGCGCGCCAGGCGATTTGGTGCCATGATATCTCAGTAGAAGAACAAAAACTTGTTTCTGCAAATTAACAGATCTAACATTGATTGACTGTTATTTAGACGAATTATATATACAGAATATGTTTTCGCCTGGTATCTCAATCACTGGTGATCCAATGTATAAACTCTTTCCTAGAGTTGTCTCTGGTTCAGACATACTTACGTATATTATCTATACATAAAGTTGATGATGGGGTTAAAAAAGTATGAATAAACCTATCATAGATACCAGGATTAAATTTTATGTTTACGCCAGACGCGAGTTTCGGCTACAAAAAACACATTTTTTTTTGTAATTCAAATTGATTTTTATAATATATTTATGCATTGGTAACGTATCCATCTTCTCTCTATTCGAAGATGAATGAAGATAGTGCAAGACATGATTTCATTTTGATTTCGTACGTGTGCACAACTAACCTGCGACTAATGTCAATGAAAATCTATGTAGAGTAAGAGGAGAAAGACAAAACATGCGAGTTTGAAGAAAAACTATCAACTTTCATATAATCGTATATCCGTTCTTATCGGGCTTCAGAGAAGTTGAGCCAATCATTCATTTATTTATTTCAAAACAGGGTCTTTTAAAATGACTGCAAAAGTATTCACAGTATGTTTCTACAATTTGGAAATTAGTATGGCGTTCATTATCACTGGACTAGTATATATTTGTTTAGGGGCCAGCTGAAGGACGCCTCCGGGTGCGGGAATTTCTCGCTACATTGAAGACCTGTTGGTGACCCTCTGCTGTTGTTGTTTTTTATTTGGTCGGGTTGTTGTCTCTTTGACACATTCCCCATTTCCATTCTCAATTTTATTCTGTATTTTATTGTGTCATATTATGATATTGTCTATACAACCATTTATCCTTGATTAGGCGAGAATTGGAACACCAACAGAAAGAATGTACCAAGTAAAACAAATTTAACATTAAGAATAAACAAATTTTCGGCTAAGCGAGCGAATGTCCTAGTAAGCATGGGTAGCAACAACAACAAGGCCGTTGATAAAAAATACAGAACTCCGTGGAAATTCAAAAAGGAAAGTCCCTAATCAAATGGCAAACTCAAAAGCTCAAACACATCAAGGGAATTGATAACAAATGTCATATTCCTGACTTGGTACAGGCATTTTCCTGATTTTAAAGTAGCTAAACCTCTCGCTTGTATGACAGTCGCCTTAAATTACATTATATTGACAGCGATGTGTGAACAAAACAAACAGACACAATATGTAAAAAGTCAAAAATAGGGGTACCAACACTGTCACAATCATAATCACTATAAAAACAAACAAATATGTGACAAAGAAGCACAAAATGGCACACAGACCAAGAACATCCGCAAACATAAAGACAAGAATACACAAATTCACCATTGCACAATAACACAATGACGGGATGTTTAAGGTCAGAGCCACGTCATATATGTATCAAAGAAACCAAAAAAGGCATATAAACAAAGCACATTAGCAAAAATGTTGGACAAGAATACAAAATGTTCTACAATAGTACAATAACGGGATGTATAAGTACAGAGTCACGTCATATGTATCAAAGAAACACTAAAAGGCATATAGACAAATAAACTCATCATAGACAACAGGATTAAATTTTATGTTACGCCAGACGCGCGTTTCGTCTACTAAAGACTCATCAGTGACGCTCTAATCCAAAAAAGTTAAAAAGGCCAAATAAAGTACGCTGTTGAAAAGCATTGAGGACCAAAATTCCTAAAAGTTTTGCCAAATACAGCTAAGGTAATATATTCCTGTGGTAGAAAAGCCTTAGTTTTTCATACATTCAAAAGTTTTGTAAAGAGCTAATTTATAAATACATGTATGACCATATCAATGATAATATCATGTCAACACAGAAGTGCTAACTACTGGGCTGGTGATACCCTCGGGGAATAAAGCACAGTAGCAAAAAATGAAAGCCAAGAATACGAGAATTGTCATAGAACAATAATACAATGACGGGATGTACAAGTACAAATGGACATCAACAAAAACAGACTAAACAGTAAAAGCAATGTTCATAAAGACAAACAAAAGAACAAAACAAACAGACACAATACACAGCTACTTTTGCATAGGTACTATTTTTGTACTTAAAATCTGTAGTACTGAAAAATAACTTGTAATATTTAGTACTATTTCTTTACTTTAGAATTATTGTAATATTTAGGTACTTGTATTTTCAAGTACTTGATTTGTACTGAAAATAGTACCAACAATGACCACAGTATTTCATGTTTGAACATTATAACTTTATGAGATTTGAAAAAGACAAACTTTCAAAATGCTGAAAATGTAACAGTGCAACCTAAAATCTGTAGTACTTAAATTTCTTGTACAAATCAAGTACTGTAAAATACATGTACCAAAATATTACAATAATTCTTAAGTAACAAAATAGTACTGAATATTAAAAGTAGATATCCAGTACTACAGATTTTTGGTACGTAAATAGTACCTATGCAAAAGTAGCTGTGTATGTAAAATGCCAGCCCAGTAGTCAGCACTTTTGTGTTGGCATGAATATCAATTATATGGTCATTTTATATATTTCCTGTTAAAAAACTTTGGAATGTTTGGTCCTCAATGCTCTTCAACTTTGTACTTGTTTGGCTTTATAACTATTTTGATCTGAGCGTCACTAATAAGTCTTATGTAGACGACAAGCGCGTCTGGCGTATTAAAAATATAATCCTGGTACCTTTGATAACTATTTACACCACTGGGTCGATGCCACTGCTGGTGGACGTTTCGTCCCTGGGGTATCACCAGCCCAGTAGTCAGCACTTCTGTGTTGGCATGAATATCAATTACTGAGGAGAAAAGCTTTAAGAGAAGATATGACTTTGGAACAATTGTTATCATCAGCAAGAGCTCTGGAACTATCTGAAAGACAAGCAAACGAAATCGAGAACAAAGAAGAGAAACTTGAGACCAACGCTTTACACAAGAAGAGAAATTTTCGGAAAAATCAACCAAGATATTTACAACAAGATAAGCGTCCGGAACAACGTGTGAATGACCAACGTGTGAATCGAAACAACAAATGTAGGAATTGTGGAGGTGAATTTCCACACCGAAGGAAATGTCCTGCTCAAGGAAAATCCTGCAACTTTTGTAAGAAGCCTAATCACTTTGAGAAGATGTGTAGGTCAAAAAGAAATAATCATACTAAACAATCTGTCAATACGCTAGAGAATTCAGATTTTGAAAACAATTTCGAATGTCAAACAAAGATAGATAGTAGTTCAGATGATGAATATGTTTTTGGACTACAGGCAGAATCGCTAAAAGGAACCGTGAATTCTATCAAACGTGAACAACCAAGAATTTGTGTCAAAATCAATGAATCGGACATCAACGTTCTTATCGACACTGGATCAAGTATCAATGTAATTGATGAGGATACCTACAACAGGATGAAGAGAAAACCAAAATTGATAGCTACAAAGACCAAAGTTTTCGCATATGGATCTCATCAAAACTTAGAATTCGTGGGAAAGTTTGACACTGTAATTGAAACGAGAAATAAGCTAACACACGCAACATCAAAATTGGAAACAGGAAATGTTTACATTCCTCCGTAATTATAGAGCGACAAAACACGCCACAACGGAAGTTTCACCAGCAAAACTTTTATTTGGGAGAAATATCAAAACCAAATTACCAACTTTAACACAAAAATATGACGACAAAGAAATTCGAGAAACTGACGAGAGGAAAAAGGATAAAATGAAGGACTATGCAGATACAAGAAGAAATGCCGAACCGTCAAATTTACAAATTGGTGACACTGTATTGGTCAAGCAAGACAAACAAAACAAACTTTCAACTCCGTATAACTCAAATCCATACAAAATAGTTGAAAGGAATGGTACAATGTTAACAGCTAAAAGAGATAATGGACACACGATCACTCGAAATTCTTCGTTTTATAAGCAAGTTAAAATACCACTGACAATTGTAAATGAAGAAAAAAAAGGAGAAGAACCAGCAACACAACTCAGGACGTCAGGAAGAATAAACAAAACACCGGCGTACTTAAATGATTATGTAAAGTCATGTTATGTAAAGTAATGTGTAGCTATAGTGAACAGGCATAATAATCCTGAGCTCACATTTAACTAGGCATCACGCTTAGTATTTATGATCAAGTGAATAAGTTTTAATTTTCTGCGTATCGTATGATGTCTTTAGTACTATTTAGACTGATAATACCAAAGAATTTTACACATTAATTCAGTTGTGATTCATTCATTCATTCATGATATTAATTGCTATGTTTACCGCACTGAGAACTGTGTATACAACATTTGGACATTATTACACCGCTGTTTTATGGACATCGTTAATGTATTAAAGAAAATTAATTTTATGGCTAATTTCACAATTCATTAATTTTATTTCATTTTATTATTCTACTGACTGATAAAGATTAAATCTAGAAAGGGAGAGATGTAATGTATTGAAATTGTTTATCTAAGGTCACTACAGAACTTAATTACTTTAACAGATGCAGACCGTTATAATCGCGTCTTATCATGTGTGTAACTTGTATTAGTTTATCAGTTGTATTAAAACCATGAAACTGTGCAGACGACTTTATTACCTCTCTAGCAATTAGTAGCTATTTTATACCTGGTACATTTGATAACTAATAACGCGTTATTAAGATGATAAACAACGTCAGTACCCAGAATCTATACTCCAAGACAATCGTGTATTATTTGTGAAGTTGATACGCGATTGATGTCACAAACTGAAGTTCTAGATAAACGAAGAGACACCAGTCAATAACACTTCATAAAAAGAACAGATCCGATACATCGAACACCCGATGATACTAAAGCATGTAAACCATTGGAAAAGAATAAGAAGAAAAAATATTTTGGAGATTAGAACAGCATGGCCATATTGCAATTGGATGTTAAGTAAGACAAGGACTTGATCAATTTAGGAATGTTTATCGAGCCAGAAATATAATCAACAAGTCATGAATGATTTAACTCAACGCCAACTACATCAACAAAACAGAGAAGATATACAGACATGCAAATAACTTTTCAATCAGCATAACTTAAATAGATACAAAAATGTTTTAACAAATTAACAAAATACCGAACTCTAAGGTAAATATAAAAGTGTGAAATCCATAAAATCTGACCAAATCAAACGTTAAAAATCAATACGTGTTCAGTTGTCTGTCTTTCGGTATTTTTCTCTTTTTTTGTCATGGCATTGCTATTTATTTTCGACTTATACTTTGCTTGTTTCTTAAGTTTCCTTCGACTCTCTTTTATACTATATAAACTAACTAACTCAGTAGAAAACAAGTTAACTGCCATATTCCTAACTTGGTACATAAATGAAAATGTTGAAATAAACCGGATTTTATAGATAGAAAAAACTAGCTATAAAACCATGCTTAAGGTAGCACAATACAAAGATTGTTCATCCCCAATCAGACATCTTTAAACTGGTGTAATTCCACTCATCTTTCTTTAAATTTTATAAATGAGGTACCAAAAGAAAAAAGAATGATTAATCTTTCAAATTGTGATAATTTCATTATGACATAATTATTACATAATTAATTGTTATGCAATTAGTTGCTATATTGTGATCTCCATACTTGAATGAATTTAGCTTCTTTGTCAAATATCCCAAAATATTTTATAGATTCTTGCACAGCACAGTTTAACCTCCAAAACTGTGTCTCAGATTTTTCCTATTGTATTTCATTCTCTCATAAATCTTCAATGAAGTTTGCAATATCAATTCATAAGAGATCACTAAATTCAATTGGGTATAAAATTTGTTCTATTGATGTTTTTGGAAATCTGAGACACAGTTTTGGAGGTCAAGCTGTGTTGTACAAGAATCTATAACGTATTTTGAGATGCTATGAAGAACAAAGACGCTAAATCCATTCAAATGTGGACATCACAATATAGCAACTGATTACATAACAATTGATTATGTAATAATTATGTCATAATGAAATTATCACAATTAAAAACATTAATCTTTCTTCTTTCTTTTGGTACCTCAATTATAAAATATAAAGAAGGATGAAATGAATTACATCAGTTTAAAGTTATCTGATTGGGAGTGAACAAATCTTTGTATTGTGCTACCTTAATCCACCATTTTCTACACGAGGAATTAATTGTACCAAGTACAGAATGTGACAGTTGTTTTCCTTTCCTTTTGTTGTGTTTGATCTTTTAATTTCGCCATTAATATGATAAAGGAATTATCTTTGGCCATTATGACAAAAGTGTGTCACAAATCATATCTGATATTCTCCCTCAGTCATAATAACCTTTCATCATTACCGAACTAAACAAAGAAATAACACCACGGGTGCCGTATACGGTGCAGAATAAAAGGCAACAGTAGTTATACCACTGTTCGAAAATGCTTACCCTTCCGGAGCAACCGATTTCACTACCGGTTTTTAGTGGAGTTCGTGTTGTTTCTTATTTATTATTTATAACTGTTGATGTAAATGTCTTTGGTTTTGTGAGTCCTTGTTTACTCCTTGGTGTTGATTAGTGTTGTTTTTCAGTTCGGTATTTTTGTTATTTTACTTTTTTGTATGACAGTTGATTATAGTTACGAAATATTGATGAGTAACTCAAACCATGAAAGTGTTGTATTGTCAATAGAAAACGTCCATGCTCTAACAGACATAATTGGGTTGTTGGATACCTCATGATCATCGGTTCTAATTTAAGATTCATTTCAATCGGTCATTTTACAACAGACACTCTACACCGAATCATTTACCCGTATATTGATATTGGGCCAATATCTATTGGCGCCACTTCTTATTTTCGCCAATCATAGTTTACATCTGATTAACTGTTCAGTTCAGTTTCTTGTATAGGTTCCTCTATTATTTGTGAAGCACTACTCAAAGGGTATAACTGTAGCAAAAACAGTCGAAGGCTACCAATGGGTCTTCAACACCGTAAGAAAATCCTGCATGCGGAGGCGGGCTTCAGTTGGCCCCTAAACCAAAATGTAAATACGAGTTCAGTAAAAATGGACATTATGAGTTATACTCCAAAATATATAAATGAACTAAAAATAATCCGCGTCACAAACCTCCGTTTTCGGAGAAGACGTTACTAAGTGGTAAAACTTGTGTCTGATCCTTTTGTCATTTTGAACAATAAAATATGTTTAAATTAACCAAAACCAACTATAAAAGAGAGGGAAAAAAAACAAACAACAGAAACAATAAACTGCTAAAAAAAAAAAAAACATACATTGAAACGGACTTTTTGATAACAACTGCCATATTCCTGGTAAAGGAAGAATCTACAAGACGTAATGGCGACGTTTGGTTTTACTAATTTATGCATTCGTTCTTTGAAAACTAGATTAATGGCGTCAATGTATAATAAGGGTGACTGAGGAGTACAAATATGGTCACTCATTTTGGTCTTCTTCCTATCGGCAATAAAACCCAAACAAAAGTCGGGTGTCTGTTTGGTTGTGCGGGATGTTTAAGTACGCAGTCACGTTTGGTCATCATGGGGTCGCTAAATCCAACGCTCATGTAGAGAGGTGCACGATAATAACCCTTGCAACAACTCGTCGAGGGGTCCGTGTGTGACCTGTTAAAAAGACAAATGTCGGTCCATATCTAATATACCCTCATTTAAATTCTCCCTTGCCCTGCTCGTCCGAATTTTAAGTATTTAATCTCTAAATTCAATAGGCTATAAACAAGACAAACACAGATATCACTGGTGGTAAGCGGATGGTCGTAACTTAAAGTTACGACCATCCGAAGATGGGAGACAACTCTAGGGATACATTTTTCTTTTCCGATTTTCGTGCAGTAAAACAATGTTTCAGTAAAACCGCTTGTCTCATACATACTAATCGTCAGTGCGTTGATATTGAAACAAAATTGGATACATAAAAACATTCCAATTTTCGTAAAATGATCATTCAATAATTCGAGCATGATGGTCGTAACTAAAAAAACAAAAATGTTCAGGATGGTCGTAACTTAAAGTTGTGATGGTCGTAACTCTTTATTAAATAGGACCTAATAAGACAAGTCAATAGTTTTAAACGTGTCTTTTGTTATATGAATATATTATATGATATATTTGTGAAGTTGATTTCACTAAATGATAAAAACTAAAAGAGGTGAAGAGAGGGATACCTGTAAAGTGCGAAAGGAAAGAAAATTGGAACGAATCGAAAAAAAAACCAATACAAAATGAAATGACCAGTCACTGTTGCTTAAAATATAATGTATAAAATCAACCAAGAGGCAACTAATTATAAGCTGTTAAGTTTAATAACAATATAAATTCTCAAAAGTGGAGAATTCATTTTAACACACAGCTCTGGTTATGATCATTCTTAGTTACGAATTAAGAAAAGGCGATTTTAACAAATTTGACATCACATGAAATAACAGTATCCTGATTTATTTTCTTCATATTTTGCATGTATTGAAAAGATAAACTTTTTAAAAACTAGTATGTACCTACTAGGTGGAATTTAAAAGAAAAATATACAATTTAAAATTGATACTTTAAGACGAAAGAGCATAAGTAAGGAGTCAAAATAATGTTATGTGGATCGTTATCGAGACAAGACCATATCCGCGAATTCGCAGGTCCGTAATCGAATTTAACAACATACATCTTATTCTTAGCCTGGATTTTGAGAAGTCGTATTGTCATTTGGTATATAGTCAAGCTGATTATAAGGTGCAAATTCGAAGTTCAGGTATAATTATTACCCGTGGTTTTAGAAAATTCTGAAAACGCCTATTGGTACCATGCTATCCGTTATACATCTTTGTCTTTCTTATGGAAAATACCATGAACCCTGGACCACACGTTTTTTATTCCCAATTCATAAAGGGAATGATGCATCCGATCTTAATAAATATCGAGGAATTGATGAGAGCCAAATTTGGTTTACCAAAAACAAAAAAAAACAAAAAAAAAAACAAAAAAAAAAACAAAAAAAAAAAACACGACCATCTGACCATATGTTCATTCTAAAAACTATTATAAATAAGTATTGTAATACAAAAGAAGGTAGAATGTTTGTCTGCTTTGTTGATTTCCAGAAGGCTTTTGATACTGTCATTCTCCCAGGGATAGAACTTAAGCTATTGAATATAGTTAGAGCATGGTAAGAGATCTCTTTAGAACTAAAGTTGGAGTAAAATAGGGAGACAATTTTAGTCCGAATTTGTTTAAATTTTTTATAAATGAACTTCCTGATTGTGTTAAATGTTCCCCTGATCCAGCTGTTGTTTATTCACGACCAGCCTATTCTTTACTATACATATGCTGATGATCTTGCCATTTTTTCAACTTCTGCAAAAAAATGTAGATCAGGCTTATCCTAAGATTCTTTCAGAAAGACTACGCATTGAATTTTGTAAACATTTACTTGGTGTTACCAAAAGAGAAACACATTTTGCCAATCTTTCTTAGCTCGGTAGATTCACTCTGTATTTTGTCATTGCAAAGTCTATGATCAGATACTGGCACAGGCTTGACAATTTGGGATCATCTTTCGACTACTAGAGGAGGCATATTTAGAGTCAAAATTTCTACACGAGTTTAAAAAAATTCCTTCACAGTATGGATCCTTAAACTTCTTTCTAAGGAATATGGGGTCAGCAATTCACATTGTTTACTATGTGCTGATGATAATGTATTTTTTTTTAATTTCAGCAAAAGGACTTCAGCAAACAGTATCCATACATAGCTTGTAGCCAGGGTAATATTTAAAATATCGATCTTTATGCTTCAACTCAGCGTGCTGGTCTTTTAAATCTGAGTACATTCATACAATATAAACATATAACATAAATATTATTTTCAACCAGCATATGTATGTGATAGTTGCCGCAGTACATTTAGTTCTACCTTGTAATATTATCTTAGCTACAAGGCTGGCTATTAACTACTAATATTTGATCTTACTCTTAAATTCAAAGCGTGTATCATTGTAAAATATCAATCTAATTAAAAACCGATCTCTCATCGCTCCTGTTTCTGATATGTCGCGTGGGAGATCTAACGAAACCCGCTTTGAGGTCACATGTGAGTGACCTCGTAGGTGTGTCTTTTTCGACCAATGAAATTGAGTCTTCCACGATCTTGGAAGTTTAACGTAAGGCAAAGGGATGTAACTCATTTTATTTAGGACGAAATCGTCAGTCAAAATAATTCATAAACTTTTTTGATTGGCTTATTAATAAGTCGTCAACTCATTTGCATATCTTTATAAATTCATAACTTTTAGTTCACTCACATGTGACCTCAAAGCCGGTTTCGTTAGATCTCCCACGCGACATATCAGAAACAGGAGCGATGAGAGATCGGTTTTTAATTAGATTGGTAAAATATATACCTGCATATATGTATGTAATATTTGCCGCAGTACATTTAGTTCTACCTTGTAATATTATCCTGTCTACAAACTACTGATATTTGATCTTACTCTTAAATTCAACGCGTGTAGCATTGTAAAATATCTCAACCTTATTCATACTTTCTAGGTTAACACAATGTTCATTGCGACACCATGGATTAAGTTTTTATTCTGAACCAATACTTAGAACAATTATCAATGATATACCGCAAGATCGTCATGCAATCGATAAAAAATAAAGACAACACGATAAAAACACCAGGCATTTGTGGATTTTCATTAATCATGATTCACCAAAAGCCGAATATTTGAAAGCCAATGGTTTATAAAAGCTGCAATAGCTGATTAAAAATTAAAGAAGATTGTTCAAAATTGTACGGTCAATACTTTCATCTGCCGACATGATTGCAGGAAGTAAAGAGTCGTAAATAAAAAAAAATCTGGAAGCAAATATTCAACAATTTTATGCCTTAACGTACAGTAAAAATATATTAATACTCAACCCTAACATATTATTTGGCTTAATGCGAGTTGATTAGTTTTCACTGTTTCTCCTAAATGATGGTCGTTTGGAACATATCAAAAATGTATGATTGATATTTCTTTAACTTAATTTCTGCATACCATTATCAGAGTAACAAATGAAATAATATTTTTTTGTAGTAAACTTTATATAACAACTGAGTTTATTAACATGGTTATGCATGAGCACAGTACTTTTAAAATAGCTTGATAAAAGTTCGTCTAAATACTTGAGTTACGGTCATCTTTCAAAGTTACGACCATCTTGTGTCGGTTACGACCATCATCCAAATTACTACAGTTGACATTACGACCATCACAAGTTAAAGTTACGACCATCATTCTCGAATTTTTGAATGACTATTTTACGAAAATTGGAATGATTTTATGTGTCAAATTTGGTTTCAATAAGAATGCACTCACGATATGTGTATATGAGACAAGCGGTTTGACTCAAATGAACCTTTTACTGCACGAAAATCGGAAAAGAAAAACTTATCCCTAGAGTTGTCTCCCATATTCAGATGGTCGTAACTTTTAGTTACGACCATCCGCTTATCACCAGTGAGATATAGGATTAGTTGCTCGCAGTAACATATTATTTTCTCGTGCGATACAATATTTTATTTTACTTTATTGTACAGATTTCTTCGATTGAAACAACATATAAATACACGACATATAAGTAAACATTGTTCCTCTTTCGCGTCGTTTCTTTTCCTCTGCTAATAACTCCAACGCCTATACGTACAATAAACATAGCAGCAACTGCGTATATACCAATGTGACCAACTTCAATTCGACGTAACTGCGAGCACCTTTGATACTAATACGTTTAAATGCCAAACTTTATATAGTACCATTAAACCCCACCCGTAGAAACCGCCAAAACTTTCCTCGTGCCTTATGCACATAACATCAAATTTATAAATAGTACATACTGTTGCAGAACCAGTTTCCATCTATAAATAATTACTACAAATAGCAAACGGGAAAAACTCAATTTCAAACGAAATAAAATATATTTATTAGTGGTAGTCCAAATTCCCACGGCCTTCATCCCGGACAGCCTCTATAACAGGACATACTAATTAATTCTAATTAATTTGTTTCCCGTACTGGAAATGCATGAAATGTTAGCCAGTGGCCGGTATATTAAGCCACCAACAATCTATCAAGTTAAAATTCAAGGTTTGATTAAACTTCTTGATTTTGATGAATGGTAAGTTTCTTCTAAAGTTGATACATTTTCAAAAATGTACAGGTAAATGTGGTGCAAAAATTTAATTCCATATATTAGCGTAATTAACACTATCAGAAAAATAGAGAGTTCGCGGGCTTTATTGGTATCTTTTCAAAAATGTTATTAGCGCAAACACATTCTGGACGAAAATAGAAAGTGCCATAGAAAATACCATATATTGAGAATAGAAAGTGCCATACTGAGATCGAAAAAAGAAAGTGTCATATGTATAATATATGCTTATTGGCGCCATACCAGTAGACACAGAGCTTCATAAAGAGACAGCTTGGCTTACTTTTACTCCATCTAAAGAGGTAAAATCTCTAAAATAAGAACTTAAATGGAGACACAGCTGATTGTGAACTCAAATAATAAAGGAACTTTCTTTCCAAGAATAAAAGACATACTGCAATGTTATAATGTAATGCCGATTCACGAGCTGAGGAAAAGCTAGAAGCCGAATTGAAAGAAATAACTTGAAACCGCTCTTAAAATCTGAACAGAGCAAAACTCGAAATACACAAGACTTTTCTATTAATGAACTGCTTATCCTCAGTTACATACCAAGTTATAATAAAGGGCTGCGCTTTAGCGCATGATACGCCCGTTGTTTGAAAGACAACGGGCGTATAAAAATGGCAAAAAAGACTACAATGACAATGAGGAACAACAAGAAGATAACAGGGAAAGTGAAGATGGTGAAAGTGACTCTACTGAAAGTTATGATCTAAATGAGGAAGTAGGTGATGAAAGTAAGGATTTCATTGATGATGAAGATAAAGATTTCATTGATGATGGAGATGAGGATTTCATTGATGATGAGGATGAGTATTTCATTGATGATGAGGAGGCCTCTTCTGAGAATGAAAATGAGGATTTTTCTGATGATGAGGACGGTGATTACAGTGAAGAAGACACTGATGATTAAACCTAGTTCAGCTTTTCAAAATTTAGCATAAAAAACAAATATCATTAACATTGGCATACAACAAAGAAGTCTTCAATGCAATATAAGGAAAGTGATATATGATTATGGGTTTTAGTAATTCTATGGCTGATTTCCAAATTTTATAGTAGTTTAAAAGAAGGTAATTTTCTTGGGGTATATTGCTCATATTTAGATTCTGTTTAACACAGTAAGGAATCCATACTAAATTATACAAAGATGTATGCAAAAGTTGTTCAAATGGTGCTTAATATGGTGGATAATGATTATTACCTTTTTATTGTTTAGAATATTCACAAGATGATCATATTGATAAATGTTTAGGAGACTTGATTTCCTTATTTTTTTCATAAAATGACACCCTTTAACATTTAAGGAATATTTAGTCACATGTTAGGATTTTCATGTTGTCACTTGTTCACTTATTATGTGCTATTGTACACTAGTTATGTTTTATAACATATTTTATTGCGCTCAACCCTTCCACCGAAACCGAACTCTATAAAAAAAGCTGCAATGCTAAGGTATCATTTGTGATTTCAATTGCAACCAATTTTAACAAGAGTAAAACATCCTATATGCAAAAACAGTATTTGATTTTTATCCATAGCTTAGATAGTAAAAATGTTATCATAAAATGATATATGCCTCAGGGAACAGTTAGTATCTCAGGGACTGCTAATGTGCTTTCATCCTTGCAACCATTCAATAATAGTACAAACGTATGACATTCATGGAACCTATTTTTTACAAGAAATTTAATGTTTTAAATTGAACTAAAGATTTTACAAATTTTATGTTTTCATCAGATTTTATTAAGTATTATTTGTTACATCAATAGATATAAACAATTCACAAAAGTTTCATGGACATTGGTGAAAGCCTTTTTGAGTTATTGTCTGAAGTGTTAAAAATCCCCCCTTTTTATGAATAAAGCCCCATAAATCCAAAACTTAAAATCTGAAATTTATAAAAATTGAAAGGGAGCTTACATCAATAGATATTAACAATTCACCAAAGTTTCATGGACATTGGTGAAAGTGTTTTTGAGTTATTGTCCGAGGTGTGGACGACGGACGGACGGACAACGGTATACCATAATACGTCCCGTCTAAAAGACGGGCGTATAAAAAGGGAACAAAACAAATCTAGATAACTGACGGGTACATACATTCTATATAGTGACATATATAAAAGTACATACATACTACATAGTCACATCTAGAAATGTGTAACACCCAACCACGCAAAGACATGTAAATACTTTGGTGTCGAAATAATGATTATGAACTACTTTTATTTTTTTACATTCAAAAATTTGAATGCGTCTTTTGTTATTTTACTTTGGATTTCATTACAAAATTATGTCAAGAGTTTAAATATATCGCACAAAGATATTTTTTAAAATACATTTTTCTCGTTGTCCTCAAATATAACCCTTTATATAGAACAAGATTTGATGTTCATAGTTTATCAATTATTATCTATTTGCATTCTCCTACCTGTGTCAAATAGTTATCAAAGGTACCAGTAGCTCTTTTCACAAAAAATCTTAAGTGTAAAATTGATCGTTATTCTAAAATATTCCTGAACAATTCAACTAAATATTTTGATCGTATAAAGATAAATTTTACACTTAAGTTTTTTTTTTGAGAAAAGGGCTACAGGCTTGTAATTTATTGCGCCAGACGCGCGTTTCGTCTACACAAGACTCAGTTCAGAGGTTATTTTCCCAGCCCATAAATCAGTAGCCTTGGAAGAATATATGCTTGATAGTTCTTGTATGCTGTTTATGGGTTAATGCTTCCCTTTTCTAAGTCCTTGTGTCCCTTTTGTATTGCTTCATTCACTAGTCTCGTTATTTTTCTGTTTATCCCTTTGACTTCATTCTTTCAGTCTTTATACGAGTGATTTTCTTTTAGATTCATATTAAACCTGTGTACATAATTACATTGATTCTTTCTAATTTATATATAAAAGCAAAAAAAAAACGTTCTTTGTCAAACGGTAATATCAAAAGATCAAACGCATCAATTGACTGAAAATCAATTGTCATTGTTGTGGCATTTTCTTGTGTATAAAATGGTTTTGTAGCTAGCTAAACATCTCACTTGTATGACAGCCGCATAAAATCTCATTATATTGACAACAACAGAATGAGTGATCAAAACAAACAGATTAAGAGAGCCGTGGTGTAGTTGTTAGTGCATTGAACTACTAACACAAAGGTTCCAGGTTCGATTTCCGTTCCATGATGAAAATTTCAGGGACTGAATTTTTGCCTCTCTCTCGACATCATTTGCGAGTATGGTCTTGAGGAAACGATGATAGTCCGATGGAAGGGGACGATAAATGGCTGACCCATGTTAAGAGAGAGCCATATATCTTGCACGTAATAGACACCCTTGTAGATTTCGAAAAAGAGAAGGCTAATGCCGCTACAAGGCAGCACTAGCACCCGCAAAGTGGAAAGTGATTAATATAATTTGATGTATGCCTTTTTGTGCTACTTTGTTACATTTGTTGTTTATGTAGTGATATTAAGATGATAACACAATATTGACTGTTGTACCCCTATTTTTGACATTTTTACTCTTTGAGTATGTTTGTTTTGTTCATGCATCGTTGACAATGTAATGGAATTTGATGCGACTGTCATACAAGTGAGAGGTTTAGCTAGCTATAAAACCAGGTTCAATCCACCATTTTCTACATTAGAAAATGCCTGTACCAAGTCAGGAATATGACAGTTGTTATCCATTCGTTTGACATGTTTGATGTGTTTGGACTTTTGATTTTGCCTTTTGATTTTTGATTTTCCTTTTTGAATTTTCCTCGGAGTTCAGTATTTTTGTGTTTTTACTTTTTGCAAAACTTATTTCCTAATCCACTATAGATGAATATATTTAAACTAAAACAAATAGAATAATTATAAATTTCAAATATTGGTGTACAGCAGTCCACATTGTGTTATAATCTTAATCACTGCAATATTTTAAAGCACTGACTATTTTGCCGGCTTTGAGAAATTTATATTTCATAGGAATTAAAATGTAAGAATATTAATCAAATATCAAAATTAACATCTATAAACTTTAACTATTCTTAACTATCAAATTGAATAACGTATATATATTCCTTTTAGAAAAAAAACACATCATTTACGTATCTTAATAATATTATACTTTAACAGAAATTGGCACAACATCATACCGGAATGGGTTGATAAACTAAAAGATAGTATTAATCTATGGAATCGCCAAATCAACAGGATTGAAAGAACAAATTACAAATTAAAATATTTGCTCTATCACTACTTCACATTACCAGATTTTGCTGAACACTTTGTGATAGCCTTAATTTCTTTGCTGACAGAACGAGACCTCAAGACAAGTGGTATATTTCAAATAAAAAGAGAGTTGTTACTCAAATGATTCTCCTGAATATAATTATCAAGGGTTGGTGACACCATATGCTTGGACATATATACTTATAAAAAAGAAGATGTGATATGATTGCCAATGAGACAACTTGCATGTTTTCACTAAGGTCTGAGGTAAAACTCGAGCAGAAGGAGAGTGGTGATAGAGAGAGTATATGAACAGCTCAAACAAACCAAGTGCATCAAACCAAGTGACAATCGGTTCAAAAGTTGCTCTTGTATATTTCATCAAAAGTATGCTTCCTCCCTATAGGCATATACTCATCTAAAAGAAATTAATCAGGAAAACTTAGTTTTTGCTGAAGGCGAGGCAGTGTCAGATCGTTGGAAGATTAACAGTCATGACATCACATAGAGTATTTGCAGATTTATCAGAAACTCAGTCAGAAGTGTGTTCTGTCATATGTAACTTCCAAAGGCAAAGAATGGGTTTCGTAATAATTGTAAATGTGAAATCTTGTGTTAATTTTAGATTCGTATCAAACACCTTTTGAAATTAATCAGGAAAACTTAGTTTTTGCTGAAGGCGAGGCAGTGTCAGATCGTTGGAAGATTAACAGTCATGACATCACATAGAGTATTTGCAGATGTCTGTTTTTTAAGAAGTATAATCACAAAAATACTAACCTCCGAGCATAATTCAAAATGGAAAGTCCCTAGTCAACTGGAAAAATCAAAAGCTCAAACACATCAAACAAATGGATACCAACTGTCATATTCCTTACTTGGTTCAGGCATTTCCTTATTAAGAAAATGGTGGATTTAACCTGGTTTTATAGCTAGCTAAACCTCTCACTTGTATGACAGTCGCCTGATGTAGTTTTGTATAGCAATTTTTATCACATGGTAGGATATTTTTACCACAGACTTTACCAAAATTTACGGATAATCTTTTTATAACGATTTCAGAAAAAATATATATAAAGGCAACAGTAGTATACCGCTGTTCAAAACTCATAAATCCATGGACAAAAAACAAAATCGGGGTAACAAACTAAAACCGAGGGAAACGCATTAAATATAAGAGGAGAACAACGACACAACACCGAAACGCAACACACAGAAAAGGACCAAGCAACAGACAAAACACCACGAGAATAACAAATATAACATCAAAACCAAATACATGAATTTGGGATAGACAAGTACCGTGCCACGTCTTATCTCAAAAATAAGAGAAAACACAAACGACTCAACGTTAAAATGCAACACACACAGAAACGAACAATATTATATATGTGTTTTATAAAATATATACCATAAGATGCAGAAATGTCTGAAGTTTCATTGTTTATTTGGCCATTTTATTATTCATATTTATATTGAATTTTTGACGAGGTGAACACAAAGAAAATTATTTCTTGAAAAGTTTGCTTTATATGTATTCTAACCAAAATAAAATCGCAGAAATTTGCATTTGTGTTTAACCCATTAGATAATGAAACCAAACCTCAACAAAATTATGGCCAAATAAACAAAAACTTCAGACATTTCTGCATCTTATGGTATATATTTTATAAAAATCTCTCATAGATTTACTTCGTAATAATTTTATGAAAAATATCGATTTAAGTTGAATTGATAGGACATTTTTTGAGTGAGAACTCACTTTTGTCCTATGACTGTATATTTGTCGTGTACATGATGCGATTTTGTACAGGTTGTATTGTACATGTTATAACTTGTATAATGCAAAAATACAAGTTATAACATGTAAAAAAGTACCTCGTACATGTTATAATATGTACGAAATATATGGTTATTTAAATAAAAATTAAATGATATGTCAAATAAGTAAATAATGACATTAACAACATTTATTAATGAATAAAGGACAACAATCAATAGGCCAGGACGTGTCTTTTTTCTTTTTCTTTAAAGGACATTGATCACAACGTTGCAGAAATTTATGCTTCATGACTTATTTTTGCATAATGTGTTTTCATGTAATTGTATGTTTTATGCAGTCCATCATGGCTACATCAGTGTGACACTATTTACTAAAAGCATATATTTCCTTATTGACAATACATTAGATACTAGTAACTAAATTCATCTGAATTTTTTAAGATTAATGCCTTACAATTTTGCGTACGATAAAATATTCATCCCCCTCGTTTAATTAGCTTCATGCAAAAACTTAAGCAATGTCTCATATGCTTACTCTGTAAAATCCAGAGAGAGCTGAAATTGTTTTCATTTGACCACGCTTCATTATAAATATCTTTGGATCTAATCTTCAACATTTTTGGTCTCCAGCATGACTTATGTAAATTTATATATCAAATTATTATTTTTTTTTATAAATTATAAGATCATTGCATGAGCTGAATGGATGTTTTAAATATATATCCTCTACTTTGAAAGCAGGTATTGGCCTTTGGTTGTTGTCTGCTCTATGTTCGGGTTGTTGTCTCTTTGACACATTCCCCATTTCTATTCTCAATTTTATTTGTAGGGAAATCTATCCTGGCTATCCTCTTACGTCTTTAAGGGTCAACTAGAATGAAAGTATTTTACTATTGCCTTCAAAGTAGACACTCACAATTATAATTGATTAGATAAGAATACTGAAATAGGGTTTGTTGACTGAATGTGTGTTTTACAAAGTATAAAGAAAGTATTAAAACTATGCATCTGGGGCCGGTTTCACAAAGCTGTCTTTTATGATTTTACTTTTTAGGATGGGCTTATGACATATCTTATTCCTAAGTGGGTTTCACAAGGTATTCCTAAATTAGAACATCTCTTTACGTTGGTCATAAAGTTAGAAATTCACGAGAGGTGACAATGATGGTCTTAGGATAGTCAAAAATTTATGTATATAAATTACACTCATTAACTTATCATCAATTTTCATTTTCCTGCGAAATCTTTGTAGGTTGACGGATTATTATGAGTTGTCAACAATCAACCTTCAATGTTTTGACTTTACACAATGATGCACCATCCTTATCCTTGAACCTTATCATAACCGATACAATGACAACTTTAAGTATATCTTTGCTAAGGTCATCCTAAGACAACTTTGAGACGAGGTCTGAGATATGTCCATAGATAGTCATAAGAGGATCATAAGACATGTCCTAAGATATATCTTATGACAGGTCTTAGGAATGCTTCGTAATACAGCTCCCTGGACAATAACTGTATCAAAAAAGGACAAAACACACCAACATGAATTAATAATATAAAAGCGATGAAAATATTATTGAGGTTTATAACATCTGTTGCAATAATAGAAACATATCTTTATTTTTCAAATTTGTACAAGTTAAAACCATTTTAAAGCAATATTTTGTACAGGTTATAACATGATTTAATACAGACACATTTGAAGAAAGTAGCATTAACTTGGAAATTTATGAGCAAATATCCAAACAAAAGGATTTGTAAAGTCAAGTGAGATCACTATACAAATTTGTGCAATATGTCAGCAATTATAATTTTTAACAATAAGAAGAAAATTGTAAATTTACAAATAATTATTTAAAGATTGAATGTTGATACCTATAAAAAAGAATCGTGATGTATTTATCATGACAACAAAAGAAGGCAGTTCATTCAGTGTTAAGATTTAGAACATTCAAGCTTCAGTAACTTGATTTTTAATTAATGTTTACCTGTCATAATACCAACTTATTACCCCTTCAAAGTATCATACTTTACATAAATTTCAAGAAAATCAACCAAAAACTGACCAAAAAAAACTCATTTTTTGCGGAGTTATCTCCCCTTCCAATGTTAATTTCCATAGGAAATTAAAAATGCTGATTTTGAGTTTTCCTCAAGTAAGATTTTATGGGACTTTTTTCTGTGTATATATAGGGCATAATGATATAGATTAGAACTAAAACATTTTTGGTTGCAATTAGTTTGAGGTTAAATCTTAATTTGACTGGACTATAATTCAAAATAGAAAGTCCCTAGTCAACAGGAAAAATCAAAAGCTCAAACACATCAAACAAATGGATACCAACTGTCAAATTCCTTACTTGGTTCAGGCATTTCCTTATTTAGAAAATGGTGGATTTAACCTGGTTTTATAGCTAGCTAAACCTCTCACTTGTATGACAGTCGCCTGATGTAGTTTTGTATAGCAATTTTTATCACATGGTAGGATATTTTTACCACAGACTTTACCAAAATTTACGGATAATCTTTTTATAACGATTCAGTCGATTTGGTGTCACGATATCTCACGAAGACTAAGTCTTATTATCATAAGCGTTTCTCTCCCCATACTTGTTGCTCCCTAAAATCATTTGAAACGATTAACAAACGAGCAAGGGGTGTACAGGTATGTCAAAGACAAAGAATAAACTAATAATCATCATCAACATCATCATCAATCATATAAATCTAGGTTCTGCCTACATAGACATGTATCTGGGTGCAGCCGGTCGGCACTAATGAATGCTTGGAATAATAGCATGATAAATTTGATTTATCAGAAAATAAATATTATTCTTTACAATGATTCATGATGTTGTAATTTTCAACTGCCTGTGAATCGCTATAGTATTTGTATTAGTACCATAGGCGGATCATGGCCCCTCCCCCCTTTTCGTGGGATAAATTTGGTTGATTATATTGGGAATCACTGAATCATGACTGGAACCCCCCCCCCCCCAACCCCCCCCCCCCCAGGCTGGTCCACACCAATGAATGCTAGGAATAATAGCATGATAAATATGCTTTATCAGAATATTTTAATATTATTCTTTAAAATGAGGGTTTGGATGGGGTTAAATGATTAAAGAATAATTAATGCCCTTAAAAAATAAAGATAAGAGAATAACGGGCAAAAAAAATGAAGATTAGAGAAATGGGTGCTCTAATTTTTTGAAGATTAGAGAAAAAAGGGGTGAAAATTAAAGGTTACAGAATAACAGACCCCCATCCAGACCCTCTAAAATGATTCATGATTTTGTAATTTTCAACTGCCTGTGAATCGCTATAGTATTTGTATAAGTACCATAGGTGGATCCTGGCCCCTCCCCCCTTTTTGTGGGAAAAATTTGGTTGATTATATTTGGAATCACTGAATCATGACTGGACCCCATGTTTTCCAACTTGTCAAGTGGAAAACAAATACTACTGTAATACATTATTTGTAAAATTGTCCAATTAAAAATGTTTTTTTTATTAAACATCCCCACTCATCTTTTTTAAATAAAATCACCTAGCTTGTATTAGTTTACATCTAATTTTTTTACTCAGTTTAGTCAAATGATTTAAAAGTATTGAATAAATAGGTGTACATGTACCACAGCAGTATAAGTATTTACAATATAATTTGAAATACAGCAAGTTTTAATTCAAATTATTTATTTATTCAATTGAATCCCTATCTATGTGTTGTATGATTTTATACATATATTATTTTAGCATTAACTTGGAAATTTATAAGCAAATATTCAAACAAAAGGATTTGTAAAGTGAGCTCACTATACA
Organism: Mytilus edulis; assembly: GCA_019925275.1. Classification (NCBI taxonomy): domain Eukaryota; kingdom Metazoa; phylum Mollusca; class Bivalvia; order Mytilida; family Mytilidae; genus Mytilus; species Mytilus edulis. Next base: position 130,482,986 of record CM034349.1, read on the forward strand.
AAGTCTTGCATATCATTATGTCAGCAATTATAATCTGAACAATATTAATCATAAAAATGGAAATTTACAAATAATAATTTAAAGATTGAATGTTGATACCTATAAAAAGAATCGTGATGTATTTATCATGACAACAAAAGTAGGCAGTTCATTCAGTGTTAACATTTAGAACATTCAAGCTTCAGTAACTTACTTTTTAATTCATGTTTACCTGTCACGGTTGATTGACTTTAAATACTTCATTCTATAAACATTGATTTAAATACTCACACACTTATTTATAGATTCCTTTGGGCGTGACAACCTTAAAAGACTGGTAAAATATTGGATAGAGTACATATTGATGGATTTATAGACTGTCTTGGATTATTTGTTCTTGTAAAGGAAGCTGCAAATATTTCTACTGGTGTCTAGTACAAGTATGTATTAAGATAAATTATTTTGACATTCCATATTGTAGAACTAATTAGAAATAAAATGTATAATACACAAAATCAAACAGAATCAGCCTCAGGAGAACAAATGATGTATATCAAATTTTGTTATATATATGTAATCTGGAACAACATTGAAGATAGAAAGAAATAAAACAGGACATTGTATTATACATTTACTTATTTTCTTCAAGAATAGTTGCAAAATGGAATTATTGTTGTTTTGTTCATTGGCAAATATTTCATACAAGATATAACAAAAAATCCTTTATTTCCTTACAATGAATGAATATTAAAAAAAGGAAGATGTGGTATGATTGCCAATGAGACAACTCTCCACAATAGACCAAAATGACACAGAAATTGAAGATTTTCAACTGATTTACCATTAAATGTTAGGAAACAAAGAAATGTCTAAATATTTACAGTATAGATGTAATTAAAGACCTAATGCATTATTAGTTTTACAAGAAACCTATTTTTGTTAAACACTTGTGTTATCTTCAGTTTACACACATTATAGTTTACAAACACTTCAATCACTCTTCAATCCAAACTTTGTGTCTTGGAAAAGTAATTTTGTTAGTAGTTTTTTCTGATGACTCGAGCTAAACTTTTCAACTGATTTTTTGTTGAGCCTTCAACTTTTTTCGATAAAGCAAACTTAGACAAAAGCTACTAACAATCAAAAGATAGGATAGAGAGGAATATTTTTATTATTTTTTTTCCTCATTTTTAGCTCACCTGGCCCAAAGGGCCAAGAGAGCTTTTCTCATCAGCTGGCGTCCAACGTCGCCCATCGTCGTTACCTTTTACAAAAATCTTCTCCTTTGAAACTACTGGGCCAAATTTTACCATACTTGGCCACAATCATCATTAGGGTATCTAGTTTTAAAATGTGTCCGGTGACCCGCCAAACCAACCAAGATGGCCACCATGGCTAAAAATAGAACATAGGGGTAAAATGTATATTTTGGCTTATAACTCTGAAACCAAAGCATTTAGAGTAAATCTGAGTGTAAGATTGTTTTGAAGATCTATCTGCCCTGAAATTTTCAGATAAATCGGACAACCGTTTGTTGGGTTGCTGCCCCTGAATTTGTAATTTTGCCGTTTTTGGTTATTATCTTGAATATTATTATAGATAGAGATAAACTGTGAACAGCATTACTGTTCAGTAAAGTAAGGTCTACAAATAAGTCAACATGACCAAAATGATCAGTGGACCCCTTAAGGAGTTATTGCCCTTTATAGTAATTTTTTACCAATTTTTTTTAATTTTTGTAATCATTTACAAAAATCTTCTCCTCTGAAACTACTGGGCCAAATTTAACCAAGCTTAGCCACAATCATAACTAGGGTATCTTGTTTAAAAAAATGTGTCCAGTGACCCGGGCAACCAACCAAGATGGCTGTCATGGCTAAAAATAGAACATAGGGGTAAAATGTAGATTTTGGCTTATAACTCTGAAACCAAAGCATTTACAGCAAATCTTACATGGGGGTTAAATTGTTAATCAAGTCAATATCTATCTGCCCTGAAATTTTCAGATGAATTGGACAACTGGTTGTTGGGTTGATGCCCCTGAATTGAGAATTTTAAAGGAAATTTTGCAGTTTTAGGGTTATTATCTTGAATACTATTATAGATGGAGATAAACTGTAAACAGCAATAATGTTCAGCAATGTAAGATCTACAAATAAATCAACATGACCAAAATGGTCAATTGACCCCTTAAGGAGTTATTGCCTGTTATAGTAAATTTTTAACAATTTTCATTAATTTTGTTAATTGTTTTTGGAATTTTTACAAAATATTTTCCTCTGTAACTAAAGGGCCAAATTCATTATAGATAGAGAAAATTTTAAGTAGCAAGAATGTTCATTAAAGTAAGATCTACAAACACATCACCATCACCAAAACACAATTTTGTCATCAATCCATCTGTGTCCTTTGTTTAATATACACACAAACCAAGGTGAGCGAAACAGGTTCTTAAGAGCCTCTAGTTGTTGAGCCTGCGATTAACAGCAAAAGTAGGCAAGACATTGGGTTCCGCACAATTTTTTTATTTCAATTTATTCATTTGAAGTTAACCTTATTTTTATTTTTTTTAGATATCATACAAAGAATTTGGTGTAACTTTTTAGTTTGGCACCGTGTGGTGAATTTAATAGTAATTTCTGAATCCCTATGGCTTAATAGATCAAAACCCTATTGCATACCTGTAAAATAGTTGTTTATTAGCTACAATAAGGGTAATTCACATGCGTAACTGTTCAGTTGTTGTTATTATATAAGCTTCCAGCTGGGTAATTTACTGTCATCTCTAAATCCCCTGAGTTAAGTACTTAAAACTACAGGTAAAATATTTGAATGTTAGTTACAATAAATGAGACATTGAGGGAATTTCGTCAAATTCATATGAATTAACAGTACTTTTTCTATCAGACTGTTTAATTTCAGAAAAGATTTATTCCAATCAGCCATGATGTGATTTTGTTATGAAAATAATCATAAGAATGATAACACAAAATTAACAAATATACCAATTTTAACATTAAAAAATAGCATTCAAAACCTGTCCTTACCTAGCCTAAGACATTGACAAAATAGTATAACTATAATGAATAGTTGAACGGTCAAAAGGACTTGACCCTTCATACCAATACAAAAAACAAAACAAACAAGATTATTGAAAAGATCAATTATTTTACATGGATTGTATTTTTATTTACAGGTATCGCAAATACACAGTATTCATTTAATACTGTCATTATTGTAATCTAATTGAAAGCATTTAATCTATCTTAAACTTAAAAAAAAAAAAATTTAATAATGATTAGTTCCATATATCACAAATCATTTTTTTTTAACTAATAAACCTAAGAAATGACCTAAGTATTCTATCTATTCGCCAATAAAAGTAACATGACAAGTCCTTTTCCACTAATTTGTACAGTTCAATCTAATGTTCTGTTACACCTTCATTACAGGGTTTTAACAAACATTAAGCATTTAAAAACAGGTTTAATTCTACTATACTTTTATGTGCCTGTAAAAAGCCAGAAGCTTATAGTAGTTGATGATGGTTTGTGTTGGTCATAATTGTTTTATACCCTGCCTATATATGTAAGGGCATTATTTTTTCTGGTCTGTGGGTGTCTGTTTGATGTAGACTCTCTTCATACAATGTACATTCTTTATCAGTATGATGTTTTGATTGATGGAAAATAACCTTGTAGTATTTATAAAATTTAGAAAATGGAAACAGGGAATGTGTCATAGAGACAACAACTCAAACAAAGAGAAGAAACCAGCCAAAGGCCATCAATATATATATATGCCCTTTAGGAATACATCTTAACTGACTTTAGAACTTGTATGCATTCATTTTAGAATAGCATAAGGAATTTTCAACTTTTAATGTATTGAATTACAAAATATATTAATGATTCATCATGCCTGACTATTGATTATCTATAGATGAATTTTCTCAACAGAACAATATTGATTACAATTTAATTGATTTTGAAATTTTTGTATGTATTTCATAACAGACAAATACATGTATCTACATTTGTATAGCAATTTGTTTTCATTTTCAAATTTTCTTTAGATTATCTGATGGATTCCCTTAAAAGACAAACATACATTATAAAGCTTGAGATTGATTGATTAATGTTTACTTAATCCAAGTGTTAACACTTGAGGGTCATTAGATCAACACTAAAATAGGTCTTTTGAAAAATGTACATAATCAGTGGTTAGGGACAAAAAAATGTGCCCTAGTTTAAACTTTTGTTTTCATCAATTTTGACCAATATCTGTACTATTGAGAAGCTGACTCCATTTCCTGTTTAAGAACCTATGGAGGTCATGTGACATCCATTGCTAGATTCAACAAAGACAATTAAGTCCATATCTTGAAAATAGTTTGAGTTAAATCAATTTGATGCATCGGTAATTTGGTAGCAAAGAAATTCAATGATTTCCCAGTAAAAAAAAAGAACAGATAAGTTCATATGTGAATAAGTCTAATAATTTTAGTCCTCGGTCATCAAACAATTTAACAACTGTTTGCAGAAATTCACTTTTGTTTAATGTGTGAGTTAGGATTGGTATACTTGTACATGTATATGTAATTGTTATTTTTGAAGCCAGATGACATTTTTCCAGACAGTTGATAAAGTCTTGTCTGTCACATTTATCAGAATAAATAAAAATCACACTGTCAGTCACAAACTTAGCTAAAATTGTTTTCAGCTTATTTTGCAAAGATAATTAACTGCTATAAGCTGTTACATTTGTGGGCAGCAAATGATAACTATCTTAATTCTTAACAACTACTGCTGTACTTAGGTTATTGCAGACATTATGAAAGGTATATTAATTAGTCTGAACTTTAATTAATTAAAAGGAGTGGTAGAATCAGGTTACAATAAACTATAACAGTAATCAGTACTTTACACCCACAGTCAATAATATCAATTGTTACTATTTTTGCCCTATATCATTTTTTGCCCTATAACATGTTTGTTCTGATTTGTAGACACATACTGACTTTCTCAAAAGCTTTCCCACTATTACCACGTGCACTTGTACTGTATTCTGCAATTTCTGTTATGTTGTTGTGGTATGCAGTATGTCATTAAATTTACAAATATATTTATGGCAATAGTAGTTTCTGTCATAGTTAACCTTCCGATCAGTGTCAATACCACTAACATGTTTAATGTTATATTTTTTAAATGTTTATTTTTTTATTTTTTGAGAATTGATGTTGATGACAGATATTCTATGTAGTTTCTTTAAATTTTTTAACCTCAGAACAATTTTCAGCGTAACGTATTGTGCAGACGATTATAAGTGATAGCTAGGTGAAAACTGTACAATGTATGTTGTCTTCTTGATGTCTTTAAAATATTTTAAGTTTGATTGCTGTCTTATCTCCAGATGTAGGTATGATATTTTTCAATGTGAGAAATAATTTCAGTTAAATGTGTTAGGTTGCTATTTTTTATTCAGAACAATTTGAAATGTTCTAGATATAGTATCAAAGGCTTTGTTTTACTGTGTTTTATTCTTCCTTTGCAGCAACAAAAAAATGTGTACATTTAACCCTGTGGAAAATGCCCTGCATATCCCTGTTGAATGTTACATACTTTAATATGATTATTATCTAGTACAATTACAGAAGTACATATAACCATGCATGTATGACCATACCTCTTTAAATCATATTGCTGTGAGCTTTATGTTTCATATGAAAAAGAATTTTAGACTTCATTACAACAAGATGATAATCTTATTTATTGTTATATTTTCTTTATAGTTTCAGGTATAAACAATGGGAAGATTTGTATATTACTTACTTGCAGTTTGCATACTGAGTAAATCAATAGTGAGTCTTTATTTATTTATAGTTCAACACAATCAAAACTCAGATTATTTGCTTTCACTAGAAATCATGAATTCGTTGAAAAATTATTTCAATACTGAAAGCAAATACTAAACATTAATGATTTTTTTTACTTAAATTTTGCTTATTCTTCAGAAGTTTTTGTTATTTCTTTGCTGTTGGGTTTGACTAACCTTTAACTAAACAAAAACAAATGTATATGGTCATTCAAACTCACTGATTATGTCCTATTAATCTTTAACCCCATATCAATAAAAATCATTATATATATTCTGTGCCTATTCACCATATTCCCATTTACTGGTAGCATTCCAGATTTCCTGCCTCCATCCTAGTCAACCCCAATTGCAGGAAATACCTATTGTTTTTATTGTTAATTTGTTTTCATACTGAACATGCATGAAACATTTGCCACTGGACGTATAGAAAAAAAAACAATGAATAAAAGGAGATGTATGAATATATGTCAATGTAACACAACCCAACGTAAAACAACTCAAAAAGACCTCTCAAGGTCAACATAAGGTCAAAAACAATAGACAGGTGTCTATACAAACATCAAGTACTGAATAATACTGAGTCAAGAAAACATTTGAATATATATCATGTATATATATATATATATAAAAATGACAAACTAGCTGCATTTCAGCAATACATAAAATCTTATCAATGTGTTCAAAAATGTATACAAAAAGCATTATATTTGTTTCAAGAGAATTATAACAGTTTTGGAAGGAGAGAGGAACACAGCTTCCTGTCAGCAGAATCAATTGCAATTAGTTGTTTGTCACACTTCCACATAGGTTTACAAAAGAATGAATGATATGTGCTTATCACTTTACTCTAGTACATTGAATGACCCAATGGTCCAAATATTACAATGTTTATAAATGTGAGCAATATATATTTGAGAATGTTATATTACTGTCTGCAGTGATTAAAACAGTACTTTTATCATAGGTGGCATTTAAACAGTACTTTTATCATAGGTGGCATTTAAACAGTACTTTTATCATAGGTGGCATTAAAACCGTAATTTTATCATAGGTGGCATTTAAACAGTACTTTTATCATAAGTGGCATTAAAACAGTACTTTTATCATAGGTGGCATTAAAACAGTACTTTTATCATAGGTGGCATTTAAACAGAATACAGAGTGTGGCTCCAGTGTAGGATGCTATAGTGATTGTTCAGGGGATTGTACATTTGAAGTCACATGGAGAGAAGTGGGAACAAAGATGGAGTTCAGCATGAAGGCTTCACTAACTTCATTATCTAGTGGTGGTGACTGGATTTCTGTGGGTCTGTCCAGTGATGAAAAAATGGTATAATTTATATTGTGTAAACTAAACCCTATCAATGTGTAATGTAAACATTTAACTTCATTAAACAAGGCACATTTATAATAGGCTCTGACATAAAAATAAAATAAAATCATGACACAACTCATGGCCAATTTGTAACAAAACTATGTATGAAAAACAAATATGACAGACATGAACCAAGGACAACCACTGAACTATTAAAAGGCTCCTAACTTTGAACAAACACTTAAAGTGTGTTGCAAGGTGAAACATAATTGCGACATGATGAAATTAACTGTCCGAATCTATATTCAAGAGAGTACAATCCTTCTAGAAGATAATGGAATGAACCCCATTCCACTTCTATTTGACATTCATGGTGAGGTTAGCAGTCTTTAGTCTATATTCAACAGAGAACAATCCTTCTAAGATAATGGCATGAACCCCATTCCACTTCTATTTGACATTCATGGTGAGGTTAGCAGTCTTTAGTCTATATTCAAGAGAGAACAATCCTTCTAAGATAATGGCATGAACCCCATTCAACTTCTATTTGACATTCATGGTGAGGTTAGCAGTCTTTAGTCTATATTCAAGAGAGAACAATCCTTCTAAGATAATGGCATGAACCCCATTCCACTTCTATTTGACATTCATGGTGAGGTTAGCTGTCTTTAGTCTATATTCAAGAGAGAACAATCCTTCTAAGATAATGGCATGAACCCCATTCCACTTCTATTTGACATTCATGGTGAGGTTAGCAGTCTTTAGTCTATATTCAAGAGAGAACAATCCTTCTAAGATAATGGCATGAACCCCATTCCACTTCTATTTGACATTCATGGTGAGGTTAGCAGTCTTTAGTCTATATTCAAGAGAGAAGAATCCTTCTAAGATAATGGCATGAACCCCATTCCACTTCTATTTGACATTCATGGTGAGGTTAGCAGTCTTTAGTCTATATTCAAGAGAGAACAATCCTTCTAAGATAATGGCATGGACCCCATTCAACTTCTATTTGACATTCATGGTGAGGTTAGCAGTCTTTAGTCTATATTCAAGAGAGAACAATCCTTCTAGAGGATAATGGCATGAACCCCATTCCACTTCTATTTGACATTCATGGTGAGGTTAGCAGTCTTTAGTCTATATTCAACAGAGAACAATCCTTCTAAGATAATGGCATGAACCCCATTCCACTTCTATTTGACATTCATGGTGAGGTTAGCAGTCTTTAGTCCATATTCAAGAGAGAACAATCCTTCTAGAAGATAATGGAATGAACCCCATTCCACTTCTATTTGACATTCATGGTGAGGTTAGCAGTCTTTAGTCTATATTCAAGAGAGAACAATCCTTCTAAGATAATGGCATGAACCCCATTCCACTTCTATTTGACATTCATGGTGAGGTTAGCAGTCTTTAGTCTATATTCAAGAGAGAACAATCCTTCTAGAAGATAATGGCATGAACCCCATTCCACTTCTATTTGACATGCATGGTGAGGTTAGCAGTCTTTAGTCTATATTCAAGAGAGAACAATCCTTCTAAGATAATGGCATGAACCCCATTCCATTGATTCTATTTGACATTCATGGTGAGGTTAGCAGTTTTTAGTCTATATTCAAGAGAGAACAATCCTTCTAAGATAATGGCATGAACCCCATTCCACTTCTATTTGACATTCATGGTGAGGTTAGCAGTCTTTAGTCTATATTCAAGAGAGAACAATCCTTCTAAGATAATGGCATGAACCCCATTCCACTTCTATTTGACATTCATGGTGAGGTTAGCAGTCTTTAGTCTATATTCAAGAGAGAACAATCCTTCTAAGATAATGGCATGAACCCCATTCCACTTCTATTTGACATTCATGGTGAGGTTAGCAGTCTTTAGTCTATATTCAAGAGAGAACAATCCTTCTAAGATAATGGCATGAACCCCATTCCACTTCTATTTGACATTCATGGTGAGGTTAGCAGTCTTTAGTCTATATTCAACAGAGAACAATCCTTCTAAGATAATGGCATGAACCCCATTCCACTTCTATTTGACATTCATGGTGAGGTTAGCAGTCTTTAGTCTATATTCAAGAGAGAACAATCCTTCTAAGATAATGGCATGAACCCCATTCCACTTCTATTTGACATTCATGGTGAGGTTAGCAGTCTTTAGTCTATATTCAAGAGAGAACAATCCTTCTAAGATAATGGCATGAACCCCATTCCACTTCTATTTGACATTCATGGTGAGGTTAGCAGTCTTTAGTCTATATTCAAGAGAAAACAATCCTTCTAAGATAATGGCATGAACCCCATTCCACTTCTATTTGACATTCATGGTGAGGTTAGCAGTCTTTAGTCTATATTCAACAGAGAACAATCCTTCTAAGATAATGGCATGAACCCCATTCCACTTCTATTTGACATTCATGGTGAGGTTAGCAGTCTTTAGTCTATATTCAAGAGAGAACAATCCTTCTACGATAATGGCATGAACCCCATTCCACTTCTATTTGACATTCATGGTGAGGTTAGCAGTCTTTAGTCTATATTCAAGAGAGAACAATCCTTCTAAGATAATGGCATGAACCCCATTCCACTTCTATTTGACATTCATGGTGAGGTTAGCAGTCTTTAGTCTATATTCAAGAGAGAACAATCCTTCTAAGATAATGGCATGAACCCCATTCCACTTCTATTTGACATTCATGGTGAGGTTAGCAGTCTTTAGTCTATATTCAAGAGAGAACAATCCTTCTAAGATAATGGCATGAACCCCATTCCACTTCTATTTGACATTCATGGTGAGGTTAGCAGTCTTTAGTCTATATTCAAGAGAAAACAATCCTTCTAAGATAATGGCATGAACCCCATTCCACTTCTATTTGACATTCATGGTGAGGTTATCAGTCTTTAGTCTATATTCAACAGAGAACAATCCTTCTAAGATAATGGCATGAACCCCATTCCACTTCTATTTGACATTCATGGTGAGGTTAGCAGTCTTTAGTCTATATTCAAGAGAGAACAATCCTTCTAAGATAATGGCATGAACCCCATTCCACTTCTATTTGACATTCATGGTGAGGTTAGCAGTCTTTAGTCTACTAGTATATTCAAGAGAGAACAATCCTTCTAAGATAATGGCATGAACCCCATTCCACTTCTATTTGACATTCATGGTGAGGTTAGCAGTCTTTAGTCTATATTCAAGAGAGAACAATCCTTCTAAGATAATGACATGAACCCCATTCCACTTCTATTTGACATTCATGGTGAGGTTAGCAGTCTTTAGTCTATATTCAAAAATCCTTCTAAGATAATGGCATCAATCCCAAATCATTACTACTGTGGATTCATTTATTTCTTCGATTTCAATTTCCATAGATTAAGCAACACTTATATTTTTGTGGATATTTGATTTTGTGGTCTTGCCAATATGTGATAACAAGCCTGTGGAAATTTTGTAAAACAAAATCCAAGAACGTTGTTACCCAACGAAAAATAATGTATCTACAGTAATTGGCGTTCATGGTGAGGTTACCAGAAAGAGTCTATATTGGATTTTGAGTAAGATGTTTTTGTTAATATACAAAAAAAAGTCTAAAGCTAAGAAGTATGATACAGCCTTAAATATCCTTGTACATTTATATTAGTCAAACATATACTGGTACATACTAGTAGTTCAAAGAGGTGAAAGGTTTTGATTAAAACTATAAAGTTCTTGTGTCCAGATAATCAATTTTTCATCAATCAATGATTGAAAGATATATTCAATGTACTGAATATAGTCTAGTGAAATTTTCTTAATATACATGATGTATATATTTACCAATTGTTAACATGCATGTTTGTATTTTTCAGGGATCAGACGATGTGTTTGATTGCATAACAGATGGTACTCAGGTCCTAGTAGAAAGGTCCGAAAACCCAGCCAAATGGAATGTTCAAATATCTCCAGTAAGTAGACTTAAGGGTTGGACAGAAGTGTGGGAAGATGAGAATGAGAATGAGGGTGCAGGAAACAGGAGCTAGGGGCTGAAATATTGGGAAGAGGGTGAGAAAAAAATGGGAACTGTATATTTTGAGAAAAAATATTTTTGAAGGATTTTAGTCTGAGAGTTAAGGGACAGAAGTTTGAGTAAAGTAGAATGGAATAGGTATTAAATGGGAGGGAGGGAAGTAGGAATTTAAGGTAGAGAAATGTAAAGTCTGAGACCCTCTGATTGTCCCCTTAGAAATATTTGATTATGTAACTGGTTGTAGTCATGCAGGTCTTTGTAAAAGATCCACAATCAATTGTCAAAGTAATAGTGCAATAGCTTATGTAGGTAAGAGTATCTGATAGTAGTTAGGTCTTTGGAAAAAGGGCCAAAGTTCAATAGTTTATTTAAGTAAATTATCTGATTGTCCAACTGATAGTAGTCTTTTTAAAAAGGTTCAAATCATTTATTCAATATGGTAAATTTTCTGATTGAAATATCAGAGTAAACCTTCAGATTATTAGGGCCCCGCCAAAGCCACCAGTCTGTCCGTCCGTAACACTTTGTGTCTGCTCCATATCTAGAGAACCATTATGATTTCATACTTTATACTTTGATTCAACAAACCATAAGAGGTTTGAAAAGGGGTGAAAGGAATCAAGTGAACTAATTACAAACTATTACCTGGTTCTCAGATATTGACCATCTGGCTTCTTCAAATAACTAGTTGACCACATAACATTCTAATAGACCTCGTATTTGTGTTAAACGATCGCTAAATCTCATGTTCAGTTTGAAGCTGTTAAGATATTTCATGCGCATTTCAGTTCCGAAAATAAAATACCAAAAGCTTCATGCTATATACCAAGCACAGCTTATCTAAAGGTTCAAATAAGTACAAGTCCCAAAGTTTTTTTTTGTTGTTTTTTGTTGTTGTTTTTTTTTTTTTTTTTTTTTTTTTTTTTTTTGGTGGCCATTTCACCATCTATTTTACAATCTCCAATAATCGTTACTACTTCGGTTCCTACCACAGCAAATGAGAAAACGAAATAATGTTTATTTTTGTACCTACCGAATATATCATATTCAAAACCCATAATATCCGAACATCTCTAAAAACGAACAGGAACAAAAGTTTATAATAAAACCATTGTGACAGGCCGAGCTTTTTTTTTTTCTTTTTTTTTCTCTATTTTTTCCCTGTTTTTCTGTTTTAGCTTTTTGTATTATGTATTATACGTTGGTTTTTTTTTAAACACAATGACCTCTCAATCAGCAACGCTTATGCATTCGATCCACATAGCGATCATGCCCTAACTATGACCTCCAATTGAGTGACGATGAGACCAAGAGTGGCCGCGCTATCTTATACATTCGAGGTACCGAAAGGGGTAACTTGGAATAGTGGAATATTACAAGTTCACAACGGTTCCTCTCATATATAAGATATTGGATTCAACAAACCAACGATGTATAAACGGTTCTCATTGAAATGATTTGACATGACTGACAGCCTAAATACAAAACCTTATGCAATGTTCCAACCTCTTTATTCAACAACTATTACCATAAAACATATCCAATACATGTTTATTAACCACCACCAGAGGGTGTGTCATGATGTATGTACAACTTCCTAGGTCAAAGGTCAAGGTCAAAAAACTTTGGTTTCAGTTGACAACCCTGTGTCCTGTGGTGAAGATCGTGTCTGCTCTATATCTTGAGAACCGTTATGATTTCAAAGTTTATACTTGACATGTATATGAACCAACACCAGAGCGTGTGTCATAATTTATGAACGACTGCCTAGGGCAAAGTTCAAGGTCAAAAACTTTGGTTTCAGTTGACAACCCCATGTCCTATGGTAAAGATTGTGTCCACTCTATATCTTGAGAACCGTTATCATTTTAAAGTTTATACCTGAAATGTATATAAACCAATATCAGAGGGTATGTCATAATTTATGTACAACTTCCTAGGTCAAAGGTCAAGGTCAAAAACTTTGATTTCAGTTGACAACCCCATGTCCTATGGTAAAGATCGTGTCCGCTCTATATCTTGAGAACCGTTATCATTCAAAGTTTATACTTGAAATGTATATAAACCAACACCAAAGGGTGTGTCATACTTTATGTGCAACTTCCTAGGTCAAAGGTCAAGGTCAAAAACTTTGGTTTCAGTTGACAACCCCATGTCCTATGGTAAAGATACAATTTTTTAATGCACATTATTCACAGCGGGGCCCACAGAGATGGCTCCCATCTCAATGATATCTAGTTTTAAATAATGTTTGTTTCATAGAAATTGAGGATGAAACCTTGTGTTTTTGTAAAATTTAAGACTAAACCAGAATTGGTTTGGTCTAGATTTTATTAGCAGATTTTGATATTCTTTAAAAAAAAAATAGAACCATTTTGTTTTTGAATTTGAATTGATATTTCCAGAGAGATCCCTGGATTACAGTAAAAACAAACAGTTACTCGTCAGGGATTTTGATGTGTTCATTTGAAGCTGAGAAGAGTAACGCAGTCGCAGCAGGAATTAATTTCGATACAGACTGGTTTATGTTCTTTGGAACAGGAGAGTGGAATGGTAGTAAGTAAAATTTACATATTAACTCCATGGACTCTCAATCCCAAATAAATGTGGTTATGGGCCTGCTGAAGCACGCTTAAATGTGCAGGATTTTTGGTGGATGGAGTGGTAGTAAGTAAAATTTACATATTAAAATTAACTCCATGGACTCTCTATGGTGCCGACTTTAAAATCATTGAACCTCCGTATGCCGCATTCGTTTCAATGTATTACAATTTCATAACAACTGCATTTGAATGGGAGCATATAGCTGGAACCCCCTTTACTCTGGGTTGGGAACCCCCCCTTTTTAAAATGGGTGGATCCGCCTCTGACATCCTTGCATTTATTAAAAAATATTAATATTAAGGGTATCATTAAAAACTCTAATTAGTTATCAAAGGTACCAGGATTATAATTTATTACGCCAGACTCACGTTTCATCTACATCACTCATCAGTGACGCTCATATCAAAATATTTATAAAGCCAAACAAGAACAAAGTTGAAGAGCATTGAGGATCCAAAATTCCAAAAAGTGGTGCCAAATACATAAAACACGATTTAGTGAAAATCATCTGTTCCTTATTTTGTTCCCAAGGTAAGACAATCGTGTTCAGCCAATCAAATTCTGTGTTTCTCATGACCAATTAATAAGTCAATCAAAAACGTTTTCTCTGAAGATTATTCTAACATGCTAGATTTTGAACTTGTGTTGTTTTCATCTAGTTGTAAAAATCATGAACATGGCATGTGAATTTTCATCTGCAAGCAGGTTCTTACACAGCTTAAGGATAAAAGCATGGCTGATTGACAAAATTCAATGATGCAGTACTACCATAAAGATAATAAATAGGGTTTTTTTTCACTAATTTATTGACATAATACTTGTTGTAAGATATTTTATGTTTGTATTCAATTGAATCATTTAAAGGACAATGTACTATTCTTTTTTCACAAAACCAACAAATAGGTTATAACAGGTTTAGAAAACTATTTACTATAACTGCTTTGACTGTCCATCTGAAAAGACATAAAAAAGTATACTAATTCGTTGTGGCATTTTAATTCCAACCATTTTTCTTCAACATATTTAAAACTTGGCAGATTAGTAGATTGAACATGTTTATGTCTTATTTTGACTTATTGGAATTCATTTCTCCAGTTTCCCTTGAGCTCGTACTGAACTGAAGTCATTTTTGTCATTGAATGCTAAAGAGTGCACTTAGTTTATATCATCTGTAATACTTGTAATAGATATCTTTAAAATAAAAATTGTTTATTTATAAGATTAAAATTAGGATGTTGTCCTCTGTGTTAACAACAAAAAACTTTGATCCTGACTTTCTCAATTATAACTATACTCATACACAGCATACATATCAAAATATAATTACCGTATATATGTAGGACTCAGAGGTGCGATGGTACTCCAAACAGCGATGGTCACGCTGAAGTGCTTTGGGTAACACGCTGAAGTGCAATTGTGACATTGTGACGCTAACTTGTTGATAACTGCGCTGAAGTGTGATGGTGATTACACTGAAGTGCGATGGTCTGTCTGCATGTGACATTGAGTAAAAAAAGATGTTTAATTGATATTACATCATTAAAAATTGACAAAATTTCTGTTCTGCAAGAATATCTGTTATATTAAATAAATTAAAAATTCAAGAAAAGTAAAGTAAAATGATAATGGTTGTTTCACATATGTTGATAATGCTTACTATTTATCATTTTTAATTTTTCAGATTCTAAAAAAAAACATGGCATCACACCCAAGATATCTGCAGAGAAAGTTGACCTTCAAAAGTATGATGTCATAGGTGGATCACCAATGAATATTATGTTGAAACTTCATGGTAAGAAAACTTACAGCAGAATGGTTAACACATATAATAAATAGAGTCAAATTAAAAATTGGAAAGAGAGAAACTGTATCAATCTCAAGCTCTAATTATATTATAAAAAACAAATTGAATAAACATGTGCCCAGTTAGAATACATGTATATTTTTTTATGTTTTATTTTGTTTTTTATTTGAATAATAGCTTCACAAAATACAAGAAAACAAATTATAGGCATGGTTTTATCTAGAAAGAATTTTAAGTTATGGTCCAAAACACTGGACAATGACCCTTTTTTATAATGAATAAAATCTCAGAACTCAGAAACATAAAATTTTAAATTGATAAAGATCAAAAGGGATCTAACCTATATAGATAGAAACCACTACCAAAGATCAACGATTACATTTTGAACTTTTTCTAGAGAACCACTGAATGTAATGAAACCAGAACTTTTTCTAGAGAACCACTGAATGTAATGAAACCAAACATGGCATAAATGTTCCTTATGCTGATGAAGTGCTGCTACTTTGTTGCATAAAACTGTTCAATATGGCCACCAAGATTTTTTTTATTAAATTATGGAGCCAAAAACTAACCAAATTTGGCCTTAATCATTATTTGGATATCTGTTATGATTTTTGTCGAGCCTGCAACTTTTGTTGCAGAAAGCTTGACATAGGGATAGTGATCCGGCGGTGGCGTTAGCTAACTTCTTAAAAGCTTTATATTTTAGAAGGTGAAAGACCTGGATGCTTCATACTTTGTATGTAGATGCCTCATGTTACGAAGTTTCCATCAGTCACATGTCCAATGTCCTTGACCTCATTTTCATGGTTCAGTGACCACTTGAAAAAAAAATTCAGATTTTTTTGTAGTGTTGAATTCTCTCTTATTATAAGTAATAGGATAACTATATTTGGTATGTGTGTACCTTGCAAGGTCCTCATGCCCGTCAGACAGTTTTCACTTGACCTCAACCTCATTTCATGGAACAGTGAACAAGGTTAAGTTTTGGTGGTCAAGTCCATATCTCAGATACTATAAGCAATAGGGCTAGTATATTCTGTGTATGGAAGGACTGTTAGGTGTACATGTCCAACTGGCAGGTGTCATCTGACCTTGACCTCATTTTCATGGTTCAGTGGATTTAGTTAAGTTTTTGTGTTTTGGTCTGTTTTTCTCATACTTTATGCAATAGGTCTACTATATTTGTTGTATGGAATGATTGTTAAGTGTACATGTCTAGCGGGCAGATGTCATGTGACCTTGACCTCATTTTCATGGTTCAGTGGTCAAAGTTAAGTTTTTGAGTTTTGGTCTTTTTATCTAATGCTATATGCCATAGGTCAACTATATTTGGTGTATGGAAATATTTTATGATCTTTATGTCAGTCGAGCAGGTTTTATTTAACCATGACCTCATTTTCACGGTTCATTGCACAGTGTTAAGTTTTTGTGTTTTGGTCTATTTTTTTTAAACTATAAGTAATGTGTCTACTATATATGTTGTATAGAAGCATTGTTAGGTGTACCTGTCTGCCTGGCATGGTTCATCTGACCTGGACCTCTTTTTCAAGGTTTATTGGTCTTTGTTTAGTTATCTTGGTTAATGTTAAGTTTATGTGACAGTTGTAATAAAGCTTAGCTTTATACTTAGGACTATCAACATAATATCAATGATTAGTATAGAAGGCGAGACATTTCAGCGTGTGCACTCTTGTTTAACTTTTAACCTGTAATAAATCTAGACAGCAATCCAGCAAATAATCAGAAATGCCACTTTATTAATAATAAACATGCAATATATTTTAATTTCAGGATTATGATGATAAGTGCCTGGATATTATGTGCCAGTATTGGAGTTGTTGTAGCAAGATATTATAAACCAGTCTGGTTAGAGAAAAAGTTTCTTGGGGAAAAAGTTTGGTTCACAGTAAGATAGAAACCTAACATTAGAATAAACTTGTCATCACATCATCTTTATAATAAGTGTAACATAGAAGATTTCATCACTAGTATCATAAACTTTTATGTGGGGCTTTTAAACATTTTTTTTTATGAGGCTTAGGCCAGGATTTTTTAATTTGTTGGTTTACGGATCCGCCGACCCGATTTTGCCGATTTCCAAAATAAAAATAAAATCGAATTTTCAGGCTTTTTTTTATTCTCGCCGACCCTAAGAAATGCATTATCCCTGAAAAATAATTAAAATATCCTTTTTTATGAAATAAAATGCATTAATCACTAACAGAAGTGATGACACTTTCTGTTGTGAAAAATGAAACTTTCAGTTTACGTTTCTAAAAATAGACAAATCAATTATTAATGACCTTGAAATGTTGTTTGCGCAAATAACTTTGCGGAACGAAACCTGTGTTTAAAACCAATTACACAATAAGTTCGTTTCCCTTATTTGTCACCAGTCCGTAAGATGCATGTTCTCATATAAATAGACTTTTCCAAATGTGGACAGGTGGAAGTTCAAGAAATCAAGTTAAAATACTGAATTTTAACAAATCATTTGATATTTTCTTGTTTCATAGATAATAAAAAAAATATCGTCCATTTGGATAAAAAACGGGAATGCATGACAACAGATTATTTAACCTGATATTCTAGTTTTTCCAATGGACGAGTCTATTACGTTTTTGACACGTGTGTTGAATCTTATTTTCGTACGACGTTTTTACTTTTTTTTTCTTTATCAGTTTTCGTGCTTATTCTTTTTCACCAAGTTTTGATTAAAAGCTAAGTTTTGATTAAAAGCTAAGTCAAATAACTGACGTGAATCTGTTTTTCTTGTTTGTGAATTGACGATTTAATTTCGTCTTTGTCAGTGTACCCCCCCCCCCCCCCCCCCCCCCCCCCTTTTTTTACGGGAAATTATTAAACAATGTCATGCGATGTTTACAGCTGAGCAATAATAAACTAAAATTTAAGAACGATGAAAAAATAGTATGACAAACATATATTAGAAAGGTGAAATATATTTTTATTTTGCATATCAGTTTTCTGTCTTGAAAGATCTTTTTTTTCTTTTTTTTCCCGACCGACCGACCCGACTTTTTCATGGAGAAAATCCGTAAACCAACAAATTAAAAAACCGTGGCCTTACCATCTGCCTGTGTGGTTATCAAAATTAAAATGGGGGTTTTGTAGTGAATAACATGACAATCAGCATGAATTGTACTAGAATATCACCATACTGATACATCTGGGAATTGTGTTTGTCGTGCTAGTCAGTGAAGATTACATTTCTAGGCATACGATTGGTTTAAAGCAACTGTGCGGAAATTGTGTATATTTCATATGGGGTTAGTTGGTAGGGCTTTTTTCAATACACGGTTAGATGTGATGTTATGTCCTTAATATAAAACTAACACAGTGTTAAGGAAAAATCTAAAAGGTTTCAACAGACAATGCAATTGATGAATGATTGAAATAGATTTAAAAAAAACACATTTAAAGCTAACAAGTTGTTATTGTTGGCATTTGTTTTTGTAATGACCAATGGGAGTAGGTTCTTAAAACTAGCTGTATACTATTATAGATTTGATCACTTTGATTGGCTACAAGTCTAAATACCACATGTTAAGATAGTCGGTAAGATAAATTGGTTACACAGTGTGCTAGTGACCAAATGCGATGTATATGGTGCTCTCACCCCATATGTATTAACTAGTAATATCCTGCTAATGAATTCACGTAATGTAATATTGTTTTCAGCTACACAGGGTGTAATGGTTCTAGCTGTATTATTCTGTATTGCTGGATTTACCATCATTTTTGTGGATAGAGGAACATTCCAGGAGGTATTTCATTTATTTATTTTTAAGAAAACTACCACCGAATAAAGTTGTTATATGTGCTGTAGAAAAAAAAATTTGCATGATAAATTTCAAATTTGTAGGCCAGGAATAATTACAATATAGTTAAAAAAAACAAAAGTCAATTTTTATGCTCCATTTTTTATGCCCCATTTATGGGCATTATGTTTTCTGGTCTGTTTGTCCATCTGTTCTTTCGTTCGTTCATCCTTTTGTCTGTCTTTTCATCCATTTGTCCCGATTCAAGTTAAAGATTTTGGTCAAGGTAGTTTTTGATGAAGTTGAAGACCAATCAACTTAAAAGTTAGTACACATGTTCTTTTTGATATGATCTTTTAAATTTTAATGCCAAATTAGAGTTCTTACCCCATTTTCAAGGTCCACTGAACATAGTAAATGATAGTGTGGATTGGGCATCTGTGTACTTAGGACACATTCTTTATTTGTATAAAGTATGATGATGATTTTAACTTTTACAAGTGCCTTTTGTGTCAATCTTACTGATCTATACTTTTTCTTTTTTAATTCATATACAGATATTTGGATTCAAAATATAGTTAGAAGCTGCATCTTTAGTATCTTATGTATGAATTATATCTATTTTCAGATCGAGTCTGATTCAGATTTCAAGAAAGCACATCCTTTTATTGGTATTATAGTCATGTGTTTGGCAATCATTCAGGTATCATTTCATTAGAGACAAACCTTTTGGTATAACATTTATATTCCAGTATTAATATAAACTTTCATTTTTTTAAAGTAAATATTGCACCATAAATGAAATACAAAAAATAATAGTTTAAAAATATTTTAATTGTTTCAGATATAATATCAGTAGCTCAGAAGTAGTAAATAGTCTTGTGGAATATTGACCCTCCAATATTTACAAGAATAAAAAAGTTAGAAAAAAAACCCACAATTTTATGATATAGAAATATCCTAATGTACTTGTCATTTTGGTCTCTTGTGGACAGTTGTCTCATTAGCAATCATACCACATCTTCTTTTTCATATTGCATAAAAATTAGTATACAAGTTACCTTATTAATAAACACAGATTATCATATTTACATATTAATACATATTAACCTTAATCAGACCTGCCAACTTTTGAAAATCCCCATGGGGGATTTAGTGCGCGACAAGATTTTTAAGGGTTACAGTTTTTGCGACATTTCTGCGTGCACTGTTTTTTACTCTAAAAATAGTCTCATATCTCTTCTTTTTTCTTTTGGTATACTGATGATAAGCTTATAAGCCTTGATTTCTTTTATTTGCATGATTCTTGTACTTATTTTAAAATTGACAAAACAATTTAAGAAAAGAGAAAAATGACAATAAAAAATGAAGGATTTAAAATGAAGACCCCCCTTTCCCCCCTCCAAAGACCTGCTTGTCTTTAGACCACGACTCAAAAGACATGAACCTATATGTCCTAAAGTTAGAAAAATAAATTCAGATTTTTATTAAGTCAGCCAGTATTAATGAGAAAATGGATAAAATTTGAGTTATCTTTCTTTGTGTTCAGAGGTGCTCTTACCGGCGGAGGCTTATATACAGTAGAAGTGTATACAAAATGGCATCGATTTTAAATCAACAGACTCATGTCTGATTTAAAAAATTAAATGGATTTCAAGATAAACGATGTTTTCTTAAGAGTTCATTACACTGTTCTCATCTTTTAGTTAATATGATTTTGTCATGGAACTACGGTAAACGTTGCAAATTGTGCTTATATGATAAATTGGTTAAAAATCAAAGGCCGTCTGACTGAATTTCTGTTAACAAATATTTACTAATTTTGAGGATTGTTATGACCCATCAGGTAATCCTATTACTTGCAACAACAAATTATGACACCTGTTGTGACCGTTGATTAGCACAGGGTTAATATAAACTTGTCATAATATGTCCCCAGGTAAAATTATAGATTTTTAAAAATTGATCAGATCGAAAACCTTCAAAATCGGTAACCAATAATTTTTTCGGGTATATTTTGTGAAAATCGGGTTTTTGACTTGTTTTACGATCCCGATATCGGGATTCGGGTTGAGGGATGAAAATCGGGATGATACCGCGAAAAATCGGGATAGTTGGCAGGTCTGCTTAATATTGTTATTACTGTTTTTCAGCCGGTGATGGCTGTTTTTCGACCACACCCTGGAGATAACAACAGAATTATTTTTAATTGGGCTCATTGGGGTGTGGGCATTGTCTCACATCTTCTGGGAGGTAATACATATTTTAATACAATCTTTATGTGATAATTTTTCATTGGCTAAATTTTAACATTGAATACACAATTGACATGTTTTGGAGCTGCTATATTGAAGGAATTGATAAATATTTGATAATATAACATAACATAATCAAAAGTACAATGCCACCTACCTTAAAAACAATATTTTGATAAAATATTATCCGAATTTGAATAACATTGTGTTTTACCATCACATTTATGATCTAAAATCATTCATGATTTATGATGTTTTGCCAATTTATTTCATCTTAAATTTGTACATTTTTACAAGCTCTATTTTACGATTTCTCTTTATAATGCATCTAAATGGAAATAACAGTATTATTGTCTTCTCTAAAAGGTTGCCAGTCAAACTACATTAGCAACCAACAAATTGTTAATAGACAGAGGCAGCTCTTCAACAACAGATCTGTTATTCCCATTCTTATGCATTACAAATAGAACCGTTGTTCCTTAATTTACATTTGTCTAAATTCATATGGAAGTTGTAATTGTCATTTGGCAGGTTACACATATTAATATTGACTGTTAACAGCAAATATGATCGGCAAGACTTGATCTACAAAGCAAAAGCTTAAAGTCTATGTCTTATAAAAGTTGTTTATTTTTACCCCTTTTTATGTTAGGCAAAATCTCTAGTAGATAGAGAAAATGAAAACAGAAAAATCATCAGCAAAACCAGATCAACCAAAAAAGAGATTTTAGTCTTGAATTATATTTTTGTCTTTAATATTGGAGAGTGGCAATTGTTGCAAAGGAGTAGGTCCGGTAAGGACTGATTTGGGCCACAAATTTCTTGTTCATCTGACCTAAGATTTTGGACACTTTTTAAACACTTAAAAGTGTCTATTTCAGTTAATTCAGTAAGATTTTGTGAACTATTTCAACTGATTTGGTTATTTAACACGCTCCCATTCAAGATCAAATATGAAAAATCTATCAAATTTGCCAATAAAAAGTAAATTTTTAGATGTTTTTTTGTCAAAAATGAAAGTGGCTGCATCCGTGTTCATCCTCAACCTTTATATTTGTTATGTATTATCATCAAATACAACTTACATTTCATTCCTAAGAATGAACACAAATGCGGCCACTTTCATTTAAGACGCAAACCGTCTAAAATGCTAAAATTGTGAGGATTCCAATAATTTAGCATAACTTAATGATTATAGTACCCGACATATGTGCATTGTATTGTCAAAAACAGCCCACATTTATGTAGCAGTAGCATTCTACTTTCCAATAAAAAACTAAAAGTTTACATTTTAACAATTTTGTAAAACTGCTATATTTTTGGGCCAAAAAGGGGTCTTACCAGACCTACTTCTTTACATAGATCCAGGAGACCAACACAAGCTGTTTAGTTTCTTAAACTATAATTGTGATCACAGAATGGAGATGTAGGAGGAAAATGGATCACCAAATTTTGTTACTACATGCTTTTGATTTTTTTCAGTAATGAACATTTTAATTGGAGTATTATTAGATGCAATGCAGATGCCAATTTGGGTGGTATATGTTGTGGTAGCTTATGCTGTTTATCAATTTCTCATAGAATTTTTCCTGGAAATTTATGACTGTATGTCAAGACGAAAAAGTAAGTATAAGTTATTTTTATATTTTCTTTGCTCAAAATTTAAATGCTATGGAGTATGAATAACCAGAAAGTTTGACTTTAGATAAACATTACATTTTTGATTTACTATATTTTTTTGTGTATGTCATGTGATAACTTAGAGTTAATAGCTATGAATTTATAATTTATAAACTATGAAAGACTGTAATAAAAGTTGAGGTTTAACTGTAAAATCTTATTTTATCTTGATTTTCAAATCTGACACTGATGTAATTTTAATCTATTGACCATGTACAAATCTTGATAAATTTGATTGAATGAAACGAGTGACATAAACTGTTTTTCCTTGTCATATACATCTTCTGCAATTACTATCTCACAGCCAATATATAAAACATTAAATTTCTATTGTAATCCTTTCAGGCGCCTCTGAAGCATATGAGATGAGAGAAAGGGACAGTCTTTCAAAACAAGATACAAAGCAAGATTCTGTAAGTTTATAACATTTCTTTCAGTTCTTCAACTTGTTATACTTGAAAATGGAACACCAGGATTAGAATTCATTGAATATTATAAGCATTTCACTATTTCTGTTTCGCTGTGAGGTACATGTTTTCAACAAATGTTTAACATGGGGAAAAAGACAATGAATGAAAGGTTAATTATATCATGCATGCTATATGCTAAGGTTACTTTGAATTTTCACCTATTAATAGGCGGCATCAAGAAAATGTTACATATAAAATTTACTTATAGTATAGTATATAGTCTTATTATATATACTATAATACTTCAAGGATTAGAACTAACTCTTATAAACTTTTAATAATTTATCCAAACAACATTTCTTTTCATTCTATTTATATTCTCTATGTCATTTCACTTTCACTTTCATTTTCTATTTATATAACGTCACAATAACTACCATAATTATACTTACACTTCCGGTTAACTGCTCAACCACAACAAATGCACCTCACTGTAAATTTTATATGTAACATTGACCTGATGACACCTATCTACTAGGAGAAACATGTTGACCAATTAAACAGATACTATGCAGTAAAAACTTGTTGTTGTCTTTATTGTCGACATATTAATTATTTTCAAGATGACTGTGAATACCTAGCGGTATCCACTCGTTTTTACCCTACCGCACAATCACCACTTCAGGTGTTGGTTCACTCGTATTTTTACAGTCTTTCTTTAAATGTTTACATTGATGCCTTTTCATTTTATTATTATTCATAATTATTGTGTACAGCACAAGTCTGTGTCCCAGTTTTAGTGTTGTACCATTTCACTGTAATTAAGATATTTTATTTTAACTTTTTCAGGAGTACAATGTGAAGAAGACTATCCTTGGAATCCACATTACTGTGATCTGTCTTTTCACCATAGCCCTGATTATACTGGTTTCTATGGATCTCTCTATGTATATTTAGATCCATACAAACAGAAAGAAGAAAATGTAGATTATAGATAAAAATTTATCCGTAGGATTTTTTACCTATGTTTGAACTCACTACATGTTAAATTGCAATTATACATATAACTTTTTTCTTTTAGAAATGTTATCAACTACTTATATTTAAATATATACATTCTTATAGACTTTGAATGAACTTCTACTGAGAAAATAGTTTAAACAAACTTGTGGTAAATATTTACAATTGTTTTCTTTAAAGTTTTTACACCCCATTATAAAGAGTGTGTGTTCTGATATTGTTTTGAACTGGTTTAAATCAATGAATTTCAGAATGACTTGGAATAGTTCCCTTGATAAACTAAACAAGTTTTTGTCCAAACTTTATTTCATTTTGAAAATGTAAAACTTGAGTTTAAGAAAAACATTTTTAGAGTTAAATCATCCAAAATATATGATATGTATCATCTTGTACAAAATTTAAGATTTGATTATTCAATAGTTGACATTTCAAATAGACACATTGTACACTTTTAAGTTCTAAATTTCTCAATGATATTATATACAATAGACTCCATTCCATTTATCATCTATGCCCATCAAACACCCTTAGGGCATGACGCCAACCATGTAAGGGCTTTATATCCAATCAAGGTTGTTAAACATTCCTGTTGTAGCAGTTATCATCATCTGATGTTATACAATGTTATATTACATCTTGTAGAATTGTAGTTTTTATATTATATTTAATACGTTTTTTTAAATGATGTTCTTAATAGAGACAAGTTTGGGCATGTATGAAAGTGTACATTCTGTAGCAAAACTTAACAAATTGTACACAATATTACTGGTTTTAGATTGTATGACCTTGCATGGATTTACTCAAATATAAGAGATAACCTATGTACTATTTTTACCAAGGAAGAGCTACAAAAACAGTATGACTTGTGATTGAAATATTTCACATATGTTCCCTTACTTAATGGTACTACATGTATATATAAGAACTCAAGAAAATATATTATATTAAAGATCTTTTTTTTATAAGCTTATTCTTGGGAAATTTTTATCTGGGCATTGCAAAGGTGCTGGCCACCAGAGTTTTGTTATATATATATATTATATATATATACAACTCGTCTAAACATCAACCCAACAATGTTAGATCTGTAAATTTGCTTTCGCAAATTTTTGGTTCTTCCCTCGCCGGGATTCGAACCCATGCTACTGTGATATCGTGACACCAAATCGCCTGCACTGCAGCCCTCCCGCTAGACCACACGACCACCTGGGCTCTCTAAAAAAGAGCTTTCGCTGGCAATGTGTTACATATATATATTTAGACCCCTCTACAACGAAATTTGTTACATGCACACGAATAAAAATTGCGGTTTTTATCCAACGCAATCATAGGTTTAAACGTTGTTTTCAATTTAGACTTGTTTGTATATTATATATATATATATGTATGGGTTTAACATGTTATTTACTTTTTTTACCATATTACATTTTGTGTAATATTACAACAAAGGTATACAACAAGATATTTTATTTATTAAAATTTTGGAAACTATCCTTTTGATTTCCCTCAGTTAATGGAATGAGCATACATATTCATGAAGGAGTATATAGAAAGTGTTGATTGATTTTATACATGCCTTACAGCATTTGTAATATAATTATATTCAGTGTTACCCTTGAATGTCTGTATGTATGTACTTCCCAAATTGGCTTCTGTTCTCTTATTATTTTTAAAGCCTTTGGTTTGACATGATCCAGGGTTGAACTCACTACCTCTCCTATTCTAGATGAGCAGGTTTCCTTCCTACCACCAAGGCGGTTACTACTATACAAGTAACAAGATGTTTTACATATAATGAAATCCTTTTTTTTTCGACCAATTTACCCGAGTTATTGCTCTTTTTTTATTTTATCATATATAAATGAAATCTGATGTTTGTAAGTGGTTGTGAACCAATTCTTTTGAATGTTTTTTTTAAATTGTATACATAAAATGATAATTTATGCATTTACTTTTTGTGGAAGGTTTGTATCCCAGATAACCACAAAAAGCAGTCTTTTTTTTTATATGTGCAGACTTTTTCAAAATTATAATAAATGAATTAGAAATAAAAGTGTTCCGTTAATATTGCTTGGATAAATATTTGTGGATACTGTTAGTAGATGAAGCAATATAATTAGGTACCAATGATACATTAATTGTGTATATTTTTAGCAATAAGACAGACAAATTGTTGATATAATTTCAGTCGTAGGTTAACCATACAGATGGTTTTTATTGAGGTTTTATCTATTTATAAATTGTATTTTTTTTTCATTTTTCAATTGACTGGGATCCTTCCAAGAACCAAGCTTTTATGATAGATAGACACAATAGTCAACACTAGGATTTTAGATGTATATTAGTACCATATTTTAGGTAATCAGTACAGCCTCCTGAAGTGTTAATTATTGGGTTCAAAGAGGTATAAACCTCATACATAGTATGGTGATTTACGGTGTGTGGGTACTTGTTTGGGAAGTAAAATCTTACAGTTTTCATAGTTCAAGAAAAATGTGCACAGCAATTAAAGTTTTGTATCCACCATATGGTTCTGCTCTGATTTTATAAAAGGCTTCAAAACCAAGGAGGGAGAATTAGAATTTACAATCATAAGGAAGACTGACAAGAATCTGCAAAAAAATCAAAATGGGAAACAAGAATAAAAAACAAATACATAAAAAAATAAAGACTAGTATATGAACTTTACCAAAAACTGTAATCTCAGGTTTAAAAAGGGTAAATAGTCCTACATTTGGCACCATTGTGTTGCTCACAAAAAGCAAAAGAGAAAGGAATAAATCTGGTATTTGGAAATTATCCATTGTCACCTGTAACACAGAAAGTCCACAATGGTCAAACAACTTATGATGGTGCCAGTAAAACTTTTTAAGTAATAACTTAGACTGTCTCTAGGGTCCCTTTCTTCAATTGCTTCTTTGTAAATATGAACTCTTTATCAAGAAAATTATAATAGGAAACGCATGCTGAAATATTGCATCAACTAGACATGCAAGCACTGCTTGGATGTTGTTTCATTGAAATGAAAATTCACAATTTGACATGTCAACTACAATGTATATTGAGATGTTTCATCTGACGCTAACCTCATTTTTACGGTTTATCTGATAGGGCTCATCTTACCTTATTTTTGTGATTCATTGGTAAATGTTAAAAGTTTTGTAATTGGGTCTTTTTATCAAATTCTGCAAAAAAAATAGACTTATTGTATTGGGGGTATAGTATGATTGTCAAGTGAACATGTCTTTATGACTGGGTTCATATAAGCTTGGTCTTATTTACCTAGATTACCACTGATAATGTCAAGTTTACATGAAACCTTGGACTCAACACATTATGTCCCAGATCAAACTTGTGGCAAAAGCTTCACATAATATAGTGGAGCGACAAATCAAGAAAAAAATCGCTAATTTAAAGAGTTTAATTTACCAAAATACCTAACGTCTGAAAATTCACAGGAGGATGGAGTAAACATTAAACTTCTATTTTAGCCCTGTCTTAGAGTTTTCCCACGGTGCAGTTTTTTGTAAGATCGCGTAAAAATGTGACTTTCCAATTATTTTTTATTTTAAACACAGGAACACCTTCAATAAATTCCCTGTTGATATCAAATTACAGTGATGTATCAGCTTTGATTTAACATCATACTTTTATATCACATAAACATATTAATTTGGTAATTGGAAGATTTTCCCGGAGTAATTGATTGTGTCGCCATGTATATCTCCCCTGTGTATGACAGATTTTCTATTCTGAAAGTACATGTTGTATAGCTCTTCTGTTTCCGTACAAGGGACAATCTGTTCTTTATGAAAGCTTCCACCTGTGCAGATTTATATGGTAACACATCATACACGGATCTTAGAAGGAACTGTAGCCGGAATTGAGGATATCGCCGTATTTCTGACCATGCAAGGGATCGTTGTTCTTATGGTCATATAAACCAAGCACATTGGATCCCTAATTCTACTGTCTTTGCTTTTTTGTATTTTTTTTAAATTTTATCTCACTTTTGCTTTTGAGGCTGACCACTCGACCTGTTCTTACTTGGACACCTGTTTTTTCTTTGTCATTTCTAGATTCTTATAATGTCATTACAAGACGAGATTTACTAACTTTGAATTTTTCCACTATCGATGTTAATGGTACAGTGTTAAGTTGTAAAACATGGAGGGACAACTAACACTTTCATTAGACCTCTGTCTAGTGGTTCTTGAAAGCTTCCCAAACTGTTGTCGTCAATGTGATTTTGTACAATATTAGTGGCAAAAGTGTCCTTGGCAGGAGTCCATGCATGTTGGTATATCCGGATCTTTTCCTAGTAGACCTGCCTTGGCGATGTTCCTCATTCCCTTTGAAACCTGTTCGATTCTCCTAATAATTTCTTGCCACTTCAAAGAGTCATCAAGCTTCTGCCATAAACACTTGATTGAATGACTTCGCCTTGCACCTTTAGTTCAACTTAATGTGTGCGCGTCTTCTTTCTTTGTATTAGAAATCTAAACTTATTTGACTTCAAAGCCATCCTTGTCCATATTATTGTCTCCTTCAAGGCCTTAAACACCCATCTAGCCGCCTGACATTGTTATCTATAGTGAAGGTTAAATCGTCCAAGAACCCTCTATATGGTGGTTGCCTAATGGGCCTCTCTCTTCAGATATAATTATCATATTTTCTTCTCATGAAAAACAAGATAATTGAGATGGTATATCCAGTTACTATCCCTTTTTATAATATCTGCAAAGTTGTTGTAAAATTCCCATTTCCATTCTCAATTTTATTGTTGTAGACTGCTGTTTAATCCCACAAATATTACTTCTTACAACTCTCTTGAAGTGGTCTGGAATATGGTAAAGATATAGTGAAAGTCACTGCTGTATCAACATGGAGTAATTGTGTTTACCAAATCGAACCATACTACTGCAAGCTCTTTCTTGTTCACTTTAGCTTCTTGAATCAGTTGTGAAATGATGCTTTTGTATTCTATACATCCTGCGAATCCTGGTTCTTCGCTCTTCTGTACTGAAGTGTCTGTATAGTTGTAATCAGTCATATATGATGTAATCCTTTCTGCCAACATGATGGTATAATCCCTCTCCGCCAAACCACTTTCAGTAGCCTCCACAGCTGTTTCAAAATCTGAACAATAATCATATGCCAGTAGCTTATACGGAATGCCATCTTGATCCTGGTGATGATGCGGACCTAGTTTTCTTCACTACATCTGACATTTCTTTCCACGATGATTCTGGTTCTGGTACATTTTCTATCCTTTCACAGTTTCCTAGATGAAACACTGCCTTTCTTCGCTGTGTGTCTCTGACAAATATTTGTTCTTATATTTATTAAATATTTGTTCACCTCATCATAGAATCTGATGTGCTTTGTACTGATCCCGCATTTGTTTGGTCCAGTGTTGCGCTGGTAAATTTGTTTGGGTCTGTAAAAAACATTGCTCTCTTCTTCTATTTTATCTCACTTTGCATTTCTGGCTCTTAATGCTCTTTGCAGATTGTTTCTTTTCTCCCTCAGTTTTGATCTTAGGTCATGCTTACCTTCTGCTGATTTTGATTCCATTGCTCATCCTCAATGCTGATCTGAGTAGCTTTATTAGGTAAGAGGTCCTCAGCACTATGGTGTTCATCCTGGCTGTGGTCCTCCTTCGTCTCAACAGTATTAATTGTGCGTTCCCTCTGCTGTTTCGCAGCTCCACACCTGTGTCTTGCCTGTTGTATCTTTAAACCTTTCAAGTTCTTGAAAGCTTCCATAATGACATTTGGTTTCCTGCCGTTGTTCGAGTCAAAGTGCGCTGTATTTTGGCAAAACTTTTGGAATTTTGGTCCTCAATGCCATTCAACTTCGTACTTTATTTGGCTGTTTTTACTTTTGTGGATTCGAGCGTAGACATAAGCGCTTCTGGCGTAAATACAAAATTTAATCCTGGTATCTATGATGAGTATATTTACAACCGCTGGGTCGTTGCCATTCCCCGAGGGTATCACCAGCCTAGTAGTCAGCACTTCTGTGTTGACATGAATTATCATTAATATGGTCATATTTATAAATTAACTGTTTACTAAACTTTTGAATATTTGAAATACTAAGGCTTTTCTACCTGTGGAATAGATTACCTTAGCTGTATTTGGCAAAACATTTTGGAGTTTTTGTCCTCAGTGCTCTTCAACTTCCTACTTTATTTGGCCTTTTTATTTTTAAGGATTCGAGCGTCACTGATGAGTCTTTGTAGACAAAACGCTCGTCTGGCGTTAATACAAAATGTAATCCTGGTATCTATGATGATTTATTTAAATTGCAAAAGTAGGTCTATTAGACATACTGTTCTTACCCTTCTATTATTATGTCAAAATTCTATCAAGTATGAATATCGGAAACTGTAAGATGTATGATTCTTATACCTGAAAGCCAGACTCACTCGGGAGAGGTGAAGTTTTGATTTGAGGCAGGTCTATTTAAAGGGGTAGTGACGCACTGAGGAAAAAATAAGACAACAAGACCTACTTTTCATGCTCGTGCTTTGTTGTTTTTAGTTTTGAATTCACTTCTTACGTTAAATTACTATTCTGGAACCATTTTGCATTTTTTATGCTATGCATTGTTAAGTAACTTAAAAGTTGCACTTCTGCTGTTTACTCGGAAATATAATTATATTCAATATCTTCATTATATTTTTTTCTTTCAGAAAATTATATCTGTCATACATTTTTCTTCTTATATATTTCGTATGATAGACACAGTGTGTTCTTTTACTTGCCAAAAGTCCATTACGTTTCAAATTCTTCAATCTTAAAATCTAGTTCACAGACCTATTATTATTTCCTAACAGTTTTGATGAATTGTTAATTTGTCCAGGAGGCAGCAGCCTGAAGTACATTATCATCAAGAGGTACGTCTATAATTGATTTAATCTTTTGAACAAGACGTGCTTTTTAATTAAAATTATTATTATTTGAATTGCACCAGGAAATATTCTTAGGTTTGTACTTCGCAGTAGCGTGTCCAAGCAGCGTAGATTGTTTTAGGATTTGTTTAAATTTTTATTAGCTTTAAATCGTCCAAAAATATATGCTATTGTTCATACAGATTTTAGACAGAAGTCTACTGCACAAAAACATATTGTTTCTGCTAAATTAATGGAAAACAAAAAGAATGGTTTAAATACCGATAACATAGAGATCTTATAAAACCGTATCTGTGCATAAATATATGCCGAAATTTGATTCATAAATACACTTCAATAGCGTTTCTATAAGCCATTGATTGAATTATGAGTATCAATTCAAACAGATTCTATATACCTGACATTTCGGAGAATCTGTATAGAAAACAACATAAACAATTTACATTTCATTACGCGTCGAAAGGAATAACTGTAACTTTCATTATACTAAGCAAGACTGCAAATAGAGCAGCTAGAAAATAAAGATAGAAAATAAAGATCAGTATGAAGAAAATCTGGTCAATTGATCTCTATTTTGTAAGAATTTGTTTCTATTGTGATGTTTGTAACACGGTATGGAGTATGAATAATTTAAATCGAGTATAAGTTCTTGATTTCCATACCGTATCGACCAGACTATTATCATGTAGACATAACCAGGTACCGAAGCTTAAAATTATATGCACAAAGGTAGGCACACCATCTTTTTTCAACTTTTATCTTCATCTTTATTGCAGAAAGTACGGCATTTTAAATTCATATTTAAAGTAAATGTTTCAAACTTGCGCAAATTTCGTGTTATCCTTATTTTTTTTTATTTTGACAGTAATATTACAATGTTCGTCTTTTAATCAGAACGTTTTGAGGTGGGTTTTTTTTAAAAGTTAATATTAGGAAATATGTCGAAATCATGGCTTTAATATAAGGAATAAATGATAACATGGATCATATATTTACTTACTTTTAATTTTCTGATGTAACTTATGAATAGCCGATAAACATAGAATAAAAACAAACGTACATGTACATAAACCCATTATAATTGGCAACATTGATATTGTAATATATCAAACCTAACATATAAGTATAATAATGTATATTTTTCAATTACTTTTAAGAGTGATATACCAATGGCTAGCAACAGTGATCCCAAAATGCAATTAGGTATTGATTTTAAAAAACTTTGTTATGTTTGATTTTATTTGATTTTGTAAGTTTTGTTGTTAATTTATAACTTGTTCTTCCTTTTCTTGTACTTTTTCTATATAAATCTGCTTACAGTATTTGTTAAAATGTGCAATTATAGTACCTTGCAAATTCGAAAAGATGACTGAAATGACAAAAGTAGACAAAGTGCAAGTTACATGCACATGTAAGACAAAGTGCAAGTTACATGCACATGTATGATGGTGTTTAAGAAACACATGTTCATGATGCCAGTAGTGTGAGATAGTTGTATGTTTCTTTAATTTGATGTTTTTAGCAGTGAATCGATAAACTTTTCTTTTAATATTAAAAATATCTTTTGACACTTTGATTGAGAAACTTTACAGTCTCTTCAATCTGTATCTTTTTTACGTCTATGAATTTCTGTGTGTTTGTATTTTTGCTGTTAATGATTTATGGTTGTTTACAGAACACGTTTACCGCGGCTGAATTTTTTCATTCAGATGTATTATTTGTAATTGTTTGTGCCTTTCGTGATTGTGATTATGTAAAATAATGCTTCCGTAGAATATCGAGGGGAGTGTTGATATTTATATCTGTAATTATCGCTTGAGAATGAATTGGGTGATTACTGTTAATTGTTCGCACATGTAATAGAACATAGTATACGAATCCAAAGGCTAGATTAATTCTAGGATAAAATCGACTAATGAATAAACGTTTAGCAACCGATTAGTTGTATTCAAACCATATATAGAATAAATGATTTTGACGAAATACAATTATGATATGAAAAATATACTAAGTTGCTAACTTTTACCTCATTTGGTCTCTATCACACATTCTTATTTCTATAAGCTCTAAATCGCCTTAAGTGTCCAACAATACGCTGACTTTGTTTAACTCTGAAATGTCTTGAGTATTTAACAATAAGCTGCTAAGATTTAACTCTAACCCGCCTTGATTCTTCCGCAATAAACCAACTAAATCAAGGTCTAAATCGACATTAGTCTAGACAAAGTTGCTGTCTATCTTAAGCTATTATTCGGCTTGAATCTTCACCAATAAATTGTATATCATAAGTTTTAAATTGCCTTCAGTCAAAACAAGTTGGGAGAAGCAGTGTATACTTATCTGCGATTTTTGATATGTACAGGGACCATAAGAAACCATCGTAATTTTTTTGTGTTGAAGTAGATAGGAGCGGAGCTTAGAGTTGACATTGTTTCTTGATATGTGATTCCATGCAAGGAGCGAGTCGAAGAGTTGATATCGTTTCTTGTCACGTGTTCACATATATAGGGCGGGTTGTAGAGTTGTCAATGTTTCTTGTCACTTGTTTCCATGTACAGAGTGGGTCTTAGAGTTGACATTGTTTCTTGTCACGTGTTTCCATGTACGAAGGTGTAAATAACAAGGAAGTAATAACAGCAAGATTTCATAATAGTCATTGATCTGTTGAACAGTTTCTTCAAATGGCAGACCCGAGATTTAACTTATTGACAGATAATTGTTCTTGTTCATAATCAATACAATACAAACCAGGTATTGTTTGCTAGACAAATATTTTATCTATGTTGTGAAAAGATTTTAAATAAAATTATCGAATTACTTTACAGAAATGGGCAACAACCACAGTGGACAAAAGCTTAAGCGTACTCTGAAAAAGAAAGCAAGCTTGAGCAGTGAGAATGAGTATCTCAAGATGCAGTTCAAAATAACAGACGAACAATTAAAAGAGTATAGATCACTTTTTAAAGATCATTCTGATAACAACAAGGTGATTACAAGAAGCGAATTCAGGGATGTATACCAACTTATATATAAAAGTGGCGATGCTACTGAATTTGCCGATCGTGTTTTTGACGTGTTTGACAGTGATAAGAGTGGGACTGTAGATTTTATCGAGTTTGCAGCAGGACTAACAATGATGGATAGTGAGAAGCTTGAACAGAAAATATCCATTGCCTTCAGTATGTATGACGAAGATGGCAGCAATACCCTATCAAAACAGGAAGTCATAAACATGATACAGGTAGGTTCATGTCAGTAAAAGTCCTTTTAAGTGATAGTAAACAGCGTATACAAATTAGAAAGGGGTGACGGGAAATAGCTAAAACAAATTTAAGGAACACATATAAAAGAAACGAAACAATATGCCTACATAGCTATTAAATGAAAACACGAAGAGTTGCCATAACATGACAGGTACAAATTTTGCTGCACCAGATGCACATTTCGATAATAAATGCCTCTTTAGTGATGATAGATGCCGACATTTTGCTTTATGCAAAACAATAGTCCAAAGCTTATTAAAAGTATGAAGAGCTATAAACTAAAAAGGACAAAAAAGTATAACCGAAGCCGGGCAAGTAATCAGAGCTTTGCATGAGGGAGATATATTACAACTTGGGCTTTAAACAATGATTCAACATCTCATTTTTACTCATGATTATCGCAGTCCTGTTTAATGTGAACTACTTCCATATTGTCCACATCTTCAAATTTTAGATCAACTTGTGTTTTAATCTGAAGCAAAATCCCATGTTTGACTATGTTAACCATTTATTCCATTTGATAGTTAAAATAAAAAGATTGCTTTGTGATGGTATTTCGAATCAGAAAGGCAGTCAGAGATATCTGTAGTTGTAATCAAAAGAATCACTGGGTCGATGCCACTGCTGGTGGGGATTTATTTTTCCAGAGGGCATCACCAGCCCAGTAGTCAGCACGTCTGTGTTGGCTTGAGTTATCATTGATATGTTCATAATTATAAATTAACTGTTAACAAAACTATGACTTTTTGAAAAAATAAGAGTTTTCTACCTCAGGAATAGATTACCTTAGATGTATTTGGCAATACTTTTAGGAATTTTTGTTCCTCAATGCTTTTTAACTTCGTATTTTTTTTTTATACATTTTTTTTATTTGAGTGTCACTAATGAGTCTTTTGTGGACGAAACGCGCGTCTGGCGTAAATATAGAATTTTAATCCTGGTATCTATGATGAGTTTATTTCCTACCATTTTGATACCATCTGTTCGAGTGCTTTTTGATAAAAAGACGGTAAATATATATGTTTTTATAGAATAAATTGTTAATTTAAAAAAAAAAAAGGTTGATCTTGTAATTTCAAATTTCATCAAAAGCATAAAAATGTGAAGGACTATAACATTATCCGCCATGTTTCATGTGTACAGTTACATTGGGGAAAAAAGAAGAAAAATCAACCAATACCCTGCTTCAAAACTTTTGTGAAACTGCCTATTCTAGAAATGGCGTGAGTCAAATTTGGATACTAAAACCATCGAAAGATCTTTTAGAGTACATACAATCTAAGACTCTTTCATCTTGCAATAGTTTTAAAACCTTTAATTTTTTCTAGACTTTACACAAATATTCCGCATTCCAATCTAAAAGACAAATTGAAAGAGTTGGTATTGCTTTATTTTATAAAAAAGAATGGCCAACGTAGATACAAGTATCTTTTCTAAG
Organism: Mytilus edulis; assembly: GCA_019925275.1. Taxonomy (NCBI): domain Eukaryota; kingdom Metazoa; phylum Mollusca; class Bivalvia; order Mytilida; family Mytilidae; genus Mytilus; species Mytilus edulis. The sequence continues at coordinate 130,519,350 of CM034349.1, forward strand.
GGAGGGATAAATTCTACATCGTAAAAAATCAATCTGATTTAAACAAAAAATTCTTTGAAACTGACATTATTAAGATGCTTGATTTCTCGATTGACAACATATTTTTTACGTTTGGAGGACGTGTTTTTCAACATACCATCGGAATTCCCATGGGAACCAACTGTGCCCGCTCTTCTCTCCGACCTATTCCTTTTTTCATATGAGGATGACTTCATACAGGAACTTCTTAGGAAGTAAACAAAGAAGCAATATCCTCAAACTTTTCTTTCCGCTATAAAGCCGATGTTCTCGTACTAAATATTTCAAAATTTGGTAACTATGTTGAATGATCTATGCATTTCTGCACTAAAGATACAGAAAACAACAGATACAGTTAAGTCTGCCTCATGTCTTGACTTACATCTAGAAATTGACAATGAGGGTCAGTTGAAAACAAAACTTTTCTAGTAATCGTGATGTTGATTATGTAAAATAATGTTTCCGTAGAACAACGATTGATATGTGGTAGAACATAGAATACGAATCAAAAGGCTGGGTTAAAGTAGGATAAAATCGACTAATGAATAAAAGTTTAACTACCAATCAGTTGTATTCAAACCATATATCGAAAAATGTTGACGAAATACAATTATGATATGAAAACTATAATAGATAAAGGCAACAGTAGTATACCGTTATTCAAAAGTCACAAATCGACCGAGAGAAAACAAATCATGGTTACAAACCAAAACCGAGTAACACATCAACCACAAGAAAGAAAAACAACGAAACAACAGTAAGCACTATAAATTGCTAACTTGTAACTCATTTGGTCTCTTCTTATGTTTTCTAAGACTCTTTCATCTTGCAATAGTTTTAAACCATTTGACTTTTCTGCCTTTTTACACGAATATTCCCCATGCCAAACTAAAATAAAAATTGAAAGAGTTAGTATTGCTTTGTTTAATAAAAAAAAGAATGCCAATGTAGATACAAGTATCTTGTCTAAGGGAGGGACAAATTCTCAATTGTAAAACATCCCTCTAATTAAAAGTGCCGGAGCACCTGATATTACCAACAGTTTTTGGTTGGGTTCGTGTTTTTTTTTTAGTCTATAGTTTTCTATGTTGTTTCTTGTGTACTGATGTTTGTCTGTGTTTTGTTGTCTTTTTTTGAATGTCGTTGTCAGTTTATTTTCGATGAGTATGAATGTCTCGCCCCCCTTTTGAAGATAATTCGTGAAAAAAATTTAAACATTTTATTTTATTTAGTTTCTTTGTTGTGAATAAAAGCGTATACAAATGCTGCTACGGAAGCAGCTTTGTACAAGTTGAAAAGGGAGTTTAAATGCACATTCAGCTTTCAATTAGTTAACTGCTTCTTTAAATTTGACATTTTATTTGCAGGCTTATTATAGACTTCTGGGACCTGATGTTAGTAGATCACCAGTAGAGATAGCCAATGACCTATTTAGAAAAATGGACCTTGATAAAGATGATTCAGTCACATATGAGGAATTTGCTAGCGTAGCAAAAAGAGATCCAACTGTGCTCGAAATTCTTAATCCGAAAGCTTGAAAAATCAAAATATGGATTTGATATAACGCAGCATTTACATGGTGTACGGCCTCGAAAGTACACACATTGTTATATAGCATTATTTGTATCTTTGTTGTACCCCGTTAAATGGCTTAATACGAAAATTGACGTAAAGACCCGTGTTTTGTTTTGTCTCTGATCAACAGATGCAATGATAATGGATGACTAGAGTGCAAAGCTTATTGATGAGTTATGGATGTTTAGAGTGTGACAGCAGACATTATATTGGAAACCATCTCAAATGTCAAATGAACATTCTAAAAATGAAAAGTACAAATTACAGATCTGTTTCAAACATAAAGGGTCCCATCATGTTTTAAAAATAGACATCATATATCAGTTCAATTTGGAAAAGCGCTTGACTAATGATAAACCATATTATTTTATTATAATTGTAGATCAATGCTTCTATCAAAGAACCAAGGGTAAAACATGAGGACTATATTGTAAGCTTAATATTTATTTTTTTCAAATGTTTGTTATGAATGTGTTCTTCGGTATTCTGTCTCATTTACATTATATTTCTTTTAAATCATTATCAATTGATTCAATAGAATGTATTCTTAAAATTGTTTGAAATTGAATAACGGAACAGGAAACATACATAAAAAATAATTGTCTTTATATTTTTTAAAGCCATGTGTTCTTGGTTTTCTGTCTCATTCACATTATATTTTCTTTACAAAATTTCAATTGAATTAATAAAAATGTTGTTCATAACGTTACACTTACATAACGGAACATCAAAACATTCTTTAAAGATAATACAAGAAGCTGATTTACATCAAAGAATGGTGTAAGTTTCTTGTAGATCTATAAAAAGCAAAAGGTATATTACTTTTAAAAAGTTTATCGTGAAGGAAGTTCTATTGATGCAAAAAGTATATTCACAAAAACACCGAACGCCGAGGAAAATTCTAAACGGAAAGTCCGTACACATCAAACGAATGAATAACATATTCCTGACTTGATACATGCGTTTCCTTATGTGTTATGTAAAATGGTGGATAAAACCTGGTTTTATAGCTAGCTTAACCTCTCACTTGTATGACAGTAGCATAAAATTTCCCTTTCGTTCATCTATCAGATGTGAATACACTAAAATATATTTTCGCTCGTGATCGGGTACCATTCAGCTATACAAGAATATCTAGGGATTTTTCATTATCCTTAACAATACTGTATTATTAAATCCTCGCTTTATGAAGCTGACGGTAAAACGTGACGGGGGTTGTTTTTCTGACTGTCTGACCGTCATTCTGTTTCCATCTTTCCTTTCTCATTTGCATAAAAAAACATTGGCATAATTTTGTGAAACCGTCACAGACTTATATTCAAATAATGCTATTTTACATTCTTCAACTTGAATTTTATGATTTACTCTGGCATAACATGGATTTCCACAAACTATATTTGAGAACCGATTTCACATTCACGATTCATTCAACTTAAGGATTTTTCTTTCAAACAAAAGACAGGCTAAAAAATAGATGAGAGATCACGGGTTGATCATCAACAGAAAAGCAAATTTCGTTGTTCAAAATGTCAAACAATCTGACCTTTGAATCCTTTTGCATATACGTATCGTCTAACAATACTAACGACCCTCAGATGCATCATCTCATAAGTATAACGATATTTGTGAATTGAAAACTGCGACCCTGTATAGATGTAATTGATGCTACATGTAATATATATATAAACTTCTTACAGCTTTGTGATATCAATGTATAGTTTCGACTCTGCTTTTTATGTTCATTGCCATTATACAACACCTTTCCATAACAGTGTATTTAATAATAATTACCTGCTACCATTTAAACAAAAGACGTTGAGTATAAAAGAATTGGCACAAAACTATGTGAAACTTTCGAAACTATTTCCTGTGTTCAAATCATACTCAGAAATTCCAGGAAACAATTGCCAATTTTCAGCAAAACAAATGTACAGCTATGATATAATTCCTTTCAGACCCTCAGGCAATAGTAAAGATGAAACTTACTGATCTTAAACTTCTTGTAAGCAGTCTTGGTTCAATACATCAAGTTAATGTCCTTTCATTCTTTTTCATCAAATCTAAGGTACCCCTTGCTTTAGAGGTCAGTCTGTCCATCAAATCTAAGGTACCCCTTGCTTTAGAGGTCAGTCTGTCCATCAAATCTAAGGTACCCCTTGCTTTAGAGGTCAGTCTGTCCATCAAATCTAAGGTACCCCTTGCTTTAGAGGTCAGTCTGTCCATCAAATCTAAGGTACCCCTTGCTTTAGAGGTCAGTCTGTCCATCAAATCTAAGGTACCCCTTGCTTTAGAGGTCAGTCTGTCCATCAAATCTAAGGTACCCCTTGCTTTAGAGGTCAGTCTGTCCAAACTTTTTATGCCAATTGCAACTTAAACTTTAGAATGGAAATAAGTTGTTGCAGGGTCTCATTATTTGTGGCTTCAAGCATACCTTCCCGATTGCACGATTGAGTTCCGTATTTAATGTTTAAAAGGTTGATCTAAACATTGTCAAAGATATCTACAAAACTTCTTTTTGAAATGTTTTAGCCAAGAGACCGAACTATCGTTATTCCAAATGAGTTTTCTGGAAGTTTATGTCGATCATTTTGATAGAAAACGGGAAAACATTGATACAAATGGGTTTAAACTGTGAGCTCGTTGTAACGAATCCGAAGTAATAATCTTAATGGGTCTGTGACAGACACACGTTACATCTATCTCACTCGAATGTGGATTTTTCTCCGGTAAACGAGAGATTACTCAATTTATTCTACTGCATGTAAATAATGATAACGTTTAGGGGAAGTGTATTTAAGTCGATATTCCACGCCGACAAGTTCCACTAGTTTTATGAGGCATTATTCATTCTGGGGATTCTCAAGAAATTGAAAAAAATCTAGCAGATATATTGATGTTTCTGTACACCTCTTTCCTCTATTTTATACTAGCGCTTGAGTTTTCTGTCATGTTTTTTTTACAGAGGATTGCTATATAGAAAGCTTAATTTTTAAGGAATACTTGTGTGCCAGGTGATTACGGACATGTCCCATTTTCCTTTCCTCATTCATGACATTTCCAAAAGCTACTTATGCCTAGATACTTTATTGGCATAAGAAACGTTAACACGGCGGATATACATGTGCATGCAACAGCTTTAGTAACAAGCGGGATGTTCAGCTAGCTAGAAAAACACGTTTAATCCACTATTTTCTTCGGAATATCGGAAAAGTCAGGAATATCACAGTTGTTTTCCATTCGTTCCGTTGGTTGGTATAGTCGCATGCTTAATTTTGTTAGGTTTAATTGACTCTCCTTTTTTTAATTTCCCTTGGAGTTCGATGTTTTTTGTTGATACTTGGTTTTTTTTATGTTAGGTTTGATCGATAAAACATAAAGGATTTAAAGACAGTATGCATAAGGATTGTCGCAGCGTTGTGGTTCTATTGAAACATGAATTTCAAAAGGCATGTTATGCTAATTATACTTTTAGAATAATGACCAAAATGATTAGTCTTGGTCTAAACAATATCGTTCTATTTAATTTAAATCATACTGAATAATAGACCGGATATACATATGAATGCATTAATGAATGCATGGTTTATTAAGGTGCAAACTGTAGTATATAAACAATGAATACATATTCGTACAATATTACATAACAGTCAGCCAAATAGGCTTACGATGCTCTGCCAAATTGAAACTCAATATTTAAAAAAAGAATAGATAACAAATATACGAATGAATACGTTATTAGAAAACGCATTATTCAAAGTAAGATAATTAGAGAATTTCTCTTCGGATACGATAAAGTTAGCTATGCATGTGTTGTTTTAGATAACAATTCATTTAAGAGAGCATTTGAATATAATTCCGTTCTTCTTGTCGCAGGAGTTCATCAAATTGTCTGCGCTTTACTTTGATTAACTCTCTGCGTTTAGTTTTTTCTTGACTATAACCTTCATAAATCAACCAGATTTTACATAATAATTTACAAAATTGACGTTCTGTAGTTACTGGCTGTATGATTAAAAGAACACTGTAACACTGAGTGATCTTGGACTCTTTGAGTTGGAATTTTATTCACTATTGTGATCGGTCAGCAAGTCAGAAACACGATTTACCTCGAAATCATTATTTTTTTGTCAGTGAAGCATACAAAGTAATTATGTAGTAAACAACAATTGTCGTTTGAACTGATTACTCTTTCGTTAATCATTCAGCAATATGGCCGAGTTCACTTGAAACTCTACAATCAACTTCAGCGTTAATATATTCTCACGTGAACGCACATATTTGTTGATATTCGGAACAACTCTAAGAAACTCTATGGTATAAGGCCCTGACCAAGCATAAAAAATAAAATATTCTCATTGGTCTGACGTCATTCAAGAGTTCTCTGAGTTTAACCCTGGCTCGGTGAGGTTTGGAACCAGGGTAACTCGAGTGGTTCAAGTAAAATCGTTTTGTTGAAACCCGAGTAAGTAAAGTTAACTCGAGAGTTTCAAATGAACTCGGCCTATGATTTGTTTAAGAAATACAACAACCATATATTTGAGTAAAAAATATCCTATGATCAATTTCTATAAAAGTATTTCTCATTCCTTGCCCTGTTGATATTTTACTATTATGTGTTGAAATTAAATTGTAGAATTCTTTATTTCCTGGAATAGCCCATTAACTGTCTGCTTTAGTCCTAATGTCCATTCTTAACTCTCCATCAGGGAGACAGATTTATATCATTCTTATTGCCTTCGATTCAACGTGTTCTACTGTATCAATGTCATGTGTACACTTTTGAAAAATAAAATATTCTTTAAACAATCTCTCTATCCCGTTAATTAGTTATCAAAAGTACCAGGATTATAATTTAGTACGCCAGAAGCGCGTTTCGTCTACATAAGACTCATCAGTGACGCTCAAATCGAAATATTTATAAAGCCAAACAAGTACAAAGTTGAAGAGCATTGATGATCCAAAATTCCAAAAAAGTTGTGCCAAAGACGGCTAAGGTAATATATGCCTGGAATAAGAAAATCCTTAGTTTTTCGAAAAATTCAAAGTTCTGAAAACAGGAAATTTATATGATTAAACGATTCCCTTTTATTTACTGGCATGAACTCGTTGCAAGGAAACATTTTGCTGAATGTGACCTACCGAATTATACTATTTGCCGGATTTGTAATCACATAAGCAACACGACGGGTGCCACATGTGGAGGAGGATCTGCTTACCCTTCCGGAGCATCTGAGATCATCCCTAGTTTTTGGTGGGGTTCGTGTTGTTTATTCTTTAGTTTTCTATGTTGTGTCATGTTTACTATTGTTTTTCTGTTTGTCTTTTTCATTTTTTAGCCATGGCGTTGTCAGTTTGTTTTAGATTTATGAGTTTGACTGTCTCTTTGGTATCTTTCGTCCCTCTTTCCATTGTATATTTAATTGAAATCATAGAAACATAAGGAAATTTTAAGCGTTTTCTGCATATGTAAGAAACGGACCATTAATGTGCTAATTTAAAATTGTGTTTTTTTAAACTCTTAAAGGAACAGGCATAATGTAGATATTCTTAAATCATAAGTTCGAGTACTAAGAGATACAAAATTGGAAAGTAAACAATCGGAAAGACATGAACTCAAAATGGGTTGAAATGTATGATGACACGGTTATTGTTTCTAAAAATATATGTATCACTCTGCTGCAGTAAATAAATCACCGAATATCCTAGGCTTATAATGTTGTACAATTTTTCAAATCAAGTATGAAGTTGAAGATCATTGAGAACCAAAAATTCCAGAAAGTTAAGTCAAATTCGACTAAGGTTTTATGCCGTGGAGGAGAAAATCCTTTGGGTTTTATATAATTCACTAGATAGTAAACAGTTACATTTATAAAAATGATTGTATCAATGTTGTACATGTCCGATTTAAGAAACAGTTTGTATGTCACTGGAAAATAGAAAAAAAAAAGAGTTATTTGAAAGAACGACCAATTCAATTTCGTTTCTAGGTTGTTCCTCTTTATTATTTTGCTGATGTAGTTTTATTCTCGAGTTTCTAACATGTTTTCACATTTGATACTCATCGTACCTCTTAGCTTTTTTTTTTTGTCTGATTTATAAAACTGTGTAAAATCCATTATGACAGTTGTTATTCATTTGATGATGTGTTTGAGCCTTTGATTTGCCATTTGATTAGGGACTTTTCGTATTGAATTTTCGTCGGAGTAAATTTTTTTTTTGTGATTTTACTTTTCACTACACTCGTGCAGTAACATTAATTTATACTATACACGAAGGAATAGTCAGTATACTTCCACAAGACTCACGTTTAGTAATGCATCACTCGAAGAAGAAAAATCACGAAAAGTTATAAATTCTAATTGATGTTCTACGTCATTCATAAAACAATATGTCACAACGAAATTTTGATTTCTATCAAATATGATCAAATCATTCAAATGCCTATACAGTATAGTCAATATAATATATGCGAATTAAAGCGTAACGGACATAAACCTTATAAAAACTAATTTGTAGATCATACTTGTGCTAATAATGTCCTTCTTTTTACACATTAGACCTTCTTTTGCCTATAAGAATAATCATCATCGGACTTTTTCTTCAAAAATAGCCTCTGAAGAATCCATTATAAATTATATGGCCTTGTAACTGGACTTATTCTTAAAGGTAAATATTTACTTCGCCATAACAACAACAGCCTCACAACATATAGTTAATGTTTCAAAACCATAAAATATGAACTGTTATCATTAAAATATGAACTGTTATCATAAAATATAAAACGGTTATTTTTTTTAATTACCAGACTTATACAATACACAAAGTTTGGATTGTAATAATTTAAATCACCTTTGTCACAAACTAATGAATTGAAGGTATTATTGATTTTATTCATTAAATATCGGTCGATCATTAATACTAGTTTGTTGACAGCACTCTCCTACAATGATGTGTGTATATTAATCCTCGGTGACAAGTTCGAAGTTTCACCAGACTCGTGATGGGTGGAAAAGTATGCAAGGGACGTGGTACAACGCCAGATGATTTTGATAAACAAGTGGAATATTTAAGGTCGAAGTTTAAACTTACAGATGAGCAAATCGCTCAATATAAAGCATTTTTCAATGACTTCACGGAACATAAGAAAACAATTGAAAGAGATAACTTCCAGAAAGTGTATCAAATATTGTACAGGAATGAAGACGCTGCTGAGTTTGCAGATAGGGTTTTCGATGCCTTTGACACTAATCAAAGCGGAAGTGTAGATTTTGTGGAATTTGCAGCAGGTTTAACAATGATGGACAGCAAACACACAGAACAGAAAATATCAATAGCGTTTAATATGTTTGACAAAGACGGCAGTAATGCACTAAGTGAACAAGAAGTTACTGATATGATCACGGTAAGTATAATAATTATATGCATATCTATATGTAATTTACTCAGGTAGTTCAGAAAATTATTACGGTCAGATATCCTTCTTCTTCTTCCAAATGATGAACTGATTTGAATCACATATGGTACCTCGGAAACATTGCGCAGTATCGGGCAACACTGCTTGTCTTGGTAACGCTATTGCCAAATTAAACCCGTATCAAATATACCATTAAAACTATATAATTTGCTGTCCTAACAGCCTTCTATTCAGAGCCTCTTTTCATAGACTACTTTCAGAGCAGCTATGAATCCCACTTTTGTGTCAGCCGGGGGACTTCAGAAGGAAGTTGATTCCAATCACTCATGGTCTTTGGTAAGAAGTATTGCCCATGTGTGTCCATGTTCCTAATGAGTGTGTTGTCCTGTTTGTTATCCCGCTGTTTTACCATGTGTGTTACACAACCAAGTGTATGACTTATTTTTATATAAGACGTATATCATGATATAATAATACATGTTGTTTATTACATTGAACTTTGTACATATAAAAATAAGTCGTGAAACATAATTCTTGGCACGTTTTTATTGTTTTTATTGTTTTTGGCTTATATTTGGGAGGAGAATTGTATTGTTTGCTGAAATATTATGTCAATACCACCAGCGTTTGAAATATGAAAATGAGTGAAGTTAAATGGGCAAATGATTAATAATGTAGTACCTTAAGTGGCTTTTAAAAACGTTTCACTAAAAAATGTGAGGACAGGCTAATAGTGTATAAGTAAACGATTAAGAGATTATATATCAAATGATAATCATAATAAACAAATTACATGGTCAAGAAAAGAAAGAAAAAATGAACAAACACACATAAAAAATATATACAAACTTAGATGAAGCAACAGGAATACAACTTCTCGAACCTATGACATTAAAAAGTTTATAAGCAAGCCATCGATATATAGAAACTTTTCGAACTTTTTTTCACAAAAAAGATAAACGTATAAATGAATAAAGTAAGTTTATTAACTTTAGATATTACCAAATTTATTGACTAACAATCGAAACAGGTACATTTAACAAGTGTTAATTATGACATTTTGTTAAATATTGAAATGTGAATAATTATATGTAATTCAAATATGTAAAAACATGTAAAAATCTAAGTATATACTAGTTTAGAAAATCCCTGGTTGTAGTTATATACATGTCTGCTCAGCTTTCAACAATATTGGGGGTCAATATTGAAATTCAAGGTCCTCGATAAAAAAAGATCTTGCGTTCTATGATCTTGCTGTATATATATAACTCGTCTAAACATCAACCCAACAATGTTAGATCTGTAAATTTGCTTTCGCAAATTTTTGGTTCTTCCCTCGCCGGGATTCGAACCCATGCTACTGTGATATCGTGACACCAAATCGCCTGCACTGCAGCCGTCCCGCTAGACCACACGACCACCTGGGCTCTCAAAAAAAGAGCTTTCGCTGGCCGTGTGTTACCTTTCCTCGTCAGTTTTAATCTAGCGGCGTACTACAGTACAGGATATATAAGGCATGAAGATGTTATTGTTACAGATCAGCTAAATTATCTATAGTAAAGGATCCTACAAATTAATGTAATATACAGTCACAGAAAATAATTATATTTATAAGTACGTCTGAGTCAGTGACAACTCTACAACAGATGTATCCATCGGATCGCCATCAATGATGGTGATACATGGCTGTGTACATAATGTATACACAACTCGTCTAAACATCAACCCAACAATGTTAGATCTGTAAATTTGCTTTATTTTAACTTACCAGTTTGATTTCTAACAAAAATATCTTTAAATACAGATAATAATTGTTTGCATAAAAATTGCTTCCAGGATCCAGCAATACTGATGTTTCTTTGAGTAAGGAAATCGAAGGAAAACGGGTGATTTTTGCAATATTGAGAAAAAAATCCGCGGTCACAATGTATTTAATGTTAATGATTATAGGTCAAACAACGGCCTTCAAGACGGAGCCTTTGCTCACCCCGAACAGCAATCTCAGCTTGTTTTTGCATAAAAAATAAATGTTTCCAGGTTCAAGCATACTGATGTTTCTTAAAGTAAGGAAATCGAAGGAAAACGGGTGATTTTTAGCCATTTTACTGAGAGAAAAAAATCGGCGGGGGGCTGCGACCCCCAACCCCTCTATCTTGGAGGCCTCAGTCGGCGGCCCCGAAACCTGCCTCCCCTGAATTCAAACCCTAGTTACGGCCCTGAAAATTAATTAAAACATTAATGGGGATTCGAACATGGGTTTATTAATTTGATACCAGTTCCAAAATAAGAGAAAAGGCTATAAATGATCAGAATCCGCCACTAGCGAACTTATTTGAGGATCGGGAACATGAAAGATTCCGTTCACAGTCAATACATCTAGCTAAGAATTTTTAGTTGCAATGAAAATACTCATGGAATGAACTGAAATTGCTGTATTTTTGTCAAACGTAATTTTTAACATTTAATGCTTGTGTCATACATTGAAAAATAAAAACACATATATATTTAAAGATTGAACACAAATTTATTGTATAATGATTACATTTATTTTCGTTTCAATTTTCAGGCATATTATAAGCTACTCGGACCTCATATTTCAATATCACCAGTTGAAGTAGCGCATGAGCTATTCGAGAAAATGGACCTAAACAGTGATCAGAAAGTGACATACGATGAATTTACAACAACAGCAAAAAATGATCCCAAAGTATTAGCAATTCTAGATCCACAAGTGTAAATCTGACTTTGACAATCGTACAGCCACATAAGTAAACTCGCATACATTAATATAAAGTTAAAGTTGCTTACATCCAAGTCTATTCGAGTTTGATGGATAAGTGTCGCATCTGCTTATTGTTATATTGAAAATATATGTATACGTGTTTGCACGCAAGAACTGCTTCTGTACGCGCCACTAATAAACTAACACGTTTTATAGACTTGAAAATAAAAGATCGGATATATTTTTTAGTGTGCATATATAGTAATTGTTAAAGGGGCACTAGCTGTCAAATTCATGTTCACCGATTTGACTCAAATTCTCATATTTGATTTATAACAATGTAAAACATTCATACAAACTATAAAAAGTCTAAAATAAACAATTTACAGGGTATCGAGTCAATTATATGTAGCTTCGTTTCGTGTGTATCTAAGTCTAGACGCCATCTAATTAACTGTCGAATGTACCTCGGATGACCTCCGATGACCATATAAACGACATAAAACATAAATATAGATATAAATAGATATCAAAATCGTGCGATTTGATTTTTTTTCTGGGTCTGTTTGATTTAACTTTATAGATTATAAATATATGCTAATCATCGGTTTTAACTGTATACGATTTTATTTTATTTTTTGTGGATCGGATAAGTCAATCAAATAATTTACCTTTGTTTCACTTTCAATTTTGACAGTTTTTTTCTTTAAATAACTTATCACGGACAATTTATGCGTTATCCACTCTAGCTAAGGGGTTAAATTAAAGTTCACATGAATACGGATCCAATGAGGTCGAATTATTCACTTGCAAGTGAATAGTTCGTCATGAGTGTTTATTAGCTTATTTTGACAAAATTGGAACAGACTGGCTGCTAAAAACGAATTATTATTTCACTTTTATCAATGAATGAACGAAAAAAATCATATTTTATATTTTTATATATCTCGTAGCTAGAGCCCCTTGTCTATGTTCTAATTTCAACGCAAGACTATGCCAATGCGCGTTGTTCTTAGCGATGTACCTTTGGATATTTGGAACCGAACATATCCAATAGTATTGATAGTTTTAATGATGACCAGCTGCTACCCTTTAAACAAGATGTCTAATCTTAAAAGAGAGACAAAAGAAACCTAATGGATCGAAAATAAATTGACAACGCCATGGCGAAGAACCGAAAAAGACCAAAACACAACATAAAAAACTAAAAACTGAGCAACACGAACCCCACAAAACTCGGGGATGATTTCATGGTTCTGGAATGGTTGGCAGAAACTGCTCCACACGTGCAATGTACAAATACAATTACAAACCCGATGATATAATTCTGTAGTTCACATTCGGGAAATGAGGACGGAGTTTTGGTTACGACAATTAAGACATAGCCGTCGTCATATGGGATGCTAGTATTCCATAACGGCCAAACAACAGGTGATGGCGATAATTTTAGAAGGAATTATTTCAACTTCACCCCTTTGTTCTCTTTGTATAAAAGCTTCTTTGTAAGCATAGAGTTTAAAAGAGAGCACAGCTATTACGGAAACCATGACAGGAATGTCAACCTTCCTATGTGAAACATAGGGCTTCTACGGTCGCTTTACATGTCGCTATTATTTTTTTTTGCCTATTCTATTAACTTCTGTCCAGGTATATCCGATTATCTCCAGCTTCTTCATCCGTGGTCTTCTCCAGTTGTGAAAAAGAATTTCCTATATCCAATGTCCTTGATGGTTCCATTCTAAAGCAGCTTGTCTAGTGATTATATCAACAGGTTTCTTCAAGTTGTGGCCAATCTAATGCCATGTTCTTCTCTACAACTGTTAAAAGCTGGTTTATGGCTGATACGTGCCCGTACGCTTTTATTAATAAATGTGTTCGACAACAAAAATTTACAAATTTGTTCAGGCATTTGTTTGTGTAAGGGAAAAAAGTAAAATCACAAAAATACTCAACTCCGAGGAAAATTCAAAATAGAAAGTCCCTAATCAAATGGCAAAATCAAATGATAAAACACATCAAACCAATGGACAACAACTGTCATATTCCTGACTTGGTACAGGCATTTTCAAATGTAGAACATTGTGGATTGAACCTGGTTTTATTGCGCTTAACCTCTCACTTGTATGACAGTTGCAACAAATTCCATTATAATACCAACAATGAGTGAACAAAACAGACATAATAGGTAGAATAGTCAAAATATGGGTACAGCAGTCAATGGGATAGTAATGACAACCCCTAGATTATTGTATTAGCTGGGAAATATTGTATCCAAATGCAGGCGCTGCTGGCATGCTGCTGTGATTTTATGTCCGGCGATGCAGCTCGGATTCACATCAGAATCATTTTACCCTTATTCGAAGAATTCGAATTTACAACTGTGTTAAGTCGTTACCTTAACTACAAAAGACACATAGGAACAGTGTATTGCAAATCAGTGTGGATTGAAACTAAGCAAATACATCAATGGCGCTTCTGTAATTTATTATAAAGGTTAATTAGGAAATGGGCATCGAACGTAGTATTAACTTTGATTTATATTTTACTTTGATTGATAGCGAACTGTGGAGTAGACACGACCAGACTCACATGCAGTAACTTTATCAGCTGTTATCTTTCCTTATACACAAAACATGCATACCTCAAAAAAATTGCAAAAGCTCAATAACATTACCAAATTTACTGTCATTTATTTATCATGGGCGATTGATCATGTTCCAGGTTGAGTTATCTTCCGTTAAACCTGAATAAATATACAATATATGTATGTTGTCGGGAAATATAAAAATAAATTTGTATGAGCTTCAGAAACAGGACGAAAACGAGGTTTCACCAAGCTTTTCTACCGTTTCGTAGCGAGTACAAATTAATTTGACATTTTCCGACAATTTACATATATTTTTTGTATCATGAAATTAATTTCAACACTTGAAACTTTAGTTATTAAAATCATTGTCTCTTATTTCTCAAAGAAATCGACATCGTTGAAACGCGGACCGCGAAGAAGACTCCAAAATGAAAAGGTTAGGAAATAGAAAAAAATCATATTACCGCTTGCTAAACGTGGAAGTGGGGTAACATGAGACTTTATTTGTACAATAGTTAGATAATTGCAGAATAAATTATAAAACAAAAACACTCAAAGATTAAATATGTCTTCATTTCCATTTGCAAATGCTTAACACGTATGTTTGTTTGTGTAAAAGGTCCGATATTTAAGAAAAGTATTACTTATGCAGATTTTCCGGATACGTATATACGTCCAAATAAAATAAATGTATTAACTTATTTGAAATGAATCATTTTTTTTGTAATTAAATATATTTTTCGAACCAGTTCATTACAGTAACGAGAAAGAAGATTAATTGATTACACAAAATCAGTACACAATCTTAACAAAACAAAGAGCAAAGAACTTGTTCTTCGTCTAAAAGTCGACAGTACCTGTACTGTAACAGGACAAAATTATGAACAAGCGATCAATTATGCCATCAAATCTTTGAACAATTCAATGACACATATACAAACCGGAACGTGTTAGTGTACGCTTGTGGAATTTCTTATCATTGTATCAAGAAACAAATTGTAACATAAATTTCATGAAAATCTTTAAAGTTTCACGAATATTGAACATAGAACTAATTTTATTACCAAGAAAGACAAAGAGATATAGAAAAGTGTGGTGGAAAGTTACCACACAATCTGAATGAACATAACTCCTGTATGGCGAAATACTTAGTTTGGAGCTAGGAAAAGAGAAATAGAAAAGGTAATAAAAGACAGATTACTCCAAAGTCATAGACAAAAAGACAATAATCAAATAATTGACCACATACTGGTGCCCTTCAACTTATGGACTAAACGCGCATCCGGCAAACACAATTTTAGCTAGAAATCTTTGCTGAGTTTATTATTTACAACCGCTGGGTCGATGCCAATGCTGTTGGAGGGTATTACCAGCTCAGTAGTTTGCACTTCTTTGTTGATATGAGCTAGAATAATGGTATGGTCATTATTATATAATTCACCTTTAGCAGATCTTCAATTTTTTGAAAAACTAAAGATTTTAACAATAAAAATAGATTACCGGATTTTTTATCACATAAGCAACACGACGGGTGTCACATGTGGAGCAGGATCTGCTTACCCTTCCGGAGCACCTGAGATCACCCCTAGTTTTCGGTGGAGTTCGTGTTGTTTTTTCTTTAGTTTTCTATGTTGTGGCATGTGTACTATTGTTTGTCTGTTTGTGTTTTTCATTTTTAGCCATGGCTTTGTCAGTTTGTTTTAGATTTATGAGTTTGACTGTCCCTTCGGTATCTTTCGTTCCCCCCTTTTTTAGCTGTTTTGGTAAAAGGTGAAATAACAAAAATACCGAACTCAAAGGAAAATTCCTATCGAAAAGTCCCTAATCGAATGGCAAAATGTAAATGAAGAGATACAATAATACACGCTAGAGAACATATTTTGTCGAAATAAAGTAACCAGTAAAATCACAAAAATAAAGAACTCCGCGGAAAATTCAAAATCGGAAAGCCCCTAATCAAATGGTAAAATCAAAAGCTCAAACACATCAAACGAATGGATAACAACTTTCATATTCCTGACTTTGTACAGAAATTTTCTTATGTAGAAAATGGTGGATTGAACCTGGGTTTAAAGCTAGCTAAACCTCTTACTTGTATGACAGTGGCACCAAATTCCATGATATTGACAACGATGCGTTAACAAAACAAACATACATAATAGGTAAAAATGTCAAAAATAGGGGTGCATCAGTCAACATTGTGTTATAATTTTGATAATTAAAAACAAACAAAAAGAAACAAGGAAGCAGAAAATGGTATAGACACCAAGCACACTAGCAAAAACTAAAGACAAGAATATACAAACTTACCATAACACAATGACGGGATGCATAAGTATAGAGCGACAACATATATATATGTATCAAAGAAACATAAAAAGGCGTATACAAAAAGCAAATTAAAAAAATGTAATTTATTCAATGACAAATACAAAGAATTTCTAAAATTCTTTCTTTACCTCCTTTCTACTTTCTAAACAGTTTTAATCCCCCGTCAATCAAAATTGTAATAAATCTAAAGATAGAAATGAGAAAGGGGTGCGTCTACAGGATTAAACGTCTTACACAATACTTTGACTAGCAGTCGGGTGGTGCCATACAGAGTTCTCTGCATTAAAGCATGGGTAAATCGTCATTACTGACTAACAGGTATAGATGGGAAAAGTTAAGTCCAAAGAATTATATAACTATGAAATAATTAAAATTTAACCCGACACGTGCAGTACAGAAGGTAAAACTAGAAGTAAATACAGTATCGTAATAACCAATTTCTATTTATTCTATTGATATCAATGTTATTATTTCTGTTATATTTTTGTTTTTGGTGTAATTTTTGTTTTTTTTGTTTTTTTAAGTACTCAGTTTTATTTCATCCCATTGATATCAAATTTGGTATCATGATGAATCTATTTTCAGGGATTGTTGGCTGATCGTTACATGAACTCAAGTGTGTAACAAACAAGAGGTGGAAGATACCAAAGTCGAAAGCAAACAGACAACGCCATGACAAAAACGAAAAACGACTCAAAGACAAACATAAGTAAGCAAAACAAAACATAGAAAATTAAATACTGAGCAACACGGACCCCAACCATGTAATGTTAGAGATGCCGGAAACCTTTGCACATCCTGCACCACATATGTCACCCGAGAAGGCCCGTTATAAATGCAAAACCGATGGTAAGTCTAATTCGGTAGATCACATTCGAAAAAAGGGGACAGGAATATGGTAACGACCCTTTATTGTCAATTTCTAGTAAGACAAGATAAGGGGCGGAATTATCTGTATATGTTGTATACTGTTTAACTTAGATTGAAGAGAAGCTTTCAACAAAGTCGCCAACAAATTGAGTTATTTAGTGTGAGAACATCATCTATATAGCAGGAAGTAAGCTTGAATGATAATGCTAGCTTCTTTCGTTCTTCATAAGAAGATCCTTTAAGAAGTCAGCATCATATGATTGAAGTTAAATGTCATTAAGAAGAGAGGCACTGTTGGTATCCAAGTGAATGTCGATTGTTTCTTGAAAAGCTTGTAC
This sequence comes from Mytilus edulis, assembly GCA_019925275.1. Classification (NCBI taxonomy): domain Eukaryota; kingdom Metazoa; phylum Mollusca; class Bivalvia; order Mytilida; family Mytilidae; genus Mytilus; species Mytilus edulis. The sequence continues at coordinate 130,537,205 of CM034349.1, forward strand.
TCCTAACGTAACACATATGTTATTAATAAAAATGTCTAAATAATGTCAGTTTCAGAGAGTTTTATGTCTTAATGAGAGTTTGTTTACAAAGTAAGATTTATCCTTTCCTAAGACAAGATACTTTTATCTACAATGCGCATTCCTTTTTATAAAACAATGTAGGACACATTCTTTTATTTTGTCTTTTAGTTTGTAATGAAATGGGAAATAGAAGAAGTGTCAAAACATATTATTGAAGGGGAAGGATAATTATTTTGTATATATTCTAACAGATCTATCGAAATTGAAGTATTCATATTTATTCTCTAGAATGGGTCATTACGCAATAACTTTGAAGACGGTTTTGAATGCTGATAGAATTGATGATAATAAATTGGGAAGATTTTTCTTGGGCAATAAACAGACCCAGCAGTATTAGCTGTTTTAGCTGGAACAACAACATATTTGTCATGGTAGGACAGGTGATTTCCAACGTTTAGCTCTTTTCCGATCAATGTACCAAGTGTTTTTTTATAATCCCATTCAACTTTTTAATTGTTTTTCATGTTTATTCCATTTCCTGAATAACCCTTCATTGAAACCATCAGTATTTTGAAGTAGTCACAATATTTAGGACATTTGAATAACACATTTCGCAGATAGAGTTATTGGCAATGTTCAGTCGGATATATTGAATATGAATCGAGAACTAGCACGTTTGCAGTCAGGAGGTTTATACTTGAAGTTAATATTGAGATTCTGCAACACAAAATTATAGTTGTAATTCGTTTGGTACTTGTAGCAGAAATTAAGGAACAGATAAATCTATGTAAGAACGGAGGTATATTTGTGTAACCTGAATTATGATGACGTATACTTATCAAGTTGAAGGTATCAAGACCTTTTTTGCAAGAAAAATATTCACAATAGTTTATGTCTCATTTTCATCTCTTCCGATGCAAACTGGTCTGAAAAGTCTGCGACTGGCAATATCCGAGAAGATACGCAGTAAGCTTTTATTAGTTAAAATTACAAGGTGTATTAAGAAAGTGGAATGTTTATTTGATCTTTTTAAATATTATGAAATAGAAAAGACCAAAATTCTTTAAATCTTTTAAACCTATAATTGAAAAAGTATTGTTTGTTTTCGTTCACCTTTAACTGAAAACAGGGCCCATAACACCATACAAGTTATGTAATGGCTATGTTAAGTGTATAAGCAGGTAGAAATAGGTATTATTATTCTTAGTTTGGATTAAACTAAAACAAGTGCTTTTCTCATTGGACCATGAAAAGTGTTTGATTTTAATTTGGCGTTCAATGTTAATAGTATAAACATTTGAAAGATTTATAAGAGGGATAATCAGCTAAAATTAAACCATTTAACCGTAGTAAATATATGTAAACACCAATGTACGTTTAATTCTGCATATTAGTTTTGTGATCCTTTAAATTTAAAAACATTCCTTGGTATTGTTTAAAGGTATTGTACCGAATGAATAGGTCCAATGAATGAATAGTAATGCGTTGCCAACATTGAATGATTTACCGTTATTGTGCAAACTTCCTCTTTCAGGTATAGCATGTCAAAGTTAAGGACGGATTAGAAACAAAAAGGTAAGGGCAATCTGACAATTATAGATAAGTTTTAAATCTGTAGTTCATAGCACAAGATAAAGGTGCATATAGCACATAGCATATTATCACCAATGCTCTTCAACTTCGTACTTTATTTGGTATTTTTATTTTTTTTATCCTTGGGTCAACGATGAGTCTTTTGTTTACGAAACGCGCGTCTGGCAAACACAATTTATGTATATTATGTGTTTAATTATTGAATGTATTTGATATGATCATATTTAATATGATATACAATTATCGAAACGTATGGATAATATACAGCAATGAATGTGTTGTCAAAGAAAGGAAACTTTGGGACTGAATGCAGCAAAGTTTGAGATAGCTATATTCAATTTTGAAATTAATCCGTCAAAATTTATAGCGACTAAAGATCCTATGAGACTTTGGGACTAAATGAAACAAAGTTCGAGATTATTCAATTTTTGAAATTAATCCGTCAAAATGTATGGCGACTCTAGATCCTATAAGAAACAACCGTTAAGAAAGGCTAAGGCCACAACAATAATTAACAACATCCAGCGATAGCGTAGACCTATTGTATTGTGTTGTTCCCTACTTTGGTCTGGAAAATTATAAATCTTCTCTATAAAAGAAAAAACTGGTTAAAACTCTGCACATAAACTTGATCAAATGAAAGATATAAATCTTTCAATTTTGATTTTTGATCATGTTAAAACTTGAAAGCACGGTGCTTACAAATTACCCTCATTATAGATAGAATATATAACACGTAGATATCATATTTTTTTTAAATCACTTGCTTCATGTTTTATCGTTACAAAATCTTGTCGGTCTAAACAATGCAGTTTGTGGATTCTACCCTTTAAAGAAAACGTAAATAATTTAGAATACTATCGACAATAGTTTTCTTAGAATTACTCAAATCATATTTGTTTGTTTGAAATGACCTACAAATATGTTTAGGTGTACACTTTGATTCACTCTGATTCAAACAAAAAAATCTCTGAAACTGACATTATCAAGATGCTTGATTTTTTTATTGATAACACATTTATTACGTTTGGAGTACTTGTTTTTCAACAAACTGTTGGTATGTCAATGGGAACTAATTGTGCCCCTCTTCTTGCCGACTTGTTTCTTTATTATCATGAGGCTGACTTCATACAGGAACTCCTTAGGAAGAAATATAAGAAGTTAGCAATATCCTTTAACTCTACTTTCCGCTATATAGATGACGTTCACTAAATAATTAAAAATTTGATGACTATGTTGAACGCATCTATCCCATCGAACTAGAGATAAAGGATACAGCAGATACAGTTAAGTCGGCCTCATATCTTGACTTTCATCTAAAAATTTACAATAAGGGTCGGTTGAAAACAAAACTTTACAACGAAAGAGATGATTTCAGCTTTCCAATTGTGAGACTTTCTATTTCTAAGTAGCAACATTCCAGCAGCACCTGCATACGGGGTATATATCTCCTAATTGATACAATATTCCCCTACTTGCATTTCCTATCATGATTTTCTTGATAAATGGTTGCTGCTCTCAAGGAAGCTATTAAACCAAGACGACTAAATGGTGAAGTTAAAATCATCCCTTCGTAAATTTTACGGACGTCATCACGAGTTGGTTATGGAATAACAGTTTCACAAATGATATCGGATATTTTCCTTAAGTCTTAACTGCAATCCCTTTCCCTTTAATGAATGTGACCTACCGAATTAGAGTATTTACCGGATTTATTATAACATAAGCAACACGACGGGTTACACATGTGGAGCAGGATCTGCTTACTCTTCCGGAGCACCTGATATCACCTCTAGTTTTTGGTGCGGTTCGTGTTGCTTATTCCTTAGTTTTCTATGTTGTGTCATGTGTTCTATTGTTTGTCTGTTTTTCTTCTGTCATTTTTAGCCTGGCGTTGTCAGTTTATTTTCGATTTATGAGTTTGACTGTCCTCTGGTATCTTTCGTCCCTCTTTTATGCTAACTTAGTGTACATGCATATAATTTTTAATTCAAATATTCTTGTTTATAGAGAATATTGCAAAGGATACAAAAGATACAGTATATTCTGTCTCATATCTTGCCTTACATTTAGAAATTGACAATGAGGGTCGGTTGAAAACAAAACTTTACGACAAAAGATATGATATCAGCTTCCTAAATAAAAACTTTCCATATCTATGTAACAGCATTCCAGCATCTCCGGCATACAAAGTATATATCCCGAGCCTGTATTTATTATCATGATAAAGGGTTGTGGCTCACAAAGAGGCTATCAAAATGGTGAAGTTGATATCATTTCTTTGTTAATTCTACAAACGCCATCACGAGTTGGTTGACTGTTAAGGAATATCGTTTCATAGATGATATCGGATATGTTCCTTATGTTGTTACTACAATTCCGTTCCCTTTACATTAATGTGATTTACCGAATTAGACTATTTACCCTGTTTGTAATAACATGAGCACAGTTGGAACAGGATCTGCTTCCTGAGCACCTGAGATCATCCCTATTTTTTTGTTGGGGTTCGTGTTGCTTAGTCTTTAGTTTTTTATGTTGTGTCTTGTGACATATTATTTGTCTGTTTGCTTTTATCCTTTCTAGACATGGCGTTGTCAGTTTTATTTTTGATCAATGAGTTTGAATTTTCCTCTGGTATCTTTAGCCCCTTTCTCTTTCTTGTTCAGAAATATTATCATAAATATGTAGATATGACCAAAGCATTCCCTTAGACGATGTTTCTAACTAATTCTATTTTATTATTTTATCATGCGGTCACAGACACGTTGCAAATGACGTCATTCTGCTTATATCAATCTATTCATAAATTTGGAAAGTTCATATGTTTTAAAAAGTATTGAGGAGTTTAACCAGTTTAGCCACTTAAAGTGCTGAATAATAGCCCTTATCGTACCTCCTGTTTTTTTCTCTGATTCTTACCTATTCCTTAAAAGAGGGAGGAAAGATACCAGAGAGTCATTCAAGTGCACTGCATCCAAGGTATTAAAACACTTAATATTATTGCCTGCCACGTAAGACAATTTTGACTTATTTTTCACTCAATGTTAAATCTACTCTTTGCAGAGAAACTGCTATACATCAGATTCTATTTCTGTTCATTAGACTCATCTGTATTACAAGACTATTGAATATAAAAATTGAAGACATTTTCTTATCGTTCTGATTCACTCCCAAATGTATCAAGTGCAATAGTGATTCAATGCATTTTTTCCATAGGAACAAATCATTGCTATTTTACGTCCTTTTCTGTTTAATTACAGAACTATATGTTTTTTCTTTAAACTTGTTTAATGTTTAGTAAATGAATGGAACAGAAAATAATTTCAAAATACAAGGGAAATTGACATACTAATGTTCCTGAGAGTTGTTTAAAAATTTTGACTTCCCACGAGGGTCTCGCAAACCGAGCGTGCAAAACAACTTTTTGGTATCCAAGGTCGTTATACACCCCCGTAATCAGTAGGCATGTTTTGTTAGTCATACTTTTTTCCCCGCTTTATAGCTTACAATACATATTTCACTTTTGCTCTTTATTGAATTCCAAATATGACTCTTTCAGTCATGTAATCATTTGGAATTTAAAAACTGTTTAAGTTTCGACGAAACGTCATATTGGATTTTAAAAAATCAAACTCTTCCAAGAAAAAATAAAATACTTGCATATATCATTTCTGCAACGTTGTGACCTTTTGTGTTTTAAATCTGTTCATATTCACATTTGCTTTATGAACATGAGGTACAAATGATGTGAGCGTAACAAGATAAATATTTGACAATCAGTCTATTTATTGTCAATAGTTGTTTAATAAACCGGTTAAATATTTAACCTTGTGTTTGTTTACTATACACTGTTTTTAATATGTTAATCGTAAGTAATATTAAGAAAAGCAAAAAAGGATAATCTGCTAAGTACATTCCTTAAGTACTTCTTTTTATTACGTAAAAGTCAGTATATCTATAATAATCCACCGAAGCCACAACCAAGTAGGAAAAATACAATACAATTATATACAGTTCACGTCTTTTATGATACTCTCACACGGAAGTAGTTGAATGATACCAATATATAATGGGAATATAACTTACATTTCGTAGTTTCTGACATACTCTCTTAAATAGGATACCCACTCACTAACATTTTTAGTGGATTTTTGTTTAAAAAGTGGTCTTTTTCTACGCAAAACTAAAAGGAGAAATTATTAGTTGTTTTTTTTTCAATAAAGATGTTGTCTTTCAATCATCAGCTGTCAGTGTTAATTGTTAAAACTGATATCAATTCAAACGGGGAAGAATTTGTGCTTTTATATAAAATTTTAATTTGACTTGTTGTTTAGATATTGTGTGCATTCATAAGACTACATGCTTGTTGATGACCCATTATGGTTTTTGATTTTTAAAATAAGAGATGACATAATTTAAATCAAAAGACATTCAATATGGGTATATATAAAGCTTTTTAAAAATTCGTCCTTCAACAAGGTCAGTCTTTTTGCAGTAATAATTAAGACATACAAAAATATGACTATAATTTGTGTATGTGTATTCTGGAATAATGTAAGTTTTCTGGTGTCTGGAATAGTTTTTATGCATAGGTAAATATTTTTACATTATAGTGTATTTTCTGGTGTCTGGAATAGTTTTTATGCATAGGTAAATATTTTTACATTATAGTGTATTTTCTGGTGTCTGGAATAGTTTTTATGCATAGGTAAATATTTTTACATTATAGTGTATTTTCTGGTGTATTAAATTATAATCCTGGTACCTTTGATACTATATTTAAATACTAAAATATTTCCATACCACATCTGCTATTAACAGTTTCTATCAATTTTTCGTGTTTTTGGTTCAAGAGCTCTTCTTCAAGTCGACCGTGTTTCGTCATATTAGATTGTTTCTGAAACTAGACTCAACTGTTATAAACATGATATATAAAAATGTGATTTTCTTTTAAAGCTCACAGTTTTATTGTTATATTGGCTTTCAAGGTCTGTGACGTGTAGTCTGAAAAAAATATGTGCACAAACACGTGCGCATGTACACTTATTTTCAAACTACAACTAAAAATATGTTTAAACCTATTTCATTCGTCTGCCATAAAAAAAAAAACAATAAAAAGAAGATATACATGTACAGATACGTTGACTTATTCAGACAGAGCTATTTTGGGTGATAAACAAAACGTAATTTAAAAAGTCTACATGTAATTGTGCCGGTAAGACAGAACGATGATTCATATTTTATTTCACACATTTAAAAAAGCTGTCCGAAAAATTCGAAGAAGCGGCCATTTTTTGGCAGTTCTTGTACAACCAGAGGCTGCATTATTAATTATATCTATTCTTAATAAAGTTATATGTAAGAAGTTGATAATCGTGTTGAATATTCACAGCTTAAACAAAATGTTTTAAGTTTAAAGAAATATAAAGATCGCACATGCAAGTTATGATATGCTAACTATTGTTTTGTGATGCCAAAAAGATCATTTAATGAATTTAAAATTGCCACTAGTTTATTCATTAGAAGGTTTAAAGAAAAAAAGGCCTCCCGATTTCAAATTTGTTTGTCAATTGCAAATACTTGGTTTAAAAAAAGTTACAAACAAATTAAATGGGTGTTGTGTGGGAATTGTTAAGAGACACAACCATATTGACTGTACAAAGAGAAAGACAAGTCATCGATCAAAAGAATAGACAAAGAAGTTCTGTATACGTGTCTGACGTTCGAATAATCTATTTAGCGGAAGAAATTAAATATCACTCATACAGGACGATGTTATTAAAAAGTGCCTTATCACATGACTAGAATTAAAAGAAAATTAGGGTATACTTCACTGTCTGATTAAACCATCAATAACACAGCACCCGAACACCACAACTAAGCACAACACAGCAGTTTAGATAGATGAGGATGTGACGATACTAATGAGTGTATTCGGTTTTGGAGTCATTTCAATTCAATTCACATGGTGTTCGAAGATATAAACAGATTCGTAAAACAAAAGCAAAAGTTTCTAATGGAATATGGCTCTAAATTTTGCAATGTTTTGTTACACTTAAAAAGAAAATAGGTACTTTATAAGGTAATTTTGATAAAAAACTGACCAATTTAATACTATCTCAGTATTACATATTTATCAATAACTGTAAGGTAGTAATTTATTTGATATTCTTAATAAAAGATTTTTTTTCCTACAATTAGCATATAATTTTAAATATGCAATCCTATATTGAGATCGAAAAGGTAGAATTAAAAGTAACTGTTCATTCATTGTCTATTCAGGTGAATTGCATTTGCTTTTCGAACTGTTAAAATTGAAATACAAAACGGTATTAACTCACACGTTCTGACTTTATTGTAGCGTTTGATTTTATAAATCATTACATCTGATTCAAGCTGCAAATGGTAAAACGATTGAACACAGGAAAAGAAAAATAATTAAAATGCAATTCAATTGAATAGAACCTATTTTAGATGATAAATATCTTGTTTTGCCTTAATGTTTCATTTTAATTTTCTTTATTTTCTATTCACAAAAAGATTATACTAATGAAAAGGCAAGAATGGGAGGCAAACCGAGTACTATTCCAAAGAAGGAACTGCAAGAGAGATTTCATCTGACAAACCAACAATATGAGGATCTAAAACAAATTTTCAAAGAAAACTCAAAAGGCAAAAGTGAATTGTCTAAAAAGGAATTTCGACGTGTCTATAGTGGACGCTTTCCTGGGAACGCCACTAAGTTTGCAGATAAGATGTTTGACTGCTTTGATACGGACGGCAGTGGAACTGTGGATTTTACTGAATTTGTGATAGGAATATGTATGATGGACAGTGATAAAGTCGAAGATAAAATCAATATTGCATTTTCATTATTCGATTCGGATAAAAGTGGATCTATAGACCGAGTTGAAGTCAGAGATCTTCTACGGGTAGGTATTGCTATATGATAGACATGACGAAAACGTACTATTCTGATATTTACCGTTTTAACATATGATAAAATAAAGGATTCTCGTATGTACCAAAATTGCTCTGACGTCTGACGGCCTTTCTATGGCTGGATGGAACAGTCATTCATAAAAAAAAATCCGTCGATGTTTATGTGGAGAAAAAAACTTTTTTAGACAAGGCCTTTGCTCATAAATTGTCATTGTATGTTCAACATGTATCATACCCATATCCGTATGTTTGGGTGGCGGAAAGGGTAACTTTACAACAACTAGATCGAACCATAAACTATTACCTACATGTAACAAAGACATATTGTCTTCATATATCAATTAAACAAACAGAATTTTGAATTCATTGAATAATTTCTTTAATTTTGGGATACCGGCGGATATACTTTTACAAGGTTATTTCACACCTCATACAATGCAATTTAAAACACGTCTGATAATGTTCACTTTAAATTGTTAATCAACCGGTAAGTTCTCCTTGCAGTTGTCATTGATTACCTAGAAATTTTATTTTGTGGGTTTTTTTTTAATTTAAAATTTAAATGTCATAAAACGTGTATCAAAGAAAATTTTGACAAGTTGCCAGAATTGTTCAACATTTATTGACTTTCAGATTTATGATTGTAAATGCCGCTTCTGATATCCTAATCACCCATAGTGTGTTTTGGATAAAGTACCTCGTTTATGATATTGACAATATAAAAAAATAAAAAGACCGGTGGAAACTTTGAAAATATAAAAAAGAAGATGTGGTATGATTGCCAATGAGACAACTATCCACAAAAGACCAAAATGACACAGACATTAATAACAAAAGTTTACATTTCCTTCGTCTATATGGTCTTAGCCTTTATAACTCCTTAAATAATTTTTAAGATTGCTGAAAATCTACATCTCAAACCATATTTGACACCACCTTGAAGAAGGTACAATATATTTTCACAGTTACTGTACTTTGACTCGGGTTCTCTTATTTAATTATATGTTTTCATTTTTATTTTACAGGCTTACAACGACCTGTTTGGGTCCTCTGCGAACGAAATAAATCCGCAAACAGTAGCAAATCAGTTGTTCGACGCCATGGATAGAAATAATGACGATGTAATTTCAAAAGAAGAGTTTACATCAGCTGTGCATAAAATACCAGAACTTCTTAATCTCATTCGACCTGATCCTGGAGATTAAAAAAATGTTATCCGTAAAAAATCTGTTCTACACAATGAAGTTGATTTAAAAACGGGTTCAAACATACGGCATTTCTACGTCATTTTAGTCTACTGTGTGTTTATGATCAATTCTAAAAAGAAACTCTTCAAATATTTTGAATTTAGTATGATAGTCTTGTTCACAGTAAATAATATGTAACCTGATGTTAATTACTATTACTAGTAAAAGAACGTCTTTATATGTAACCCATACCTTTTCAAATAAAATCGCATTGCATATGTTACAAAATAGACAAATACAATTAGCCTGACATATATTCCTTTATATCTTATATGAGATTAAAGGAAATGTAAATAAGTGCCACATGCTGTGTATCCCTAGCAAGAAGCTTACCATGTCACTGCACACTATCTCACTTCGTTTTGAGTTTATGCCAATCCATTTTATTTTTGTTATCTTGGTTGGTATCTTCAAAGGATTCACTAACCTCCTTCGTATTTCATATACACGAGGAGATTAGACAGTTAAAACCCTGAGGATTTTCTAAATATACGTACCTCCTACATATAAAAACGGCGTTTTGTAAACTGATTTTTTTTTTGTCCCTGTCAAATAATTAGCTCGTTGATACAAATCAGAATTAAAAAACTTTATAAATCTATGAGTGCCAAAGCTACATCAATCTTTAAAGACCCAAATGTTGCAAAACACCTGTCTAACCTACATGATATAGATGTTGTTGTACCCGAAGACAAAGCACAAAAACATAGTTTTTGTGAAGAGATCACATGTCATGCTTGATAAATGAATAAGTATTGACAATTCACTTGGAAAGTCAACATATACCCAGTTTTAGTTTGTAACCCGTATTTGTTTTGTTTTTTCTCAATCGATTTGTGAATTTCGAACAGCGGTGTACTACTGTTTCCTTTATATGCCCACTTGGACAATCATAGGTCTGTTATATGTTCTATTGAAATTTCAACCAAATATGAATATATGGATTATTTCCCACTATATTGGATACCTAATAATATAAGTTTCCTTACACACAGCAATGTATTGCTGGGCCTTTTAAGTGCTCAACAAAACCTAAATTATTAACATAAATCTTATCAGCAATCAAAGCAATTCTTAAAAGTTATTGTGAAAAAAAACAGATTCTAGATGTGACATGAATCAGATATGGGTGCAAAAAAAAAATCTTTCATAGCACATAAAATCTTTAAAAAATTCATCATTATACTTTTTTTACACTTTACACAAGTTTTTCTTAGTCCAAACAAAATATTAAATTGAAATAGTTGGTCCTGCTTTTATGTCTTTAAAACGAAATACATAGACATAAGTATTTAGTTTTAGGAAGGGCTAAATTGTACCCTGTACAAATTCACTCTGTTTCAAACAACAAATTCTCTGAAATTGACATTATTAAGATGATTGATTTCTCGATTGATATCATATCTGTTATGTTTGGATAACGTGTTTCCCAACAAACAATCAGCATTTCTACGAGAATCAAGTGTTCTCCTCTTCTTCTTGTCGACTTGTTCCTTTATTCATATGAGGCTGGATTCATACAGGAAACTCTTTAAGTGAATTAACTATTTAATAAACGAAATTCATCTTAAAAAAATGACTGAATTATGTCACTCTGGTAAGGTATAAAGTCTCCTTTACATTGACATGCATAAAGTTTCTAAAATATCTCACAAACTAAAGCTATGGTTATTGAAGACACTCGGTATTGTCTACAGTCAACCCTAGAAATTGGGCAATGATAACTTGATTTTAGAATCCCCCTTTAAAGCAGGAAATCATTTACTTAAAAAATCAAAGAGATAATATACATGATATGGAATGAATCAACATTAGCTTTCCGTAATTTTAAAATAAATGAAACCGTTAACTAATCATGACAATGCATAGTTATTAAGAATTAAAAGTTAGTTATGTTAACTATAAGAATAGTAAAACCACCACGATATTCAAATAAAAGTATACATTATAGAATTAGGGGACAAAAAAAATCTATAATACTACTTTAATGTACAAGTTACAATAAAATAAACGGAAATGTTGCATGATTAATTCAAAAATGATTTCCGTAAAAATTAAGGTACAAGAAAGTGGAGATATTATACAGAATTGTTAGTACACATTCCTCCACATAATTTATTTTGATTTCCGCATATCAGTTGGGTATGCAATATGTTGTGTTATATAATTATAGCAGTGGTTTCATACCCGAAATCAACTTACATGTAAAAGTTTTGATCAATTTATAATGTATCACTGTTGCAGGAGATATAATAAGCATATTATATTATTAGCTCACCTGGCCCAGTCGTCGTTAACTTTTAAAAAAAATCTACTCCTCTGAAACTACTGGACCACATTTAACCAAACTTGGCCACAATCATCACTAGGGTATCTAGTTTAAAATATGTGTCCGGAAACCCGGCCAACTAACCAAGATGGCCGCCATGGCTAAAAATAGAACATAGGGGTAAAATGTAGATTTTGGCTTATAACTCTGAAACCAAACATTTAGAGCAAATCTGACATGTGGTAAAATTGTTTATCAGATGAAGATCTAGCGACCTGAAATTTTCAGATGAATTGGACAACAAGTTGTTGGGTTGCTGCCCCCCCCCCCCCCCCCCCCCCCCCCGCAATTGGTAATTTTCAAAGAAATGTTGCCGTTTTTGGTTATTATCTTGAAAATTATTATACATGGAGATAAACTTTAGACAGCAATAATGTTCAGCGAAGTAAGATCTAAAAATAAGTCAACATGACCAAATGGTCAGTTGACCCCTTAAGGAGTAACTGCCCTTCATAGTAAATTTTTAACAATTTTCATTAATTTTTACAAAATATTTTCCTCTGTATCTAATTTCTAAAGGGACAAGTTTATTATAGATAGAGGAAATTGTAAGTAGCAAGAATGTTCTGTAAAGTAAGATCTACAAACACATCACCATCACCAAAACACAATTTTGTCATGAATCCATCTGTTTCCTTTGTTTAATACATAGACCAAGGTGAGCGACACATGCTCTTTAGAGCCTCTAGTTGCAGTATAAGAACACTGCGAAGCCAAAAAAATAGAACTATGGCCATCCAGCAAATATTAAAATTATTTAAGAACTGTCGTAAATCATGTAAATTGTGTTTGAAGACTGTCGCTATAAATTCGTATTTTAAAAAAAGAAAAAGTTACACAGTTTGATTTACTTCTTCATTAAATAAAGAAAAACATACTAAATTAAATAAAGAAGGATTGTTGTTACACTTTACAAATCCTTGGAAAGACCATGTCGCCTTAAACCTGACTGTAAAATATCTTTAAATAATTATAATTCTTTCTTTTAAAGTCTCAACGATTTTCGTTTACAATATTTACCATTTACTAGTAGTTAAATTAAGTCAATAGAGGACAAAACAATAAATAGTCTTGCCAAGTTTTGTTCCAGTCTAATGGCTCTGCTTTAAATTTATTTAAAGTTTGTTATTCAACACTAGTGTTGAAATATAAAGGAAAAATATATTCAAACAAGAATATTTGTCCATTAAAGGGACAATAGCTGCCAAACTTATGCTAATCTAATTTATTTTAAACTGTCAAATTTAATTGAATATATATTGAAACGTAATTTACTACAGAAGCTTAAAGAATGATACACGATGTCTGATTTGTTATAAAGTACCAGCAATTTCATGTATGTTGCTGACTGTACGCCATCTAATTCAATACCATCATCACCCATGAATACATTCTATTTGGCATATGACCCCGTTATGCATTTCCTATCATGATTTTCTTGATAGAGGGTTACTGCTCACAAGGAAGCTATTAAACCAAGAGTTCTAAATGGTGAAGTTGAAATCATCCCTTCGTAAATTTTACGGACGCCATCACGAGTTGGTTGACCGTTATGGAATAACCGTTTCACAAATGATATCGGATATGTTCCTTACGTCGTAACTACAATCCCCTTCCCTTTCATGAATGAGACCTACCGAATTAGACTATTTACCGGATTTGTAATCACATAAGCAACACGACGGGTGCCACATGTGGAGCAGGATCTGCTTACCCTTTCGGAGCACCTGAGATCACCCCTAGTTTTTGGTGGGGTTCGTGTTGTTTATTCTTCACTTTTCTATGTTGTGTCATGTGTACTATTGTTTTTCTGTTTGTCTTTTTCATTTTTAGCCATGGCGTTGTCAGTTTGTTTTAGATTTATGAGTTTGACTGTCCCTTTGGTATCTTTCGTCCCTCTTTTATGACTATAAATATAAACAGACAATTGAGTAACTCTGAAATACAAATGGACAGGTAAGCACGTGCAATGATATAACGTCAACCATTTACCTCATAGTTAGTGTGTTCCCTCGGTTTTGGTTTATGACCCGGATTTGTTTTAGTTAAATCGATGTGTGGTTCTTGAACAGCGGTATACTATTTTGTCTTTATTATCTCAATTCATGGCTTAAACAAATGGATCAAAAAGGTGGGACGAAAGATACCAGAGGGACTGTCAAACTCATAGATCGAAATAAACTGAAAACGCCATGGCTAAAAAATAAAACGACAACGCCATGGCTAAAAAATAAACGACAAACAGATATATAATAGTACACAAAACACAACATAGAGAACTAAAGACTAAGCATCACGAATCCCACCAAAAACTTGGGTGATCTCAGGTGCTTCTGAAGGGTAAACAGATCCTGCTCACATTCGTACATAATGCCCCTTTGAATACCATATCCTCCACTTAGTCTAAATCTTCATTTGATGTACTTTTGTATGTACAAAAAGTCATATAACAAAAATAACTCCAAGGAAAATTCAAAACGGAAAGTCCGTAGTCAAACGGCAAAATCAAAAGCTCAAACACATCAAACGAATTGATAACAACTGTCAAATTCCTAAATTGAAACGGGTATTTTCGTATATAAAAAATGGTGGATTGAACCTGGATGTATAGCTAGCTGAACCTCTCATTTGCATGACAGTCGAATAAAATTCAATTATAATGACAACGATGTGTGAACAAAACAAACAGACATAATAGGTTTAAATGTCAAAAATAAGGGTACAACTGCCAACATTGTGATAAAATCTTAATCTCTATAAAAACAGACAAGGATAATTAGTTCAAGCCATTATAAACATGTTGATATCACCATCACTTACTGATGAACTACATAAAACCAAAATTGAAAATATAAAAAAAAGAACAGTTGGTATGATTGCCAATCAGACAACTCTACACAAGAGAACAAAATGACACAGAAATTAACAACTATAGGACACCGTACGGCCGTTTTCAAGGTACAATGTACACACAGTGTAGTGGCTATTTAAAAACTGGCATATATTTTTCAATGTTCACATCATAATAAGCATGTAAGTATTGGTAAATTAACTTTTAAAAAACATTTTAAAATGTTTTATGATAAGTCTCCTGAACCATTCAAATGCTTCATGATAAGTCATCTGAACCATTTAAAATGCTCTATGATAAGTCTCCTGAACCATTCAAAATGTTTTATGATAAGTCTCCTGAACCATTCAAAATGCTTCATGATAAGTCTTCTCTACCATTTAAAATGTTTTATGATAAGTCTCCTGAACCATTTAAAATGTTTTATGATAAGTCAACTGAACCATATAAAATGCTTTATGATAAGTCAACTGAACAATTTAAAATGCTCTATGATAAGTCAGCTGAACCATTTAAAATGTTTTATGATAAGTCTCCTGAACCATTTAAAATGTTTTAAGATAAGTCATCTGAACAATTTAAAATGCTTAATGATAAGTCTCCTGAACCAATAGTGAGCCAAATGCTGATGTAACACTGTATTGCAAAGACACCAAACTTAGTTTTCGCCATGCGAGTAAAGAAAAAGAGCTTTATTATTTTTCCTATATGAGATAAGTCGAATATTGTTTAAGACCAATCTGAGAAGTTTTTCTGATAGATATTTAGCACTTTGAAGTGCACCTGTTATTACTCGCTTTTCACAGATTTATGACGCAGGCTTACTTAGAACATATCAATGAAATGACTTGGACCGACAAAATCATTTAAAAATGAGACAACAAACAACAGTTCTCAAAAAACAACATTAAAAACTAAAATACAGAAAAACCGACGCCACGCTTGAAAAGGCGGAGATGAATTTAGATACACTGGGAGAGTAATCAATTCCTGTTCTGCCTGTGAAAGGTCTCCATCATGGGTTGGTTAATTGCGTCATCGTTATTTTTTGGTCTCATAGTAGCTTGCGAGCCAAATAGTGGAAGGCCAAGGTGAAACAAAAAATAGCTTGTTGTCTTCTTGTTTCTTAAAAATTAGACTCCAGTATTCCAGATATTTTCAAACTAGGTATATTCACATTATGTTATGTTGTATCTTTCGCCTTTTTTATGAATGTTTAATTTTTATTTTTGGACTAACCTTCTTTAACATTCAACAGAGAACGAACCAACGATTTATCAATAACAAGTACTAATAAGTCAACCCTACTGAACAGAAGTAACAATGAACATGGTTTTACTACACAATAACATTAACATCGGTGAGTTCTGAATAAAAAAAAATCACAAAAAAAACAAAAAAAAATCCAAGGAAAATTCAAATCAGAAAGTTCCTAATTAAATGGCAAAATCAAATGATAAAATAAAATCAAACGAATGTACAACAACTGTCATATTCCTGACTTGATACAGGCATTTTCAAATGTAGAAAATGGCGAATTGAACCTGGATTTATAGCGCTAAACCTCTCACTTGTATGACAGTCGCATCAAATTCCATTATATTTACAACGATGTGTGAACAAAACAGACACAATAAGTAAAATAGTCAAAATAAGGGTACAGCAGTCATCTCTATGGCACAATCTCAAAACAAACAAATATTTAACAAAAAAGCAGAAAAGGCATCTATCAAAATTAATAGTCACATTCATTGCTTTGCGTGTTTGACGTCAGAAAATGTAATCTTCACATAGGAAAAAACTCCGAGGAAAAAAAAAGGAAATAATACTAATTCGCAAAAAGATTCCAATAGCCAAAAACCGACAGGATATCAAGTAAGTCCGAGGTAGTTGCAACATTATTTTTTGTAAATTTTTTTTTTTTCATCTGAAAATACACCAAGCATTGTGATACACAAATATATAGATAATACATAATACATGTATTGATATTAATTTTTTCAATAACAGTCTAGAATTAAAAAGTTAGATATGCTAATTGTTATAAATTTTCTACTCGATCATACACATCATTTATCACTCTGGATTAGAATACATGAATATGCTGATAAGGGTAATGATGGCATCAGCCTTCTCCTCTAGCACAATGCATCACTATCTATACAATGCTGTTGAACATTAGAGGTACCAGGAGAGGCCACCTGAGATCATTAACAGATAAGGGTCAGACATGACATGTTGGACAGAATCACAAAATAAATGTCAACCTAAGTCAAGGGGAAATAATTCAAATACTATCAAACAAAAACAAGTATATCAATATATATTTAACAATATCAATAAACATAGATAGTACTTTAAAGATGCATAGAAATCAAAATTTATAATCGTACTTATAATGAAGAACTGACTTATGGGCGGATTCTACCTTAGAGATAGTAACTTCACCATCCACATACCATGTCAGTGGTGTTAAAAATCGTGGCACAGTTTCTAGAAAAAACATTATTAGGTCTGCTCAAAGTAAAATTGTGAATAGTTTGTATTTTTTGGGAATAATTGATTCCTGATAATACCAATTTCTGCATACGAATAGAAAGAGAATATCAAATCATTGTTGACTAATATCAGCTAAATTCATAAAATTAGTACTCCAACATGATACTGATTGAACTCGTCATAGATAACAGGACTAAAATGTTGTACTGATAGGCGGGCGTTTGTCAATAGAAGAGGTACCAGTAACGATCGGATAAAAAAGTTTAAAAAAAGCCAAAAAGGTACGGAGTTGAAAAGCATTGAAGACCACAAGGTTTTTCTGAATACGCCAACAGTAATCAATTCCTGGAGTAGAAGTATTTATAAAAATTCTGACCCTATCAATGATAATTCATGTAAACACATTAGTGCTGACTACTAGGCTGGTGATACTCGGGGAGAAAACCTCCATGAGAATGACATAGACCCAGGGCTTGTTAATACACTCATCATAGATAACAAGATGTAAATTTCGTACGCCAGACGCGCGTTCGTCTACAAAAGACTCATCACTAGAATAAAAAAATAAAACAAAATGGCAAAACCTGTTTTGCCAAATACAGCTAAGGTAATCTTCTCCTGTGATATCAAATCCTGAGTATATTGAAACAAGAACGAGTCCATAGTACACGGATGCCCCACTTGCACTATCATTTTCTATGTTTAGTGGACCGTGAAATTGGGATCAAAAATCTAATTTGACATTTAAAATAGAAAGATCATATCATAGGGAACATGGGTAATAAGTTTCAAGTTGATTGGACTTCAATTTCATCAAAAACTACCTTAACCAAAAACTTTAACCTGAAGCTTGCATTATTATTTTCTACGTTCAGTGGACCATGATATTGGGGTCAAAAATCTAATTTGGCATTACAATTAGAAAGATCATATCATAGGGAACATGTGTACTGAGTTTCCAGTTGATTTGACTTCAATTTTATCAAAATCTACCTTGAACAAAATCTTTAACCTGAAGCGGGACAGAAGAAAGGAAGAACTGACGGACGTACGGACAGACAAACGAACGAACGACCGGACACACAGACCAGTAAACATAATGCCCCTCCACTATCGTAGATGGGGCATACAAATCTTTATTTGTCAACAATTGTATTCCAAAATCACTGAAAATTCATGCCGACACAGAAGTGCTAAATATTGGGCTGGTGATACCCTCAGGGAGAAAATTATATCAGTAGTGGCATAGATAACAGGATTACATTTTTTTTTACACTAGACAAGCGTTTTGTCTGCAAAAGACTCAGCAGTGACGCGGAATGAAAAAATGTGTAGTTGATCCAAAATTTCGAAAGGTTTTAGCACATACATCTAAGATAATCTATTCCTGGGGTATAAGATCCTAAGTATTTCGAAAAAAAATAAAATTTTGTAAGAGATTAATTTTTAATTATCATCTCAATGATAACTCTTGTCAACACTGAACAGCTGACTACTCGGCTGATGATTTCCTCGCGGTTGAAACCGCCATCACCTAGTTAAACTCATAATAGAGACCATGATTTAATTTGTTTAACTCCTTTTACAAAAGCCTCAGAATTATTAGTGACATTCGCATAATATTTCTTTAACGACCAAATAAAGTACGAAGTTTTGGATCATTGAGGACACAAAATTCCGAGGTAATCTTTTTCTTGGGTAGAACATATTTAGTATTTTGAAAAGTTCAAAGTTTGGCATACAGGTGATAACCTCTTGGAGAAACCTCCACCCGCCGTGGCAGTGGATTTAAATTAACACATCATACATGTACAAATGTAGATAAATCGACCAAAATGTGTTCGCTAGACGCTCGTTTCGTCTTCAATAGATTCATCAGGCACTGCAAAATAAAGTACGAACTTGTTGAGTATTGAGGACCGTAAATTCCACAGTACTTATAAAGCTACATAATCACTGGGCAGTTGGAGTGCTGATTAAAAAAAATGTATCAAAAGACAATAGCTTTGTTGTATGGCAGTGATCTACTTTTGCCCGGGAAAATATTTTATAAAGTAGGGTATAAAACATGCTTTATAAGCATTTTACTTCAGAGAGATCTGTGCTCCCAATAAGTTTGAGCAGCATAGATTTAGCATTCTAATTTTAAACTAATCCTCCAGAATCCCGTAAACGAAAATTCTGATCGCATCACAAAAAAAAACGTAGGTGATAAATATTTGAGATAACTATCAATCCTTGAATGATAAATATTTGAGAACAGTATCCACCCTGAGTACAAGATACAAGTTGGACGATGTCGACGTACATACAGGTGTTTTGGATATACAACATTTTAAATGGAATAACATTGACATTAGCATTTTGGGGTAGGTAGTTTAAATATAGTAATAGGTGGGAAATGTTACAAGAAACAAATGTTGTTGAATAAAAATAATAAATAAAGACAAAATAAAGACAATAAATTCATTTCATAAATTTTGCACATTAGTTAATACATTTTGATTAACTATGCAATACACCTGGAAAATACGCTTTTGTTTATATTTGTTGTCTATCACTTAACAAATGTAAATAACCTTCTACATCAAAGCATACATTCAATATGAAAAACAATAACCAAGTTCATATTTTAATATGCATATACATATTTAAAAAGATGATTTATTTTACAGGAAATGGCAACACTAAACCAAAGACAGTGTACTCTACAATAACAGAAAATAAAACATGGGAAGAGGCTGAGAACTATTGCAGTGCTCACTTCAATCAAGGAAAACTTGTTCATATCAAACAGTATAATGTCAACGACATGTTTGCTGGATTTAAAGAAGGGCCATACTGGATTGGCCTTAAATCTAAAAATAATCAAATGTCATGGAATAATGGTAATATAACAAATATCATTGTTTTGTAGTATCCAGCTTTTACAGAATAGTATATATTTTTTACATTCATATATATATCTTTTAGTAAGCATCAAATATACTCTAGGGTATATGTGTGTGCTCTTTGTTGAAGGACGTACAATCGTCTATAACTGCTCACATTTATACCATTTGGTATCAAGTGGATACGTATTTCATTTGCGATCTTGCCACATTTTATCCTATATAGACATGATCATAGAAGTTACATCCTATAATGTTGTTTTTGGTACTGGATGAGTTGTTTAATTCGAGATTTTTATATTGACATATTATACATATTATACATTTAATTTTTACTGACAGCAAATACAACCTTTGACACACATAAAACAACTGGTCTACTGTAAAAGATCCTTTGCTTACCAAAGCATTATATTCTGTTTTATTAGTCACTAATTATTTCCGGATGTCAAAGGTTGATTCTCGATTTTGACCACCCATATTCGAAAGGGATTTGCATAATTTACTAATTGTCCGAACGTTTTTTCTCTCACTAATATTCAATTTTGCTGTAACTATTTAGTACTTCTTTTTTTTTATATTTTCAACCAGTAACTTTCAAAATGTTTGGAAAGACACCACTTTATAGTAATCTCGTTTTTGTTAATTTGTTAATTTATTTTAGGTGATCCATTCATTGATGGAAATTTCGGTTGGACAAAGGTTACTACCCAAAAACTTTACAGTGATGGGTGCATAGCATATGTCAGTTCAGATCGATGGCGTATATCTGCGTGTAACTCTAGTAAACACTTTATTTGTCAACATAGTAAGTAAACATTTTAGACATATCTATAATATTAGAAGAGTTACATACCTAACTTTTTTCGATATTCTTAATTTCTTCGTGTCGTGGTTTCACAAAAATATATACAACATCGCTCCTTTGTCTATCGGTTTCATTAAAATATAAAACTAAAAACAATACTGACAATTTTCATTATTTTTCAATAGTAAGTTCAATAGAACAAATAAAGGCAACAGTAGTATACAGCTGTTCAAAAGTCATAAATCGATTGATAGGAAACAAATCTTGGTAACAAACTAAAACCGAGTACAACACATCAACTAGTCATGAAAACAACTCAGAACTGCTGACAACAGCAAGGCTAGAACGAAACTTATTCTTACCAAAAACTCGGTAGAAAAACACTGCATTATTGCATATTTTGGTATGTCGGCACAATTTCAAATGTCCTGCAAATAAAAACTTAATATTGTGAAACAGTGATATTTTGTCTGATGCATTATAATTATGAATTAGACCACACCAGCGTCATTTGTAACCAAAGTGTATTTATTGGGAAAGAAAGTTAAATGAAAAAAGAATGTATGCCAAAACCTTTTCACAGAAATTGCATTTCATCAATCTTCATTTCCTCTCAAGTTTACATTCTATTTTTCCAGCTAATACTTCGCTAACTTCCACAGTCAAGACTACACCAAGTTCCCTCAACACATTAGAATTAACGACTGTACAGAAAATAAATACTAAACAGATGTCAAAAGGATCATCTAGACAAGAAATAACAACAAAGTCCATTATGCAGCAATCATCAATCACATATTCGACGTCTTCAATCCCCCAAACACAACACAATTCGAAAGTAACAGTTGCACAGTCTTCTCATAACAATACGACACCAGTCGTGTCAACAGTGTATCCATCAACGAAAGGAAAAAACATTTCGAGGACTATATCAAATTCAACATTTGGTTTTACAACAACTATTTCTACTTCCCCAACACGACCGTTTATAACGTCTCACTCTCAAAAGTTTACGTTATCTCAGAATTCAAACATGCATTTAGTAAGAAATATAACAGGCCAATCAACCATTCAAGGAACGCAGACAAAGATAACACCTGTACAAACGTTAACTGATACATCTACAAATTCATTGGCCTTTACCGTTGTAACATTAAAAACTGTGATGCAAACATCCACAAAACAACCGGCAAGTTTCGTTAAAGCAACATCTTTCAAAAATAATACTAATATATTTGATACTAGAACTTCTGCGTCGTCAAAATTTGTTCAAAGATCAAAAACTTCTACAGACCGAACGTTAAACGTTACCACGAATCGAGTTTCATCAACTGCCAATAGTGCACAATCTGTCAAGGGAACTAAGACTTTAGAAGTATGGTTAAAAACTTCTAGAAAAACGGTACAAACAACAAAAATAAGAGCTGCTGTAACAGAAGCTCCTACAGGTACAAATCAAGGTAAATGTCTTATATTGTTTCTATTATAATGTGTTCTCACCTTATTCAGCTACATCTAACGCTAGATATATGGTAAGAAAACGAATTCTTCCAACTTTTAACTAATAAGTAAAAAAAGTTCGTTTCTCCTATACTTTTGTCATATATTCTCCAAATATTCATCCGCAACCAAATTTTGGGATTGATAAGTCGGAATAAGGGAATATTTGATCTTGACTCAACTCTTCATATTCAACATAGAAACATCTAATTTATATATATTCCAATATTTAACTGTTACGAAAAGGCTTTTCTGTCTCATGCTTGTCATGATTTCATTTAAATATTATGGACTGCAGTTTCCTTTGTTCCGTTTAACATTCTAGCTTTGCTTTTGAAAACCTGTAAACGTGCTTTCTTCCAACATTTTGAATTGTAAATGGAAAGGAACCTTATGTCTGGATCATAACAAAACGCAGGTGAAAAAACATGTCGATTTGGATACACTCACGTTAATACACTTTTCATTTGACAATGATCGCTTTATTCGTGTAATGGACCGTACGGTGACCTATAGTTGTTAATTCCTGTGTCATTTGGTCTCTTATGGAGAGTTGTCTCATTGGCAATATTACCACATCTTTTAATATTAAACCAACTATTTTTGTATTGGTTTTCCCACTATATTCTCTTCATGTAAATGATAGCCAACAAATGATTTATGAATCAGACTATTTATATCTCTATTGGGTTTTTTTAGATGCTGATGTCGTCTTGATTTTGGTTCTGGTCTTGACCTTACCATTGTTTGTTCTGTGTTGTATAACACTAATGTACTGCTTATTACGGTGAGTTTTATAGTTTAGAGTAATAATTATTATTTTATATGGGTGTTTGAGGGTAATTGCTATATATATATATATATAAATCGAATATTTAGTGATGTTCGTTGACTTGACGACTTTAAGGGCGTACGGTGACCTATAGCTGTTAATTTCTGTGTTATTTGGTCTCTTGTGGAGAGTTGTCTCATTGGCAATCATACATCTTTTTTTATATTGAACAAGTGAAACTGCGAGCTACTGCTCACTGATGATACCCCCGCCGCAAGTGGATGATATTAATAGTGTAAAAATATGCAAGTGTTCGGTAAACAGGAAGTTGTCGAGTGATGAATCTGAAAACGCATCACACGGTATAGCTGACTTATAAAAATCCTGAAACCAAATTTCAGAAATCCTTGTATTGTAGTTCCTGAGAAAAATGTGACGAAAATTTTCAACTTGGCTATCATGTGTAAAATCAGACAAGTGTTCGGTAAACAGGAAGTTGTCAAGTGATGAATCTGAAAACGTATCACACGGTATGGCTGACATATATAAATGTTGATACCAAATTACAGAAAGGGTGGATGTGTAGTTCCTGAGAAAAATGTGACGAAAGTTTCATGGGACGGACTGACTGACGGACTGATGGACGGACGGACGGACGGACTGATGGACGGACTGACGGACGGACTGACAGACAGAGGTAAAACAGTATACCCCCCCTTTTTTAAAGCGGGGGTATAATAAAGTTTTACGTTTTTAGAATTTTGGGTCCTCAATGCTCTTCAACTTTGTACTTGTTTGGCTTTATAACTATTTTGATCTGAGCATCACTGATGAGTCTTATATATGTAGACGAAACGCGCGTCTGACGTATTAAATTATAATCCTGGTACCTTTGATGATAACTATTAAGTAAATTTATTAAATAATTACTTCTGCTGGTAAAAAACTGACCAGAAAGAAAGGCGAAAGCAACCCTGATAATTAGAACACCGGTAATCTTGTATTAACCAGGTTTCATACGTGTCTATAAATATTTCAATATTCATTATTTTTTTGTAAACCTTTTTAGAACAAAAAATCGACGTCGTTGGAGTAAAAAGAATGACAGAAAAGGCAATCCTCGTAATGCCAAAGAACCTTGCAAATTTGATGACTTTGATAAGAAACAAAGCAACAGAACATGGATAACCCATTGGTTAGCGGACACAAATTCATCATTTCAATCGGATCCCTCAAATATAAGCCTGCCACCAGACTATGCTACTGCTTTGAAAAATTCCAAAGAAGCATATGATATTCCGAGGGCTTCTCTTCACGGAAGAACGGATAACTTATCTTTTCATTCTGAATCATCACGCACAACCACCGAACCAACTGCGGACTACCTCGACCAGTATGTACACAGACAACGATTAAACCAAACTACTGGTAGCACCGTATTTATTCCACTGCACGATTATCCACGTTAAATGCAGTGTAATGAAGGTATAAAATGATCTGATATATACCTTTTAACTTTGCATAATGTGTTTACTTTTCATTTTAATGACATCTCGTCCAAGGCATTGCGAGTAGCTGACTGTGTACTTGAGAATGGCAAATAGCTTCCACAGGCTACAATTTGTCATTGTTCGCGCAGAAATCTGGTCCATGGAGTAAACAAATAGAAAATATGGAAAATGAAATGACATCAATTTAATATTGAAACGTCTTCTGTACAAGTCGTTGAATTAGTTTTGAATTCGTCAATTTTAAACGTTGATCAAGGTTTGTATATTAATTTAGACTCTACAATTCATTTCGTGGTATAATTTGTTTGATAACTGTAACATTAATTTGTTTGATAAATGTAACATTGTCACTTCTTGGGTTCTTCAATTGTTTAATAAATGTAATATTTAAGAGTCACATCTTGAATTCTTCAATTTGCTAATAAATGCAATTACGAAACATTTTACATACTGAGTATGTGATTGTACTACACAGTGATGAATATTATGAGGACTAAAAGCGTACAAAATTATAAGCTAGAAATCTCAATTATATGGTTATTTTAAGTATCGATTATTTTGTGGTAAGTTAACTCCAGTGCCAACTGGTTCGTGCATGTTTAGGACGAAGACAAATTAACAATAAATAAAAAAGGCACTAGTACTAGGTAGGTCCGGTAATAGAGTCAGTTTGGGTAAATTTGTTGTACGGTCACGGGAAAATAATGTATTGGATAGGGACAGAAAATTTTACTTGCAATTGGCCATATACGGACCCCTCAAAGAGATGTTGCAAGGGTCTAAACAAGCAGAGCGTGACACTCTTTATGCCCGCGTCACACTGTCCCGATTTTTACGCCGATGGCAAAACGATAATGGAAATTTTCAAAATCGGGACTGATCGTATCCAGATCGGGCTATTCGTAGTGCCATCTTTAACCATTGTAGAACCATCGGCCACTTTTTCTAGCCTTCGGGGACAACTTCGGGAAGGTTTCTAAATTTTTTAACATGTTAAAAATCCCCGAAGTTGAGATGTTGAGAGTCCGATGTTGAGAGTCCGATGTTGAGGGTTCGTATTGAGTTCGTATCACCATCCTCACCATCGTAATGTCACCGGGAATGCATCTTTGCACATCGTATTGCATTCGTGTTTCCATCGTTTCCATCGGGCAGTTTTGACATTACGATGTCTACACGAATGAATCACGAAGATACCCGAAGGTCTTACGATGGCAACACGACTTCGTGAAGACCTCGTATTCCCGTCGTGTTGCCATCGAATAAAAGTACGAAGGCGACAAGATGGAACTACGACGGCGACAAATCCAGCTAAATGTAAGTTAATTTTCGCGCTAAAATACATTTAAAGTGCCATGAGCGATATGCACTGGTCAGTCTAATACGACAGTTAAGAAAGACGTTAACAAAACATGGAGCTCATATCATATGATTCTATGAGAACAAGAAAGGCGACAGCATTGTTTCTATTAATTCAAATGGAACAAGTAGAGCAGCTATTACAGGCTCAGGATTTACTTTTACTAGTAAAATATTATTTTTTGTCAATTTTTCATATCAAGTAACATAATGAAAATCATAAACGCGCCTCGTACACAAACACTGCAGGTACACGTATATAGGGAAACCATCTTTTTCTTCATTATTCTGATTTTTTATGTATCGTCTGAGTTGTTGTCACACGAATGTTTACTCCATAACCATTTTGTTTTCTATATGTCATATTTTGCCGCATTTGTTGCTTTCCCCCACATCCTTCCTTTTTTCTATATTATTATGACATTCTCCTGGAAAGTTCTCTTTTTGAATAAAAGGGATCAACGAACCCATTACCTTACCTTTAAGATAGATCAGTAAACTGGGCATAATTATGGGTGATTATTCAGACTAGTGCACACATTTTACAGTTTAAACAAGGCAATGCCGAGCGTGGCATCCCCTCGTATGTAACATATTGGGGACAAATATGGACACTATATTTGTATATGACACATGCAGAAAATGGTAAATTGAATATGCATATTTGATACATAAACTATTTTTTTTTAAATCAACCGAAACATTCAGTAACTGGAAATACCTTTAATATTGTCTTTAGAACCAGCAGGTAAAAAAAACGAGCAAACAATTTCCTGTGTATTATGCTATTTCAAGGAGAAAAAACAAGTCCATCTGCATGACCTTGATCTTTGGCCTTGAACGTAAAAAATGTCAGATCATTACAAGGAGGAACAATATACCAAATGTGGTTAAAATCTTTTGAAGCATATTGGTTTTAGAGTGTCCACAATGGTGTTATTGCCTTGTATTACAACTGCCACTGTGACCTTGACCTTTGAACTTTAAAGTCAATAGCGCTTAAGATATTCTTAACGAGTAACACCATACCAAGTTTTGAGCATTTTGGTTCTAGAGTGTCCATAACAATTTTATCTACACGCAACTTACATGTAGTAGGCGAGGGGATAATAAACTAAGTTTTATAAGAATTAGACAAAAAGATCGATTTCCCACCATGCATGGCAGACTTGTACAGAAACGATATGTTGTCTAAATTCTGTTCGTATCTTTTAGACATCGTATGGCCATCGCGCCATCATCATAATCCATCGTGTAGCCTTCGTAATCCATCGTGTAGCCTTCGTGAAACCATCATGTAGGCTTCGGATGAGATATGAAGCTTAAATACCCGTCTTCGGTTAACCTTCGTATGTCCATCTTTTGCTATCGTATATAATTTCGGCACCATCGTATAGACTTCGTTATTCATCGTACTTGCTTCGGTCACTTTTTGGTATTTTAACGAGATCGGGACCAACTTCGTACGAACTTACTATTTTCGCATTCGGGTGTCCATCGTATATAAAAATCGGGACAGTGTGGCGCGGGCATTACACGAGGCATCGGATGTAACATCTTCATTCTGACGGGACCTGGCTAATTACATCCCGCACAGCCAAACAGACACCCATCTTTGGCAAGGGTTTTACTGTCAGTCAGAAGAAGACCTGTATTGGTAGTCACAATTGGGGATGCAATTTTCTATAATTGTCTATATAAAATGATGAATTATTCTAACCACTTCGGTTATTCTACCCCAAGTACTTTCCTCTAATAGTTGATGTGTGTTCCTCGGTTTTAGTTTGTTACCCGGATTTGTTTTCTCTCAATCGATTTATGAATCTAAAACACCAGTATATTTCTGTTGCCTTTATATATGGTTTAGTTTGGCACAACTTTGATTTTTATGTTTTTAAGCTCTACAGCTTCGTATTTGAGGTTGGCCTACAGTAACTAACTATTTTGATTCAAGGTCCGCTGGTGAGGTTTATGTAGACGAAACACGAGCCTGGTGTATAAAATTTTAAGCCTGGTGTCTTTGATTGGTTTTTACTGATATTGTTATAAACGAGATGCCTTTTCAGATTCAGAAATCTTTCAATGTATGTTAAACAAGAGGCTGTCAGAGCGACAGCAAACCGGATTTATTAATATTAATTCGTGTCCTGGTATTTTTTAATATCACAAGAACCATAATTGATGAACGGTGAAAGTGTAAATTATCAACATCAAACTTGATCTCCGTCTCCATTTTGTCATCAGTAACAACATATTAAAATTTGAAAAGCTTTGGTTGAATGGTTCATGGTTTAATGCAACAACATGACTTTTTACACAATTTTTAGTCTTTCAAGAACCATAACTCCTGAACAGAGAAAGTGAAAATCGTCATTATCGAACTTGACCTCCATTTTGTCATCAGTCATAACATATTAAAATTTTAAAAGCTGTGGTTGAACGGTTCATGAGTAAATGCACGGACAACATTTGGCTACCTGCAGTACATCCCGAAATTAATAACCAACATTTTTGTCACTAAAATCTGGTTAAAAATTTATAAGAAATTTATACATACATACATACATACATACATATATATAACACGTCTAAACATCAACCCAACAATGTTAGATCTGTAAATTTGCTTTCGCAAATTTTTGGTTCTTCCCTCGCCGGGATTCGAACCCATGCTACTGTGATATCGTGACACCAAATCGCCTGCACTGCAGCCGTCCCGCTAGACCACACGACCACCTGGGCTCTCAATAAAAGAGCTTTCGCTGGCCGTGTGTTACCTTTCCTCGTTAGTTTTAATCTAGCGGCGTACTACAGTACATGATATATAAGGCATGAAGATATATATTTATATATATTTCTTTTTTCTGTGACTTGACAGTTAGTATTCTCTCCACCAATTGTAATTTATAAAATTTGTTTCACAATTGAAATATCTTTTAAAATAGGTGTGTAATGAAATTCAGATGTACCTTCATTGTAAGGGTGAAGAGGAATTAAAATGTGTTGGGATGGTAAAATAAGCTTTCTTTTTTGCAACGCTTTCTTTTTTAGAACACAACTAACAGTAATTACTTGTGGTTTTCCTAGAGCAGTTTGATTAAACTTTTCACATAATTGTACACTCTAATTTGTTTAAACAAATTGTAATAGTGTCAGAACTCTTAATGAGCTGAAATCAGTTAAATCACACAAAAAAAAATGGTTTTGGGAGGAATTTAAAAATCCTATAATCATATAGACCCATCTCTGGCCTTCATATTCTTTTATCTTATTGGAATAAAATGGCATTTCTCATAATCTTGACCTATTCAACATTGTAATTAATTTTTCTCATCAATTTGTTTAATCCTTGTACCAATGGTGAGTTGAAATAGACTGTCCAATAATGAAGAAAAACAATAGAAATTTGAAAATTCAACAATGTTGGTGAAGTGGAGGAATGAAAACTTTAACACATTTAAACATAAAGAGGAAGTAAACATTAAAGTTTTTAATATTTTATTAGTTAAAATTCATTTCTGTTCATTGCTGTAGCCTGCTGCAATTCCTTTCATTCCCTCAACTGCATTACTAACTTCTGTTTGACCCAAATTCTGTTCTAATCCTTTCCATGAACGTGATGAGAAAAACTCCTCTGCAAAAATATTAATATACTGCATTATGAAGAAATCCTCATGGAAAATTGATAAATAATAAATAATGACAATATAATCATATCAATGAATTTTGATGATACAAATCATTTTGTAATCACTTGGACAAATAAGATTCAAATTGACACCTTCATATCTGTGATGTAAGATAAGTAAATATGTTTAATAATGAAATATGGTGAAGACCTTTAATAACCCTAGATAAATAGGAGATTACGTGAGATCTGATAGCCAACTCCCAGATAAAATAAATCCCCCCGATTAAACAAAAATGTCCTGACTCATTCATAAAGTACTGATCCTAATGGTCAGTATTATAAACAAATTAAACTGTGTACAATTTCCATTCATGACAAATCAACATGTGACATTCACATCATATGTTAACCCTTACCAAAGGAGGAGGTTTATCATATTTAAATTCTTCAATGATATTCAATCCTTTTGCAGCAATAAACAAGAATGTGTTCATAGTACACGGATGCCCGATCTGCAGTATCATTTTCTATGATCTTCGGACCATGAAAATGAGGTAAAACCTCCACTTTGGCATTAAAATTAGAAAGATCATAGCATAGGGAACATGTGTACTTATTTCAAGATGATTTGACTTCAACTTCATCAAAAACTAACTCGACCAAAAACTTTAACCTGAAGTGGGACAGACGGACAAACCAATGAACGGACGCACAAACCAGAAAACATAAATCCCATAAATTGGGCAAAATATTGTTCGAGGTGAAGCTGCTGCTCCAAATTTGTTAATTACTATTGATAAGATTTCACAAGAGTGTACATGCTGAAATGTTAATAAATATAACTTAATTTTATGCTGAAAGATTTCAAGAAAAAAATGTTATTTCATAAAAGAGTAACATCAAAATAAGGGTTGTTTTTTCAGATGAACATGTACAACTTTAAATGATTAAATACAACTTAGTATAGTTGACTTATTACTTCATTATACTATCTGAAAAACTGACACAATCACTAAAACTTAAACTTGATTATTGAACCATGTAAAGAAATTACTCTGAAATGAGGACAAGTTATAAGCCTATAAGGCCAACATGCTTCCATTTAATTAAATCATTTTTATATCAAACAAACAAATGTATGGTGAACATATATATGAAGTATATATTTGATAGATAACGAAAAAAAAAATTAATTTTCAAATAACAATTTTGCCTATTTTTTAGATTATATTAAATCAAAGTGAGTTTTATTTGATATTTTATGGTATATACTGTCTTCTACTGAATCCCTCAAAAAAATAAATGAAAAAAAAATCATTACAAAAATCCAATATATTTTTACCAAGATAACACATATCAAAATAGCTGTTCAGTAACAGTCTAAAAGTTCTTACCACATTTGTATACTTTTTTATTTTAAATCTGTGTCAATTACTAAATTCAAGTTCAATATTATGATTTATTTTATTGCTTAGAGAGATATTGATCGTTCGTGAGGTTAATTATCAAACTAATATATCTTTTCTAATTGGCTTGGCTTTTATGGAGTATTCAAGTCCAAAATCCTTATTTTTCGCTTTTCATATTTACATTTTAAGGGTTTGAACATGATCAAGATCTTAGATAGTTCCTGATATATTATTAAATCCAGTGAAAAAATATGTCAACACCCCTTAACCTGATTGAGATAATGATTAAAAAGAATTTTTGAAAATAACACAATCAACTAAGCCTTTCTCATATATACTGAATAAAAAAGATTACTTCCAAACGTGAAAATATAATTCTTCGTAGTTCAGTATTTTTGTGATTTTACTTTTTCTGTAACAGTGGGAAAGTGGTCCTATGTTTAAAGTGGTCTCTGAGGAGTTGAATTAAAAAGATATCCAATACAGATATTTGTCTCTCCGAGAATCTCTTGAGATGATAGATTATTGTACTGTTTTTTAACCCTTATATTATTTTCATATTACTGACTGATGAGAGTAATCAGGTTTTAATTTGATTTTTTTTCATAAGTTATCACATCCATACTGGTATATGTCAAAATGTAGAACATTTGTAGGTGGAACCAAAAAAATTGTCAAATTTCATGACTTAAGAGATTAAATTTAAAATTTATCCCATTCACAGAAAGTAAATCATTCAAAAATGTTGTCATGTTATATCTCTTAATTTAAAAGAAAAATCAAAATTTATGTCACTGTCCGGACTTTAAAAGCCTTATCTAAACAATGAAATACATTTCATGTTGTTTTAAAACATCTTTATACGGAGCGGGAAAAGGGTCACTCATTTTGTTTCAAATGGGATCTAAAGCAGGGTTTCCCCTGGGTCAATTATTTATTTTTCGCCACCCCTCTTGCCAAAACAATATATTTTTCGCAACTGTCAATGAAGGGTTGGCCCTAAATTTTGAAGTTTTTTTTAAATCGAGCCAAAAAATATTTTTTTTTACATAGAAATACTTATGACAATTATATTTGTTTTGCACCTTCCCTTAAAAGGAGTAGGTTCAGTAAGACCCCTTTTTGGCCCCAAAATATAGCAGTTTTACAAAATTGTTAAAATGTATACTTTTAGTTATTTATTGGAAAGTAGAATGCTTCTGCTAAATATATATGGGCTGTGTTTGACAATACAATGTACATATATCGGGTACTAGCATCAGTAAGTCATGCAAAATTACTGAAATCTTCACAATTTTAGCATTTTAGTTATATTTTAGACATTTTCCATCTTAAATGAAAGTGGCCACATTCGTGTTCATTCTTAATATTGAA
Organism: Mytilus edulis; assembly: GCA_019925275.1. Taxonomy (NCBI): domain Eukaryota; kingdom Metazoa; phylum Mollusca; class Bivalvia; order Mytilida; family Mytilidae; genus Mytilus; species Mytilus edulis. The sequence goes on from CM034349.1 coordinate 130,569,942, forward strand.
ATGTAAGTTGTATTTGATGATAATACATAACATATATTACATGACAGTACCCAAATTGCACCTATTTTGACAGTTTTTTCACCTACGTTTTTTTATTATAAAGAAAAAAATGTCCATTTTGTGTTTATTTTGTAGCTGTATCCTTCTTTATTATGTAGGTACACCAATTTGATTTTTAATCCATATGGAATCATAGAAAAATTGGTCTAAACTGACCTCCAAATCATCAATGATTCTGACATGAGTAGTACCCAAATTGCATCCATGCTTAAATTTGCATTGTCAAAAGTCTAATAACAGAGCTTTTGTTTAAATTCTTCAAATATTTTGAACAATTGGATATTAGTCCATGCTTACTCTAAAAAAAAAATTTAAATGGATACTTGTAACATATTGTATTTGATCATTTTAAAAAGATGACGTTTTGATGACGTTGCATGGCAACATTTCAGTACATTTTGCTTTTTCAGTAAACACTTCATTTATTGTTAAATACTGTGAACGTTTTGTAAAAATCTAAATATTTTCACCTATATTGAAAGATGTGCATAGTGTCAAATCATAAAAATACAAAGTGTTTAGTCTCTAGGAAATATTGCAAGATGTCCACTGCTACTTTTGCTAAATAATTGCAATTTGGGTACTCGGTGCAATTTGGGTACCGTTATGTTAAAGGTTGAGGATGAACACGGCTACGGCCACTTTCACTTTAGGCAAAAACCATCAGAAAAGTGACAATTTTTGACATATTTGATAGATTTTTCATATTTAAGCTGGAATCGGGGCGTTTTTAATGAGTAAATCAGTTAAAATCTTTTACATATACTTATTGACTCGACAAAAGTAGACACTTAAGTGTTTAAAAAGTGTCTAAAATCTTTCGTCAGATGAACTTGAAATTTGAGACCAAAATCGGCCCTTACCTACTCCTTTATGATCCCTTGAATAAACATTTTTTTGTATTTTAAGGTCAATTTTGGTATTTGGTTTTCCATAATTTTAATTGTTTTTTGGCATAGTTAACTTTGGCAGCCATCCACTATTCAAAAAGTTTTTATATTCATGAATTCTATATCAAAATTGGAATCTTTTAGTTACAAAACATTTTGGATCACAGGTGGTGGCCAAGGTTTAGGTCTGAAAATTACACAAAATCATCAAATTTTGACAAAATGTCTTAAATGGGCTTACTTTAAAGAATATTATGAACTTATATGAAAAGAACTAATTTATTTAGCATTAAGTCTTTTAAAATAGATCCATTTAGGAAACAAATTGTGACCTTTTTGGTGTTTTATGATTAAGTTGATATTTTAGGCCATTTTGATCTATTTTGTCCTTTTATCGTCAAGTAACATAAATATATTTTTTGTTCAAATTTTCCTTCTTTCTAAACAAAGAAAAATCAAAGAGCTGAAAGCTCTGAAGAATGACATTTTTTATGCAAGTCTTGATTTTCACATGCCGTAATTAGTTAAACATTGCAACATGTCTCGTAAGCATATAATTGATATTCGTATATGTGTCTGTTTTTTCAGTACAAATGAATAGGTCAAGACTACCTGAATGATCTACAGTAACTAACTGTAACCAATTACTACTGGCTGTGTTTTTTTGTATAAATAAATAGGTCAAGACTACCAGGAATGATCTACAATATCCAATGACTACTGGCTGTTCTTTTGTACTAATAAATAGGTCAAGACTATTTGAATGATCTACAATATCCAATGACTACTGGCTGTTCTTTTGTACATATAAATAAAGACTACCTGAATGATCTAAAGTATTCTAAGTAATGTGATTTTTTTTTTCTATTACATTTTTTCTAAGGTAGCAATACACAGTTAGGAGTTTAGTTTCGCATTTTGGCCCCTGTGGATTTTTCAAATAGGAAAGTTATTGTGTAATAAAATTCATTTTTAGACAGATGAGTGCTAATTTAGCCTTCAAAGATGGTTTATTTTAAAGTGCATCAAGATTATTTTTTACATGTTTTATGGGCTGTTTTCTGTTTGACAATCCGTATTTTCATAGCTAGACCGGGCATCGGTCCAGAAATTAATGTACTGTTTACAAACACTCTTTTTCTACACGAAGATTTTGACGCAATTTCACAAGAAAATGAGATGAAAGACATATGATTTTCATTGGATTTGCTGAATGATATATGTACACAGTTTCAGAAAAGGTATTACTTCAAGCGATTGAAATTCTACTTTTAGCCAAATTTTGGGGAAATATATGACATCTATCCCCCCCTTTTTGCAATATTTTATAACAAATAAATGCAGATTGTTGCCATGAATACACCAAAAAGAAATTATATTTTACCATTTTATATACTGTCATTACTGTCATTCTATAATATTATTGCGTAAGTATTTTTTATTGGCCTTGTTATTGGTCTATGTCTTGGTGTATTGGTCTGAGGCAAAGCTGAAGGCCAATACTGCTGACCGAGGACCAATAATAAGGCCAATATAGAAATAAACGTAATAGTATCTTTATTAATTACCTACAGTGTTAAAATATTTTTTTATTTCATTTCACAAGAGATAAAAAAAATTACCTTGAAGTGGAACTATCCAAATCTCAGTTTCTTTTTATAAGATGCAATATCTAATGATTTGGTGCCATTTCCATGTATCTTCAGTCTTTTCTCATCTGAATTTTTCTACCCTTTCCAGTCACTATAAAGTGTTACAACTAAGTTAGACAACACATAAATAGTAATTGGAAAGGTACAGCCATTGCATGTGAAATGCAAATATATTTTTTTTTTAAATAATGTAGGAGTTGAAATTGATACAACTATCCATAAGCCAATTGACCAAAGAACGAAGATTTTCACAATTACAGAATGTATATGCCTGATACGGGTTTAAAAATAAAAGACCGTTTACAAAACATGAGAAGCGAAGGTAAACAGTAAAAATCGATTTGTACCATTGACATGATGAAATTATGAGGTCGTCAAGAAATGAACTTTGTGATAATTTACTTTTTACCCAAACCTGAAATAATTTCATCGTCTACTTTCAAAATGCTTTTTAAATGAATGTGACTGTCTTTAACCTAAAATATATGCCATACTGAACATTTCAGCTTGTTTGTGTCAGTTGTTTACGTCTTACAAACAACTGTTTACTTTCAGTTTGAGTTTATCGTGACTTGCGATCTAAAAACTAGAGACGGTCCGAAATCCTGTTTGTAAGCAAAGATTCATACGCACTCCGTGGGTATAACCATATTACTAATTTCTGATTTTTAAAATCTTCGTAAATCTAGATAAAGACCAGTTTCTATCCAATGAATATCAAAATTATTCTGATTATTACTTTTTTAATGATTATAACATTGAAATGGCATGAAAGGCTGACATTATTTGGGAGAACTATTTTGTCTAGCGATTGCTGATCATTGGAGGGTAAAAAGTCCAACACCATAACAAAACGGATTTATTTATCATGAATACATACTGATTGTTTAAGATTGTAAGACATGTGCATAAAAGTGAAAGCTCAAATAAATATGAAAAATATAACAAGATAACTTTTTGGTAAATTAAGTACAATGTATGTAAAATTGTTCCCGTCGGACTACAACACTTTGTTCGAGTGTAGCGTAATACAAGCAGATTCCAGTTAGTATGTAAAATAGTAAATATAAAACCGAGCTGATAGCGTCATTTTCCAAAAATTGAGTTTGACCCATTCTTAGAACTGAGTATATCAATAAATATGTTCCTGTCTCATTGTTGTCTATGATTACATTATTTTCTTAATCTTATCTTTTAGTCAACATTGTAATGAATATTATTATTATTATTATTACAAGGCATTTTTATAGCGCATTATATAAAAATACAATTACTCTAAGTGCTTTACATGTTAAAAAAAAAATACACAAGTTCGTACATACACGCAATTACAAAGTTAAAAATATACCGAAATATGTATAAAGCATACATCAAATCAACTATAAAAAGTTAAGACTACAGCAACTTGGTAAAAAATTACTTAAAAGAATTATTAATGAATAAGTAAAAGTTTTAATAACTAAATATTTCTAAAACTTGCTGAATTTTGTATTTAAAAATAAGTTACTAAAATATTCCGGCTTGTAAAAAATAAAATAAAAATACAAATGTTATATCGAAATATACAGAAAGTCATAAAATCAGAATAAAATGTACAAAATATTAAAAATCAACATCAGTCAAATACAACCAATCACAGTTCCAGGTCTTAACTTATGAGCAATAAACACTTTAAAACATTTACTTTATCAATTAGTCCATTGTTGCCTACAGCTACAAAATGCAATCAGCTGATTATTGATTTTCTGTCAAAATCGTAACGAGTTCAAGGTATAGTCTCATCAGGGAAAGTCAGAGAAACCCAAAAAATATAAAATAAACAAGATGGATTAAATCAAATACTTCTATATATTTCCTTCTCCAAATTCTCTCGCAAATAATGAAATTTAATCGCCACAATTTATATTTTTTTTGCAAAATGCAAAAATGGTGCTCGCCAAGGAAACCTTGATTCAAAGTATGATTGCTGATTTATGTCTTATAATAATGTCAATACATTGTGTGTGTTTTCATTTATATCCATTTAATAAATATAAACACAAGTTTAAAAGGATTTCAAGTTTCCTCAATTTTTAAAATGTAATAAATATGAACAATTGGAGATGTCAAGTAAACATCTACCATACAGCAGCCCAACTACATGAGTCAACTAAACAATTCAACGAAACATGGCTGTAATTACCTGCATTTTCTGCCTTTACTGTTGTAACAGCCATTGCTTCATTTCTAGGGACGATTGATGTTGAAGTTACCTCTGGTTGTGTCACGTGACCTATTGTCCTCAGTTTACCTGTGATTAAAGATACATCTGTTGTACCTTCCATGTCAGAATCTTGTATAGGAACATAGTCTGATCCATCTAAAACAGAAAACTCAGCACTTTAAATATGATATATGTGGATACAGAAGTGTGTTTGACCCATCTAAAACATAACTCTGCACCTTTTATATGAAGTACTGTGTTATAACTTCTGATTTTCATAAATTGAATTCAGGCCATGCAATGTGTTGCTAAAATTTCAGTGAGACACAGTATTCATCTATTCTGTGACTATTGTTCTGGTATTCTTATGTAAAGGTTGGCTATGGCACTCCACTTACTGACCTTCCCTAAGTTTGTGAACATTTTCATTGGGGAAACAATAATTTTCAAATAACATGACATTGTTTCAGATGAACTTTGAATCTGTATTTTGACTTTATGTATTATTACCTGGTAATATATCTCTGAAATCTGTGTGGTAATCTCCAGTCCATTCGCGACTTCTGTTACATGCCATCTCCATTTCATACACTGATACAACAGGCTTGTAAAATTCTGACGAGTCCAATAATGTGTTTTCTGGACATGCTACTAGCACATATACATCCACCTCCAAGAAATTTGCAAGTTTAGGAACATTTAACTTTCCAACCACAAATGTATAACTTTTCTTTCCAGCTTGTTTGATTAAATTTTTAAGTCGTTCTATAACTTTCAAATAATCAGCAACACCTAAAGTTCCCACTACGATACCGACAATGTTTGCATCTTTGGCCTTCTCCACCATGTAAAATCTTTTCATTAACATTCTATTTACATTAGAACTTTCTTTCCTTAGTTCAAAGTTCAATGGATTATAGGTATAAAAACAGCACTTATTTAAGTTCATTATTAAATTTGTCAAGGTTAAATTTTCTTGTCCTATATAAAGCATCATTGCACTATCTAATGACTGGTTTAGAGGAAGTTTGAATGATCGGTTACATTTACAAATCGATTTCTCTTTAGAAAGGTCATTTGAAGAACTGTCAAGGCAACTATTATTTGAATCCCTATTTCCTGATTGGAAAATTAGTTCTGACACAATAAAGTTGTGAAAATGGTGTTTCAACTTTGTAGCAATAGCATCTGAAAGAAAAAATCTAATGTAAATGGAACATTTTATTCTTGAAGCTTATGGTGTTTATCTGCAAACAAACAAACAAGATTGGCTGATATATGACACACAAGGAACACATCTATGTTACTGAGAGATTTTATGAGGAGAATTGATATTTCTTATACCATTGTAGTTTTCTGACCTTTGTGTATTTTTTCACCAATTACAACACTTTGCTTGATGTTTACTGTAAACATGAAGTCGGTAGTTGGTACCCATATTATTATTTTATCATTAAAAAGGACATTTTTGTATGAACTACATGTAGTTTTTAAAGAAAAATATATGGAGTAAAAAATTGAAAATTTTATGATTTAAAAACAAATTTCTATACAAATGAGCACCAATTTTGAAAGAATTTAATCAGCAATATTTAACGGGAAAACAGAGATAAAGGCATATTTTTTTTCAATTTTCAGATACAGTTCAACGAGCCAAATGTGTATGCAAAATTTTAAGAAAGTCTGTGACATAGCTCATGTACTGTAACTTGACCTTAAAGGGGCACTAGCTACGAGATATATAAAAAATCTAAAGTTTGATTTTTGTCTGTTCAATCAATAATGAAAGTGAAATAGTAAATTAACAATTCGCTTTTTTGCAGCCAAAAAGGTTCAATTTTGTCAAATTACGCTAAGAAACATTGATAATTAGTCATTCACTTGCAAGTGAATGAGTCGACCTCTTTAAATCCGTATTCATGTGAACTTATATTTAACCCCTAGCTAGAGATTGACAACGCATGCATTGTACGTGTACTGGTTATTTAAAGAAAAAGAATGTCAACAATGAAAGTGAAACTACGGTAAATCATTTGATTACTAATTCGATGCACATAAAATCATTCTTATACGGTTAAAAACAATGAGAAACATCTATTTTTAATCTATAAAATAAAATCAAACAGACCTATAAAAATCTAATTGCACGTGTTGGTTTAATCTATTCATATCTTTTTTTATGTTTACATCGCTTATATGGTCATCTGAGGTCAAATCGATAGTTAATTAGATGCCGTCTGGAGTCTCTGTACTATAAGTCACACAAAACGAACCTATATATTATCTACCCATGCTCTGTAAACTGTTTATTTTAGACTTTTGATAGTTTGGATAAATGTTTTACATTGTTATAAATCAAATATGAGAATTTGAGTCAAATCGGTGACCATGAATTTGACAGCTAGTGCCCCTTTAAGCTATTTCTATAATAAACGTGCATTATATAAACCTATTTTATATCATTGAATAGTCACTGTCCACTGATTTCTGGTTAAATCATGGTTAGAAACCACTGTATGGGAGATAACTCTAACTACACAAAATATATCTAAATGCTCAGAAAAATACTTGATTTTGATCTATTCACTCAGTTTCATATAATGTAGGACATGCAATAAGAAACTACTTGTTACAGCAATATGATTCAGATAAATTAAAGTACATTAAGTGCAGTTTGTATGAAAAATCTGTAAAACCAACTCATGGCTGCTTCAACCACCTGTAAGCCAGTTTCAATTGAACAAAAACAAGTTCAACTGAAACACTAGAATGTTCACCTATTATTTATTCTTATATATAGTGAAGCTATGTATTTAAGAGACATTTCTATTTGTCTTCTCTAATATTCTAAATGTTTTCCTCTTTATGTTTGAATGTATTCTTAAAACTTTTTGTGTATAAGACCAACATACCTATAGCATGGTTATAGCAGGTATCATACAACAAAACAATAAGTTTGTCTTTGTCTGTAAATGTGTCCTTGACCTTTGACACAAGATCAGGAACATCAACTGGTGACTGACCAAAAACAAACTTGACAGGTATTCGTCGAGTAGGGCTCAAACAACTATGGCCATAATGAATAATACAGTCTGCATTATAATGTTCAGCAGTTACTTCATCTACACAACAACTGAAATATATACAAATAACAAAAACTTAGCTTTATGCTATTCAATTTCTTGAGTTAAATAGTTTTTAAAATGTTAAACAGTGTAAGAATATTCTCATTGAATGTAAAAAAGTTGAAATTGACAAAAAAAATCAAATGAAACATTTTTCAAATATTTAACAAAATAATAAAAGCAGATTATTGAAATGATATTTCAATATAAGCAGTCAGTTAGGTTCAATTTAAACAAAACAAGCCCAAAAATATTTCTACTGCATTCTTGGCTTGCAAAAAAAGTGAGGAGAAAATGTGGTTTTTTTTATCATTAGTTTACAAACATATAGGCTTGAGATTTATTCATAAAAATAAATATATTTTTATAGACTAAATCAATTTGATATCCTGATTTTACTAATTTATATGGTTTTTTTTAATGTCTGTATGATAAAATGTTATACATGTGAACAGTGATGTTATCTCAGGGCACTAAGTCAGTTATCTGATTTATCAAATTATCTAGGGGGAGATAATCTAATTTTCTCCCTTTTATCGTTACAGGAAATGAGGTCTTTCCATGAAATCCTATCAGTTAATTGGTGCCAATCAGTTTTTTTTATAAATTTCTTGAATGTTTTGTACTATTGGCTCACCAAAAATTAGGTCTGAAGTGAACTTGGTGAAGGTTATTACACAAATACCTCTCCTGCATAGAGCAAATTCAAATCAATCATTTTTTGATGTGAGATATTACCAATGTTATTTAACTGATCGGGCAGACCTTCATTTTAAGTTGCATAAGGACAGTCTATTTGAAGATGTGTGAGATAAGGATGATGGCCTTTATAATTATAATTGATTTCTAATCACCTATCAGTGTCACCAAACTGATATACAAATGAACAGAGTGTATAATATCGGACAAATAACTGGACACTTCATTAATGAGTTTATCCCAAAACACCTGTCCATAGATGGACTGGTCTTAAATAAGCGGACCGGTTAAAGCCAGCCCAGTCGAGTGGAATAAATCAAGTAATAACTTGATACATTTGGTGGGAAAAAATTATACTTTTACTAGTTTTTGAAATCATGGTTTCAGTCTTACTACATGAAAATCAAGGGAAAATATATCTTTCATTTTCAATGGGTGGCATAAAAATTGTTAAGTTAAATTTACAAACTTTAATATGGCACAGATATGAGTAATAACTCTATTTTTGACCATCTAGATTTACAGGGCAACAAATCAAAGAATTCTTACTGTGATTTTAAATATTTGAAAAGTGAAACATTACCTGCCATATGATGTGTCTCCTAGTATAAACACTTTGCCCTCTATTTGACTTTGAATTTTGTCAGCTATGGATACAGAGTCTTTCATCAGTTCATCGGGCATTTGCAATGCTATCTATAATGATAGAAAATATGTTAGCAAATCAAAATGTTGACATCATTCAAGCAATTAGATACTATTCAATAAAACTAAGTTTTTTGTTTCAAAAAAAAATTTGGTAAAATTTGATATATCATATAAAATCAAATAAATCTTTTTTTAAAACCTTTTTGTCACAATAAAAAAAAACATCTTCAATAAGGAAAAATTTTCCTACATTTCATAATTTGTCAGTTAGAGATATTTACAATACATGTATTTCATTTTAAATTATTGAATTAAAAACAAATATTTATAGTTAACTTCTTTATTTAAGAAAGTAAAGATTTCTTTTAAGGGTATAAATGTCAGAATTAACAACTAATATTTCAGTTCTCTTGGCTTTTTGATTAACCTTTCTAAATTTTTGTTATTAATCATTAATAACATGGTAACTGATGCAACAATGAGACAAGGTACATCAAATATTGATAGAAAACATTGTCTACTTGCGTATACATTACATCAATTGACAGATATTTAAAAATACTTCATGTATGTTCATATCAAAACATACCTTTTTATAATCATGTTTTTGTATCCATTCAATGCAATCTTGAATTTCATAAAATTTCTCTAATAAATCTTTGGACACATTTCCACCAGAATTAACATCAAGTTTCCTGCTAATAACATCTTCATCAGGAGAACTAAAGTAAGCAGTCATCTTTCTTACTGAAATTATACCAAAAATAATGTTTGTACATCAACATATTATAATTATTCGATGATTAACTGAAACTTTATGACATATCATGAAAGAAGGAAAAAAAAGAAGAAAGAAGAATACAGAATTAATCCCAATGAATAACCAAATGAATATGCATTTTTCAAATTAAAGCACTTAAGGCCACGGTTTTTTAATTTGTTGGTTTATGGATTTTTTCCATAAAAAGTCGGGTCGGTCGGTCGGAAAAAAAAAAGAAAAAAAAATATCTTTGAAAACAGAAAAAATATGCAAAATAAATAAATATTTCACCTAACTAACAAAATGTTTGTCTTATATGCTGTTTTGTCATCATTTCTTAACATTAAGTTCGATGAAATATTATTGATCAGTGCTCATGAACATCGCATGACATCGTTTAATAATTTCCTGTAAAAAAGGGGGTTGCACGGACAAAGAGGAAATTAAATCGTCATTTCACAAACAAGAAAAACAGATTCGCTTAGCTCTCAATCAATTCAAGAAAACTAGGTGAAAAATGATCTTCAAGCACAAAAACTGATAAAGAAAAAAAATGTAAAAACGTCGTACAAAAATAAGTTTCTACACACGTGTCGAAAAACGTAATAGACTCGTCCACTGGAAAAAACGACAAATTCGGGTTAATCAGTTGTCATGCAATCCAGTTTTTATCCGAATGATCGATATTTTTTGTTATCTATGAAACAAGAAAATTTCAAATGATTTGTTAATATTCAGTACTTTAATTCATTGATGTATTCCATTCCACATTTGGACAAGTCTATTTCTCTGAGATGATGTATCTTACGGACTGATGACAAATAAGGGAAACGAACTTATTTTGTAATTGGTTTTAAACACAGGTTTCGTTCCGCAAAATTATTTGCGCAAAAGACATTTCAAGGTCAGATTTTTCTATTTTTAGAAACGTAAATTGGAAGTTTTATTTTTCACAACAGAAAGTGTTATCAACTTTGTTAATGATTAAAGCATTTCATTTCATAAAAAAATAATTTTAATTATTTTTCAGGGATAATGCATTTATAAGAGTCGGCGGGAATAAAAAAGCATGAAAAGTCAATTTTATTTTTATTCTGAAAATCGGCAAAATCGGGTCGGCGGATCCGTAAACCATCAAATAAAAAAACCGTGGCCTAATGGGCAGCATAGCATGACATTTATATATATAAAAAACAACACACTAGGATTTTGTAAAACATGTCACATTGAAATGAAATTTTAAAACTTCATAAGATTACAAACCTACATGTATCTATTATATCTTATAAAATGTATGTGTTGCAGGCTACAGTTGAACACTGTCAGGAGATATGAAAAAGGCCAATACAACAGTACAATTGTACTGTAGGGTTATAAACAATCAGTAGGAAATGGCCATTAAATCAAATTGGAAGCAATATTATTTTGTGAACCCCAGGGTTTAAGCTAGGAATTTGAGGGCTTTAGTCACTTTTGCGCGCTGTTATAATCAACCTTTTTTGTGTAACAGAAAGGGACCAAGGATGTATAGTACTAGCTTCATCTTTGACTTTGTCAGATTTTAAATATCTTTAAAGGACTTAGGCATGATTGGCAGTAATTGTATGATTTGACTGTATTGGCTCTTATTATGAAAGATTCTGACATGGGATCCGGAAATTTAGTTCACAATTTCTCTTCAGTTTGTTCCAGAGGACATTCCTGATCAACAAAAGTTTAATAGATTCAATTTTTTCAAACAAGGAATTACAGCAGAAATTAACTTGCAATGATTATCTCACTGCACTATCATTATCCTTATAAAACATCTAAATCGATATTTGGAAATCATTTCTATCAAGTTGGAAATGAATAAAATCCTATTTGGAATGATTATAATCATTGTAACTTAGTGTAAAGTGGTTGTAAACAATCACGTTTTCTACTTTCGGTTTTAAAATGAAATGAAAACGGGAAGTGACACGTGGATAAATCTCCTGGGAAAAACAATTTTGTTGATGAAATGCATTACCGACTGACTGATCTTCATGGGGAAAATAATTATGATGGTCAATTATGAGGTTTAATTAATAGTCCATTCAATCTAGCATAAATTTGACCCTAACCCGAAAGTAATTGCAACAGAAGTTTATAAGTATTAATCTTTAGCATTATACCCCAAATATACACAGGAAAAAGTCCCATAAAATCTAACTTGAGGAAGACAAAATAAATCACCATTTAAAATTCCTATGGAGATTTGCATTGAAAAGGGAGATAATTCTTGAAAAAAAAGGCAGAAATATCAATAAAAATTGATACAAAATTTTACTTTACCGCTTCTATTCATCAGAATGTATTGATTCTTGATTTTTTGGCGGTCTTTAGAGTATAACAAACAACTCTAACAGTGTTTTCATATCTTTGATCAAGCTATAATCTAGATTTCGTAATTCATTAGTTGACCATTTATTGAATTTTTCAACATGTCAAGGTAAAGAATCTCAAATTTAATCAAAATAATTAAGCATGTAATCTTCTTTTTGTGTTTTAAAGTTTCTTTAGATAAGTAAGTTTAAGTTGCTGAAAAAATATAATATATATATATAAACAATACCAAGCTTTTACATTATTTTTTCTAAATGGTCACAAAGCTTCAAATTTGCAATTTCTTTAATGAAAAATGCATGAAAAAAATAAAACTACCCATAACACTTCGGTTTTGTACATTTCATGAGCAGAAGATTATATAATTTAGTCAAATACAAACTTATAACCCCATCAAAGTATCATAAATTTCAAGAAAAACAACCAAAAACTGACCAAAAAAGACTCATTTTTACAAGAGTTATCTCCCCTTCCAATGTTAATTTCCATAGGAAATTTAAAATGCTGATTTTGAGTTTTCCTCAAGTTAGATTTTATGGGACTTTTTTCTGTGTATATAAAGGGCATAATGCTATAGATTAGACCTAAAACATTTCCTGTTGCAATTAGTTTGAGGTTAAATCATAGATTGACTGGACTACAATGGATAAGTGACCCAGCCGATGCAATAAGCGGATTAGTTATAATAACTTGTAACACCTGTTGTAAAAGTTAATTACCTGGGGGTCATAAACTTGTCAAAAAACATAAAGATAGGTAGATTTATAGTATTTTAATACGAAAATATTTTTTTACACTTTCAAAATTTAAGTGGTGAAATTGATTTGAAATACTTTCGTCAATGCGAAAATCGTTTCGTAAAATACGAAAGTGACGAGCGCTAGCAAAATCACTGGTGAACCCTCATTTTTTCAATAATGATTTGGCCATACCATAGAAGTTAATTTCTGTGTCATTTTGTCTCTTAACAATAAGGTTGTGAAGAGTTGTTTGAATAAAAGTAGAATGTAATAATTTGTTTTTAAAAAATTGGATTATATAGACTCAGAAAGATTGTTGATTATAGTTAGGGACATGAAAATGTAGATTTTTTCCCTTTTATTTAGTATTAGTGTATATAGATCAATACAGATGTCTGAAACATGTATAAAATTAGCAAAAATCAAGTGCAAACAATATGACTATGAGCAAATTAAACTGTTCAAATATCTCCTGTTTTGAATGGACACTGCTTTCTGTCTCTATATCTCACCAAAAAAACAGCAAAATAAATGAAAGGCAAATGTGAATTAGGAAATATGCAAAAGTCTGAAATGATAGATGGACAAAAAGATACAATTTAGTTGTATCAGACCTGATATTGTCTCAGTAAGATACTTAGAACTGATTATTGATGAGGTCAATTGCACAGATTGACCTCTGATCAAACGATATAATTCATTCATAAAAAACAACTCATAAAATGGAAAATGAAAATTGGGAGAAAACAGCCGGAGTCCACCAATAGGTCTTCAATATTGAGAAAATTCCGCACCCGGAGAGCCGGAGGCGTGCTTCAGTTGGCCCATAAACAAAAATGTAGAATGATTGACGATATATGTAATTGTTAGTTTTTGTGCAATCGCAACTGCATAAGAAAAAAACAATAAAAAGATGACAACAATTGCGCAATGTCGGGCAACGTAGTCAGTTCTCTTCTTATGCTATTCGGATAATTAGTTTTCTCACCAAATAATGCAGCTAACTATCATTTCATGTCTTTCAGAAAGTATTTTCAGGGGAATATAAGTATATTTTTTTTCTTGGGAACATGTGCTTCAATGTTATTTTGTTTCTCCTTCAACAAATGTAAATTTCACTATTATCAAACGTTTAAAAGATCTATAATTGTAAATTAAAATGTTAATATTTTCATACAAATCCGGAATAACTAGCACCCTATCTCCGGACAATTTGACTGAGAATGCTGAATTATGTCGTTGCACCGGCTGTGGTAATTGTCATTTCTAGATGATGAATAGAAATTATAAAATATTTTTGTGAACTACCAAGCTGTGATTTTGTACAAATTATATTTTCGTACTACATGATGGGAAGGGAATCAAGCAAACTACTTTAAAACGTGAATTCAAATGATAAAAATATAAAATAAACAATCAGCGATGCATGCACTCAATATTATGTATCAGTATTTTGTGTGTACTAGTATTTTAGTCTGAAGTCAACTCATCAACCATCGAGGTGAAGTCCGTTGATTGCCGACGGTCATTTAACGTGATATAAACATTAAAAACCGCTGAATTTGATGATTTTTCTATGTCTGATTTATTTCATATTACAGATTTTATAAAAATCTTAATCATCGTATTAACCTGTATCAGTTTGATTTTGTGTGGATCAGATCAATCAACCAAATGGTTAAACCTTGTTTCACTTTGTTGAGATTCCTTTCCTTTCAAAGCTGAACGTAAATGCGTAGCGGTAACCCCCCCACCCCGGCTCCCTGGATCGCCTATGTGACCTTAGGTCAGTCAGCGCCTCCCTTCTTGTGAAAAGTTCTGGATCCGTCACTGGGTCACATGAATATGGCTTCAATAAGGTCGAATTATTCACTTGCAAGTGAATAATTCATCAGCGATGTTTCTTAGCTTATTTTGACAAAATTGAAACAAACTAGCTGCTAATACAATAATACAATACAATATGCTTTATTTCAAAAACACTCAGTCACATTGACATGTGAAACAAGAGGTAAATTACAAAATAATATCACATACGATTAAAGAAATAAATAAAACAACTCAGAAATGAAATATATAGAAAACTACTTTACTTTATATTATAATATTTTAGTCAACTTTAAAATGAATGAAAACACATTTTAAGTACGTTAATATTAGTCAATGACAGTAGTCCTTTCATTTTTGCTTCACTCGGATATTTCACATAGTACTCTGGGATATGCTGATTTCTGATATTTTTTACTAATAAAGAATTGCATTCAAATAAATAATGGTATTCATTGCCAATTGCAGTTAAACACAAATCACATGTCCTCTCTTCTTTTGGAATGTTATACCATCTTCCCAGCTTTACTGGAATTTTTACATTGCAGCATCTTAATTTTGAAATATATTTACGTTCGAATGGTGTTAATTTTAAAAGATAGTTTTCTAAGCCAAGGATTGTTTTAAAAAGTCCATACAAATCTCCTCTGGATGAGTTGTCAATTTGACTATGCCATTGTTGAATGAATGAATCTTTTAGTCTTTCTGTTAGTACGATTTTTAGTTGATCTATCATCTAGTGGTGATTGCTTAGTCCAAACATAGCTTAGTCCGGCATTGTCTAGGATCCATTTAATATAATCCATCTATTTGAAAGTGTGATCATCTTTTAAGTTGAACATAACTTGATAAAGTATACTGCTAAGTTTATTTTCATTGGTGAGAAGTTTGTTCCAAAAACACACCATTCTACATTTTATTACGGTATCTATTGGTGTACGACCAAGTTCTCCATATGTCATAAAATTTGGTGTCGACGATCTAATATTCAACACATTCCAGCAAAACTGTAGATGGATTTTTCCAACATGTAATTGTTTCCGAATCCCCATATTTCACATCCATATGTCAGAATTGGAAGTACAAGTGCATCAAACAGTTGTAAGTTGCTGAAAGCGAATTATCATTTCCCTTTTTTTTCATTTCATTCGGTTTGATTAAAAAAAAAACATATCTTGTAGCGAATGTCTTTTCTGAAGAAGATGTATATAAGCAAATTCCAGTAAGCATGGATCCCTGGTGCTGTTTCAAAACTGACAACAAACCGTAACATTTGTTTTTAAACAATGTGTATCCACTAGTAGTCGTCTGACTCAAACTTTATGCTCAATTGATTCCATATCGGTGCCTGGACAAGACCCGTTAACCCGGCGGGCTGCGGATGAGTTATAAATGTGAAAAGGAAGGAACCATGCACTGTTTGCAGATTTTAAAGCGATTATTTAACAAAAAATCTATATACATCAATAGTTGACCTCAAATTCGCAGGATAGCTGCCTTCTTTTAAACAAAGAAGTGCTTTTACTGATGTACACACTAAATCGGTGCCAAATCTTTTATAACTTGAGAATCAGATTGCTTTGCTTTGAATGTGTATGTCATATAAACAAGTTATTCCTGAGGACTTCTACTTTGTGAGCTTGCATATTAAAAATCCGACTCAGCGTACCGGTCTTGTACAAAGCAGGACTCATAACAAGCAGTCTATGGAAGAAGCGTATCGATAAAAACTTTTCTTATATCACATAGCGATATTGTCTATTATCATATACTTAGACTAAATAACATATGATTTTTACTGTATGATAATAGCATAAAATTGACGTAAATTTCATATTTTTCGAATTGGTGCTTAGCGGGCTAATATGAAAAGTTTATCACATGCTGCGAACGTTATCACATGCCTTTCCGTAACGTTATCGCATGGCATTCCGGTAATACTCGGCAAATTCCGGAAAATACACCTCAATGCTACGTTTTCAGTGAAAAACATCACAAAGTAGTGTACAAAACAATTATTTGGATAGTGGAAAGTATATTGTGTAAAAACCCCAAAATAAATGCATTTTTAAAAGTTTCAAACATAATTTAGAAAGTAACTTTTATAAAATTTGACTTTTCCAAACAGTGTTCATTATGTAGGTTGTTAAAGTATTTTTTTTTTGTCGATTCGTTCATATTAAAATGTTTTTCTTCTCTTTTGATGCATATGATAGAAAGATTTCATATCGAATGTACTAATATAAATTTGGGGTCCGACGTTCTTTGAACTTCAATTTGGGAACCACATGAAAGGATCTGTATTCCGAATATATATAAATTTGTTATTTTTCTCCTTTGTTGAAGCATATGATAAAAAGATCATAACATGTCATTTTTCATATCGCATGTATTATCAGCCCTCGGTCAATATCAGCCCTCGAGCCATGCGGCTCTTGGGCTGATATTGAACCTAGGGCTGATAATACATGCGATATGAAAAATGCCATGTAATAATCTGATATTATCATATACTTAGACTAAATAACATGTCATTTTTACAGTATGATACATTAATAGCATCAAATTAATGTAAGTTCCATATTTTTCGAATTGGTGCTTAGCGGGCTGATATGAAAAGTTTATCACATGCTTCGGTTGTTATCACATGCCTTTCCGTAACGTTATCACATGGCATTCCGGTGATACTCGGCAAATTCCGGAAAATACACCTCAATGCTACGTTTTCAGTGAAAAACATTACGAAATAGTGTACAAAACAATTATTTAGATACTGAAAAGTATATTGTGTAATATAATAACAAAAAAAAATTAATAAAAAAACAAACAAACAAATTATTACAAATTACAAAGGTTGACTTTTCCAAACAGTGTTCATTATGTATATTGTTGTTTTTTGTGTATTTTTTTTTTTGGTTTGTCGAGTCGTCCATATTAAAAATGTTTTCTCCTCTGTTGAGGCATATGGTAGAAAGATTTGATACCGAATGTACTAAATTTGGTATCATTTGCCATGCGGCTCTTGGGCTGATATTGAACCAATGGCTGATAATACATGCGATATGAAAAATGCCATGTAGTAATTGTAAATATGCAGACATTTCATTCGGAAAATGTTGTTTTCGGCAACGAAAAATTTAGAAAATACTAACTTTAAAACTTATTGTTCAAATATAAACAACAATTGAATCTAAATATACATTCAGAAGTTAGTTAGAAGCTCAAGTTTATGTCCGTGTAAAATTTGAAGTGCTGTGTTTTTCTTATATATGTCGTGTACAAGTTGCGATTTTGTACAGGTTATAACATGTACAAAAATATTGTACATGTTATAACTTGTATAATGCAAAAATACAAGTTATAACATGTACAAAAGTACCCCATACATGTTATAACCTGTACAAAATATTGCTTAAAAACGGTTTTAACTTGTACAAAATTTAAAATAAATCTTAATGAAGTAAAATATACATTTAAATTCACCAATGCATAAATTTAAAGAACAACAATAAATAGGCCAGAACGTGTCTTTTTCTGTAGAGGACAATGATCACAAAGTTTCAGAAATATATGTTTCATGACTTATGTTGGCAAAATGTGTTTTCATGTTATTGTGTGTTTTAGACAGTTCATCATGGCTTAAATAAGTGTGAAACTATTTACAAAAAGCTTGCATTCCTCAATGACATTTACATTAGATACTAGTAACTAAATTCTTCCAAAAAATTTAAGAATGATTCATAATATTTTTGGGAAATACTCCTCCCTCTCGTTTTTATAGCATGCAAAGACTAAAACAATGTCTTATATGCTTACTCTGTAAAAGCAAGAGAGAGATGAAATAGTTTTCATTGGACCACGCTTCAGTATCAATATCTTTGGATCTACTCTTCAACATTTTTGGCCTTCAGCATGACTTATGTAATTTTTTTTATAACTCAATTTTTGTTTATAAACTATAAGATCATTGCATGAGGCGAATGTCATTTTGATGTTTTAAATATATATCCTCTACTTTGAAAGCATGTATTTGTGTCCTTTGGATGTTGTCTGCTCCATGGGCGGGTTGTTGTCTTTTAGACACATACCCCATTTCAATTCCCAATTTTATTTGTAGACACATCTATCCTGGCTATCCTCTTATGTCTTTTAGTGTCAACTAGAAAGAAAGTATTTTACTAGTGCCTTCAAAGTGGACACTCACAATTATAATTCATCAAATAAAGATATGTCCATAGATAGTCATAAGAGGATCATAAGACATGTCCTAATATATATCTTATGACAGGTCTTAGGAATGCTTCGTAATACCGAACCCTGGACATTAACTGTATCAAAAAAGGACAAAACACACTAACAAGAAGGAATAACACAAAAGTTATGAAAATGTTATTCAGGTCAATATCATCTGTTGCGATAATAGAAAAATATCCTTTTTTTTCTATTTTGTACAAGTTAAAACCATTTTTAAGCAATAATTTGTACAGGTTATAACATGTATGAGGTACTTTTGTACATGTTATAACTTGTATTTTTGCATGTTACAAGTTATAACATGTACAATATTTTTGTACATGTTATAACCTGTACAAAATCGCAACTTGTACACGACATATACATAAATAAACAAATGCTATTAGTTCTTATATCAATGCGATACTTTTAAAATATCATAGCAGTGTTTTTGTTATATCAATATTAGTACTTATTATTAGTAGTATTAATATTAGACTTCTGTACCCATATTTTGACAATTTTACCTATTATGTCTGTTTTGTTTACATATCTTTGTAAATATGACAGAATTTGATGAGACTGTCATACACGTGAAAGGTTAAGCGCTATAAAACCAGGTTCAATCCACCATTTTCAAAATTTGAAAATGCCAGTACCGAGTCAGAAATATGACAGTTGTTATCCATTCGTTTGGTTTGTTTTATCATTTGATTTTAATATTTGATAAGGAACTTTCTGTTTTGAATTTTCCTCGGAGTTCAGTATTTTTGTGGTTTTACTTCTTAGTAGTATTGTATGTTAATAAGCAGTTTTAAGACCATTGCTTAAATTCAAATTGTTTTTGATAACATCTTACAAATTTCTAAATTGGTTTTGGAAGCAAAGCTAATCAAATAAGGGTTTAATAAACAATGTCGTAATCAAAAAGTTAAGTATCAAAATGATTGTTCACATAGAAAATTTTAAAATGAACGCACCGAAATAATATATATCCGATATTCTCGCAATGCACGCATGGAAGACTTTCTTTATTGATAACAATGAAACTAACTTGTGACAAAGATGAATCATATTGTCCTCGTTCAGATTGATTCGACAAAATCTGACCAGTACTTTTGAATCTCCTTTTTTTTATACAAATTAGACCGTTGGTTTTCCTGTTTGAATGGTTTAACACAAAGTAATGTTTTGTTCCTATATAGCGTGGTGTTCGCTGTGAGCCAAGGCTCCGTGTTAAAGGCCCTACTTTGATCTATAATGATTTACTTTAAATAATTATTTCTTTGATGGAAAGTTATCTCATTCGAACTCATGCACCATCTTCTTATATCTATAAATCTTTAAAAATGTCCTCTTATAAATTACTATTTTCCCGTCTTCAAACTGAACGATCTAAATTTATAAATATAGAAAAGATATATACACATTTCTAACGTCAAAAGACATTTACATCTTATTTATTTGTGTTCTTAACATTTTTTTAGTACTCATTGAAGAAATGAATTTATAACAAGCGATACTGATTGTTATTTTGCAAGTCTGACGTCGCGTACGGTGTTGGTGTTAGTTTTGGTAACGTTAATTTGACGTTATTTTCATGCATTATATAAATAACGTCGTAATACTATTTCATTTCGTGCCGATAAAATAAGGTTTAAAGTATGGTGCCATTTTTTTTTTAGATTGCTGAGCAACTCTTTACAAAACTATTTTTTTTTTCGTTCCTACTTGTTTCAATGATTCACAAATATTCATACAACACATTACATTGTAACTGCTAGGAATTATGAGGAACATTTAAGAACCATGTCTCAATAGACCCGATATTGAATATTAATATTGAGATTATTTTCAGCCTATTTTTTTTACCTATACTATATATAAGTACGTCTGAGTCAGTGACAACTCTACAACAGATGTATCCATCGGATCGCCATCAATGATGGTGATACATGGCTGTGTACATAATGTATATACAACTCGTCTAAACATCAACCCAACAAGATAATTTAGCTGATCTGTAACAATAACATCTTCGTGCCTTATGTATCATGTACTGTAGTACGCCGCTAGATTAAAACTGACGTGGAAAGGTAACACATGGCCAGCGAAAGCTCTTTTTTTTGAGAGCCCAGGTGGTCGTGTGGTCTAGCGGGACGGCTGCAGTGCAGGCGATTTGGTGTCACGATATCACAGTAGCATGGGTTCGAATCCCGGCGAGGGAAGAACCAAAAATTTGCGAAAGCAAATTTACAGATCTAACATTGTTGGGTTGATGTTTAGACGAGTTGTATATATATATAATAATATATATATCAAACGTCTGAATAATAGTCAACGATTTTCCCCACGTGGGAGCTGGATCGTTACAAGTAACGATACATGTACACAATAAAATAAATTATATAAACGCCTAAAAAGTGTACATAACAACACCAATGATATAAAAAGGAACTATAAATGTAATTATTATATTTTAACGGCCGTTTGTTTTAAACATCGCCGACTCTAATGTAACTACACTACAGTTGTCAAATCTGAAATATTTAGAAATTTAGACCGTTCAGTGCTGTTTATTTGGAATTCTTATTGACGCAATCTTTCTTGTAACATCATAATATCGACACCGTTTAAAATTGTGCTAGTTCACATCGCACATTATTATTTTTATTTAAAGCATATATGTGAACTCTCTGATGTAATTAGTCATATAACCTATGTCATATTCAACAAATTTTTAGAATGGTGCAAGCGTCTTAACTGATGTTCGGTTTGCCTTTTTTATTGTATAAATTTCAAGATTTAGTAAAAGTTTAATCTAAGAAGACTTAAAGATGATTCATTTAACATCAGAATCTGACTGACGAAGGATATCTGTTATCCGAAATATTTATAGATAATTACATTTATAGTTCCTTTTTATATCATTGGTGTTGTTATGTATACTTTTTAGGCGTTATATATATATATATATATATATATATATATATATATATATATAATATATATATATATATATATATATATATATATATATATATGTTTATATTTGTCATGCAGATATATACTTTAGTCTATCTTACCATTTCTAATTGTTTTAGTCCATGTTAAAATATTTACAAATTTACAATATTTTGACTTTTTATTCAAATAATCTATAACACATAAGTACTCATTTCAACACATTTAAGTATATTCTGGTGAATATCTTCAGAAAGTTTAACTTCACCATTACGTACACAAACATCAGTGCAAATATATAAGCATGAATTTGAAGGAACGAGCCCATACTTTCTTTTAATCATTTTGAAATGGAGTGGATTTTCACCTTGCATAAAATAGTTTCCTTTGATTACCTTAGTTCCGGGTTGATAAGACACCCCCCAACTATCTGTTTCACGACTCGTTAACTGATAAGTTTCAGTTTGAGCTTTTAATAGGTAATAATCAAAATCATCATCATCACAAAGAACCGCAAATATTGTGGATTTAGATATTAGTTCATTAATTGGGACTTCCATATCATTCTCGTCAGTTTGGTCTTCTTCAACCGTTCCGATTTCCGGGACAATTGGTACCGGATAAAAACTTCCTAGTATGTTTGTGTTTTCGCATTCATTAATGTTACCTTCTAAACAATTATTGCAAGTGTAACATGATAAAGATCTTATTAAAAGATGGTCATTATTAACAACTACCTGATGCACGCTGCGAATTCCTGGTATCGGTTTATAAAATATCGGGAAATTTCTATTGATGTTTTCAGTATATTTAAATAAACGACGTTTACAATGACTTGATTTCGGAACGGATAGATTGCTTTTAGCAAATTCAAATAAATCACGAGCATTTTGTATAGTTGCTCTTCCTCGAACGATTGCTAAGTCTGTCTGATTTTTTATGAGTCCTCCTGCGGCATCTTGTGGGCCTTTCGCATGAGACGTTTCGAAAAAGTTCCGAATAAAATTAACATAACCTAGTTCATCTAATGTTTTTCGAAGATGACCTAAGCAATGTCTGCTCTTGTACTGGCAACTGCATCCAT
Source organism: Mytilus edulis (assembly GCA_019925275.1). Taxonomy (NCBI): domain Eukaryota; kingdom Metazoa; phylum Mollusca; class Bivalvia; order Mytilida; family Mytilidae; genus Mytilus; species Mytilus edulis. The sequence goes on from CM034349.1 coordinate 130,593,194, forward strand.
CGCAAAATTCGTGCATTGTATGCACATGACATGATATTGATGACAAATATTCAGATATATATTTTTGAACTTGAAAGGTGAAATATTGATCATGTTTTTCATCTTCTGATATTACAAAAAAGTTTTCTGTTACTATATAAGGGTCTTCAGAGGTGCTTTCGACACCGTCAACTTCTAATATTGCATGTCTGTATAACAGAGAAACGTGTAAAGACGCTTCTGTTTTTTGAAAATAGCTTGATTGTAGTTCGTCTCTCTCTTTGCATTTATAATTTTCAGAATAGTCATGCACAGATATCACGTGATTTTGCGGTAAATTTGTAACCAAATGTTTTAATTGATTGTTTTGCCATTTTGCTCTAAAATTATGCGCCGGAAATGTTCCAAGTAATTTTTGTAGGTACTGAACCATTAAGCCAGGATTTGTGGTTTTTTTTCACAAGCATAAGTTTTTTTTGGTCCATGTTTTGTATTTTGATTGATATATTCAAAACATTCCCAATTAATATTTTCACTGGAGCCGAGTCATCAGTTTTTAGTTCTTCATTGGAGAAATTGAGAAGTTTTACTCCGCAATTCGGACAATTTCTATGTAGACATTTCTTGATTTCATTAGGATTACATAAAGTTGCATTACACATATCAGTCACAGAAGCATAAACGGGAAATTGTCTGTCACTTGGCAGATTTTGGTTATATTTTTTACGATTGTTCATGGCAGCTTTAAAAACATGTTTCATTTCTAAATGATATCTACAACAACACGTTACACGATCTTTCGTGCTAGCAGCACGAACAAAATAAGGTTTACAGCGTTCAAACAAACTTTGACAAACTTTAACAGACGGGTATTTATTTTTAAAGTCTATATAAACTTCAGATTGAGTCTTTTCTAATATTTGGACATGGTGACTCGAATATTTTTTGGGTCCAATACGCACTCTTTTCACGTCATTTTTATTTCCGGTCGGATGGGAATTTTCCGAAGAACACCAAAAGTCATGAATTAAGTTTTTATTTGCATCCGAAAGAGCATCTGTTCTTACTTTTCTTTTTGTATATACATAAGACGATGATAAAGTTTTAGAAATTTTATTCCGGGTGTAAATCCGGAGCTTATACGCCTTGCAGGTACACCCAATTTTTTTGCTAATGACAGTTTTGATCGTAATTGTTTTACGCAGTTGCCGCTTACTGACGCGCTTAAAACATTCATGGATAATCGAGCCTGGTCTGTTCTTTTAAGTTTTGTCTCTGAAATTGCTATTTTCATATCTTCAAGAACAGCAAGACCTAGTTGGTTTTCATTATTTTCCTCGGGTGAGTATATGATGTTGGAGCTTTGCAGTGTTTTTATTGTTGGTGATTTCTCATTTCTAAGATAAGCTTCTAGTGTAGAAATGCGCGTTCCTGGTGAGTCTGGAAGGCTTTGTCTTAACTTCTTTATTGCTCTGTGTTTTTTTCATTTTGTTAGAGAAAGGTGGGATTTTTTCAGGTTTTCTTGTTGTAATAAAAGAGCTTGCCCTTTTTCTTCTTTGATATTCGCGCTTCTTTTCAAGGCAATTCTGCCGCTTTTCACATTCTAATTTATTTTGCTCCCTCTCAGTTCTTTTTCTGTTCTTACAATTTTATTTTATTATAATTTCTTTCACTCTTTGTTTTCTTTTGCGAATGGTGCTAGCAGATACAGATTTTAAACCTACAAAATCGAGTAGTTTTTAATATACTATGTACCTACATGTATAAATGCATGATATTGTTTTATATATTTACACGCGATTTATAATGGAAAAGTTGTTAATTGTTTATTTGTGTATTTTCGTTCTTTGCCTATATAATATCATTGACAATAACTTATATGTAGGGATAATCGACCTAGGGTAGTGGAGCCTTTTGAGGCCAAAATGTGTTCATAAAAATAATTACTGTACGTGCACGCACTATATAATGTACTAGATATATGTATATATATATAAATATATTAGTAAATGGTTCTTCAACTAAATAATTATGTTAAATTTTTAAAGTTCTTTGGTTTTTGTGTGTAATAAAAAGTACCGACTTTTGAAGAGACAGATTTGTTTTTTTCATGGTGCAACATACATGTCTATGCAGGCACGCTTGCTACGTGTAGGACCAAATTAAAGGCAAAAGCGGCACATATTATTTTCGAGTGCAGTTACATTAAAAGAGAAATGACAGTATTTAAATTATATTGTATCACCTTTGAGCAAAGATCTTTTCTCTTTATTTGATTGTAACAGTTTGTTTTTATTTTTTTCGAACCACTCTCTTTTCTGCTGTTTTCTTCTATCTGCTTTTGATAGTTTCTGGATAACATTATCAGTTGAAGCGTTTATTTCATCACCTGTATCAAAGGTTAAGTATCAATTGTTGAAAGCAAACTCAGAATTACTACTTTAAATAATTTAATATAAATTGCCAACTGCAAATAAAAGGAAATTTAATGTCAAGTATGAACACTAAAAACGGATACAAATCATAGTTTTACATGAAATAAGTCGGCAAAAGAGTTGCGACGTTAAGGAGTCTACATGTTATATGTAAAAGAACGTATATAACGTCAAAACAAGTAAAAAAAGCATGGTGTGACATTTTCTAATGCAATTATTTTGTAATAATTGTTCTGATACACCTTATCGCTATTCCCGGCTGACCCGTCCGCTTGAACTTTTGACGTCAACAACAATCACTTTTCCATTGTGGCGTCAGACATTTTGTTTTATGACGTCAAAATTTTACGGGAACCTGTGTGATTTCCAGCAATGGCGGACAAATAGCGATAAGGTGTATTGGCAAACTCCGAAACAGTGGTGACATCTAGCTACGCTTCTTTTTTGTAGAGAAAGGGAAGTATGACCCGAACGATAACGCTGTATGGAGTTTGGTGTATTGGATGACAGCAAGCGTAAAATTCTCTATCTCCTTGTCTGTAACTAAGGAAGCCGACATTTTGAATTTCGGAATGTATTGACATGTTATTTCTACAATAATAAACAAAAAACTCACTTGTTGCGCCTAAAAATCTTCTTTTTATGAAATTTTATTACATTCTGAAGCGGCACAGAAGCCAGAAAACGCCCGGTGTTTATGTTTGACGCCGGAAGCATACCTATGACGTCACCTAGTGTAGGGACCAAAGAAGATATATAACATCTTTTCGCGGAATTTTCTTTAATGAAGATTTTATACTGAAATAATGATTAAAATTTAATTATGAACTTGTTTTGCATTAGAATAGAGATAACTGTATTGTATTTGAAGCTTTGCGGACGACCATCGGTAGTTTTACTGTCGCAAATACCCGTTTACCTGTCTCCGCTCCGCGTCGCCAGGTAAACTAAATTTGCGACAGTAAAACTACCGATGGACGTCCTTAAAGCTTCAAATACAATACAGTTATCTCTTAAATGACTAGAAAAAAGTATGCGCTGATTGTGTCGTTAATATATTCGACAAATAGTCGAAAATAGGTTCAAATGAATCCTTTAAAATTAAATTTTTATGTTATGTTGTTTTTTGTGCGCTATACTTTCAAATTATTTTCCCCCACTAAAACAGTTATATTTGACCTATCATACAAGTATTTAAATGTAAAAAAATCGCGTTTTGTGACATTTTGACTAGACACAAACAAAAAATCTCGTCTTTTTTTCTTTATTATATTTTCCCTTGCAACTTTTCCGTATTTTTTTCTTACACTTTAAGAAACATCTTTACACTTTTATATAAAATAAAGGATCGTAAAAACGACTGCAAAATGGCTATTGTTTTTGATATAGCACTAAATTAATACGTCGAAAACGTCAAAACGGCAAGTGTGACATTTCATCGGAGTTTATAAATCTAGCAGTATAGGATATAATTTAAATGATATTTACTACTAAAATACATAGAAAGTTCTATATTTATTGTACAATTTTGACACATGAACGATGGAAACAATAAAATGTGATTTATGTATGCAGAATTCGTTCGAATTTTTAAGAGCACCTTATAAAATGAGAAATTTGTGTTTTGTGACAAAAATCAAATTTTCAAATATTCGTAAATTCTGCAACCATCTTTTGGAATATTGAAACAAAACTTTACTGTTTTTTCCTTTTCATTATAAGGAATAAAACGATGTTTCATTTATGGAATTATATATTTGATTTTTTTTTATAATGACTCTTACCTTCTCTCCTTTCCATATTTTTTTTACGTTTTCCGGCCTGCCACAAAATAGAGTGCACCTTTCGTCCCGGTCAGACGCGTCCAGTAAACGATGACGTCATAAATAAAACATACGTCATCAGCACCAAAGACTGCTTTTTCTATACACACCGCTTTTGTTTTGTTTAAGTTTTAAAAAAATGAGAAGAGCACTAAAACAAAACTGGTCATTTGTTGTGTGTTACTTGTCCACCACGCTCAAAATCAGTGTTATAAGGGATCAATTGACTTACAAAATGAAAAAAGTAATGATTTTAAGGTATATTCCATTTCTACTTTTTTTTACGCACATTTTGATATATAAAATTGAGAATGGAAATGGGGAATGTGTCAAAGAGACAACAACCCGCCCAAATAAAAAACAACAGCAGAGGGTCACCATGAATTATATAATAAAGGAGCAAAGATTGGCGTCCAGAATATGAACCAGCATACAATAATTGAAGTATATAAAATGGATAAATTGTTCGGCTAAAAATGTATATACATTTATATAGTTATCAATTCCGAAACTTCTAACAAATGCAATAAAGGCGAACTGGAAAGCAAAACCCGTATTATCACCAACACCGTACGCGACGTCACTAAGAAATGTTCGCGTATTTATACGATCGATTACTAGTCAAAAACGAAAGTCAAATCTCTGCTGCAACAATACATCGGAATGCCCTCACGGTCATCGCGATGTAAAATAGCGTCCACGTGGCGAGCTGATTATGTTCAAAGATATTTCGATTTACCAACGGGAAAAGTCTTTGATATAAAAAAGAACTGTTTTCCTTCTCAAAATTTTTTTTCTATGTAAATAATAAATACATTTTCTGTTTGACAAGATTTTTGTTTTTCCTTGTATCTGAAGTTGTCCAATTTGTAGTCTGAGGCTAATCAGTTGGTATCTTCAAAGTTCTGGACATCAGCATATTTGTGTATTTTAATTTGTTTGGATTATTTATTTTACCATTTGAATATTCATTGTAATTTGGAGCTGTATTGGATTGGATTGTTTGAATGAATGTTTCTTTTAAGTAATGATATTTTTTGTCAATTTCGATATAACCAAGGTGGATAAGCTATAGCAGTGTGACCAGTATATTAGAATCTAATAAGTCGGTAGACTATTTGCAACCACATTTAAATTCCGCCATTGCATCATCACTGCAAATAAAATTAGTCGGTTAAACCATGTGATTGATAACAATAGACTGAACAGGTTGTTAACACTTTCAACTATCAATAGGGTCAAGCAACATTTTCGAAATGATAAGTTTATGTAAGCGTTAATTTTGTTACAGTTACGAAATTTTAGTGATATTGATCCTAAAACATTAAACCGGTCATGATCTAATATAAAAAAAGAAGATGTGGTATGATTGCCAATGAGACAACTATCTACAAAAAACCAAACTGACACAGACATTAACAATTATAGGGCACCGTTTAAATACGGCCTTCAACAATGAGCAAAGCCCATACCGCATAGTCAGCTATAAAAGGCCCCGATAAGACAATGTAAAACAATTCAAACGAGAAAACTAACGGCCTTATTTATGTAAAAAAATGAACGAAAAACAAATATGTAACACATACACAAACGACAACCACTGAATTACAGGCTCCTGACTTGGGACAGGCACATATATAAATTATGTGGCGGGGTTAAACATGTTAGCGGGATCCCAACCCTCCCCCTAACCTGGGACAGTGGTATAACAGTACAACATAAGAACGAACTATAAAAATCAGTTGAAAAAGGCTTAAATCATCAGATGGACAAAAATACAAGCGGACGTGGTAAGTTTGTGAATTATGTTTGCAGTTTTCTTGACATGCATTGTGACATGTCATCGTATTCATTTTATATTAGAAAACTATAGCAGTTATATTAGAAAAGTATCGCATTCATAAATTTTTGATATTAAAAAATCATCGCTATGATATAAGACAAATATGGCATTGATATGCTAAAATATATAGCAGTATCTTTGACTTATAGGTGATTTTGGCTTAGCAAACAAATGAATTCCACTGAATTTGCTACATGATATTTATAGAATGTGTACACCTACAAATGATAAATCGTGCATTTATGTTTCATTTATTTAACAATTCAATTTTCTCGTTTAAATACACCATGCTTGTTATTACATAAAATAGTTCATGGAAATTATACACCAGACGTATGTCGTGTTAAATGTCGCCCTGTTTTAAGAAAAGAGTAATTACTTTATGCCGAAAAATCTGCCTTTCTTCGTACAAATGCTAACATTCGACTGAAATTTCCCACAATGCAACTCGTTGATATAAGACAATATCGCTCGTTGATATAAGAAAAGTTTTTATCGAATCGCTTCTTCCATAGACTGACAAGTATTCGTCCTTAATAAGCCGGACTTTGGCTTTGGAGTTATCTTTCTTATAACAGACATAAACTGTAATATTTTCAACTTCTGAGGAATTGTGGCATTTATAAGTAAAGTTTAAAAACCAAAACTCGGTAATTTGCATCTATTATAAATATTAATAACGTATTCAAGTCAAGTTGTTTTTTAAAATTCATAAAATTGTGATCTGAGATTCATGATGTGCTGTAAAGTTACCACCTAGGGAAATATGAAGTACCTTTTACTATTGTCCATTTCCATATCCATAACTTGCTCTTATCTGCGAACACTCTCTATCGATACACTTCAATCTCTCTGACAATCAGAAATTTAGAACGCCTTAAGGATCTGTTAGTTGGACTAACCTAAGATTTTTACTTAGCGTGGTTGTAGTGTTCATATGTTTCAAATGAAATGAAATGTACCCCTTATCAATTCAATAGATTCAGTGAAGCTATATAAAACGAAAGACATAATCTGTGTATCTGAGTGTAAGGGATATGATATAACATTGAATTATTTCTACCCAGTATTACGTAACGGAGGGCAGACTCACGAATGAACACGCACGATTGTTTATTATTCTGCAACAAACCATAAAATATTACATTTGTATGCCCATTACGGATCGTAAACAATTTAAAAGACGTTCATATTTTATAGTTACATATGCAAGACCTGACACTTGGTGTTGACACAGCCAAATATTGTTGACTTATGTGATAAGGTCAGTGAGTCAGTGTTTGTTTGTTTTGCAATTTTAATCCACTTCATTTATTATTTAATCTACATTTTTACAGAGCCTTTTTAATATATTTTAAAATTTAACAGGTGAATTTATTAACAGTCTAACGACTTTGAACTAAGCATTTTCGATTATTATCACTATAATCAAACTAGCAGAACTGATTGCCGGTAGCTTAAACGTTCTCAAGGGGTAAGCATGCTTTATTTTTTCACTTCTTTCTCTTTTAATGACACATTTTTCATTGAATTTTGCCTGTTATTTACATTCTAAATATGCATCGAACTTTACCAACCTTGTAATCTGTTCTATTTGTGATAAATAAGGGGTCAACTAAGGTAATGCTGTCTAAATTGCTGCGTAACGGTATATGCACTTACGCATTTTTTCTTCAACAAAGGGGTGGTTGTTGTTTAAATAAGATAAAATTGTTGTCAAATGTTACATTGTGAAGAAGATTTAACAAAAATATTTTCTGATTGTTTGTGGGTATGATATGCAAGTAAGGTAAATTTAAGTTTAAAGTTTATGCGTGGGTGTTTAGTTGGAATTACTTCAATGTAGATGTGGTGAGTATATCTCCTAACTTTTCATTCTAAACATACCATTATTTTAATCCCAATTTTTTTCTTTTGTGCTAAATCATTTTAAGAAATATATTCTTACGGAAAAGTCCAAGTTTATGTCTATATTTCTTTTGTATGCGGAAGTTTCAAAATGGGAGTGACGATACATAGAGTATTAGGGAAAGAGGAAATACCAAGAGCAAAGACATAGCATCATAACAATAAGAATAAAGCAGTTACATTGTAGTCTTGTTTTAACCATACTATTGTAAGATCTTGTAAATATGAATAACTAATGTAGCATAAAAGTCCAGTAAGACAACAAATCAAAATATAAAAATAAGAGAAATTATTAGAGATATTTGAATATATATGTATACATCATTGAGAGTGCATACGTTATTTCCATAAGTCTTCAACAAAAGAGCAGTGTCTATACCATTTCACAAGCTTTAAATCTGTGACAAGACGTAAATACATACTACAAAGATTTTAAAAGTATGTATCAAATCCAGATGACTTAAAAGAGAAACATTAAAAATCACAGCCATTTACGAGGTTCCTTAATTGTTTGGGACAGAATTAATCACATATGGATACCCAATCCTTCACATTATTTATCATACAATATAACGACAAAGATAAACATAAGATGAGGTATATATAATAAAAATAAGCTCAAAAAGACACTTGATCTTGATTATTTAATAAAGGTATGACACACGTCACAGGAACAATTAATGCAATATCAATTGATACTGTATCACGAATGCTCGAAGACTCTGAAAGCAAACCCAAAGAACTTATAATCGGTTGATTTAGAATAAAGATAGTAACGTCATGAATTTGGATGAAGAACACGATCGTGTTGCACAGAATTTTAATCGAAACAGGAAATAAATTAAACATTTAAATTATGTTTCTTACTGAAAGAGTAAATAGATTTACAAGATTCAATGATTTCACAATTGTGTACACGGTTATGTCTCTTATCATAAGTCAATAAGAAATTGGGTATATGTCTCTGCATAAGTCTAAGTATTTAGCAAAAAGGTACGACTTGAGGAACAATGCTGATATCTATTTTCTAATTAAATGATAACACCATAAAAGGCTGCGTGTTCAATATAGAATTTTATTAAAATATAGCCATACTCTAATAATAAAATCCTAAAACAAAAGTGTACAGCAGTTTATGATATACGCAAAACTGATCGGAATATATATCATGTATCCACGCTTTGTCTACATGTATTTTACAACGCCTTGTTCAGGTTTCTGGTCTGATAGTTACATACGCGAAGTTTGTACGCAGGATCTGTATCACTGAAGTAAAAGATATTATTATCAACAAAAGTATTAACAAAATAAAATGTTACAGTCGCATACAGAAACTTCTAAACATATACACTTCATAAGATTAAGAAAGAAAGAACAATTTACAATAACCTTAATCTTAAAAGAATGCATTGCAAAGTGTGTCGACGTGATGAAGACTTTGAAATTCTGATTATCGCTTCAAAAATGTAGGTATGTTGGACAGACTTAGAAATGCTCCCTTGCTAGAAGCCACATGTACACCTTTCAGACAGTTACATCGAGTTCGGGTTTTTATACAGAGAGCAGCTAGACATGCTTCATATTTAACCGTTCCTATTACGACTGGACGTGACTGTAACTAAATTTGAAGATCAAAACGAATGACGACCAGAACTAATACAATGATACAACTTACGTCCCCATTTTAACAACATTTTCTAAAATAATGACTCGGTGTCATTTTGTTTATAAATTGCATTACTTGGACTGAAAACTGAATAAGATTTTAAACACCAAATACATTTTTATTCATAGTTATTTCATTGGTTCATCTGGATCAGAACTATATTTAGACAGAATATGCAAATTTTGTATCTTCGTAGGTGTTTTATGGAAAATATCTAACTTTGGGGGTTATGAGGCCATCATATAAACTGTAACTCAAACAGTAAGAAACAAAGAAGTATATCGGGTTTTCTCGTTGTTTAAGGCCGTATGATTGCTTACATCCGCTTTATTTAAACTTTATCGGATAGTTGTCTCGTTGGTAAGCATACCATCCTTAATTTAATGCACCACAACAAACTGCACCAACTAGCATCAAGCAGCTCGTCAAAGAATAAAAACAAACAAACTAATAAGCGTCAAAGAATAAAAACAAACAAACTAATAAGCGTCAAAGAATAAAAACAAACAAGCTAATAAGCGTCAAAGAATAAAAACAAACAACTAATAAGCGTCAAAGAATAAAAACAAAATAAAAACAAACAACTAATAAGCGTCAAAGAATAAAAACAAACAAACTAATAAGCGTCAAAGAATAAAAACAAACATAAACAAAACTAATAAGCGTCAAAGAATAAAACAAACAACTAATAAGCGTCAAAGAATAAAAACAAAGCTAAAAGCGTCAAAGATAAAAACAAAAAACAAAACAAGCTAATAAGCGTCAAAGAATAAAAACAAACAAACTAATAAGCGTCAAAGAATAAAAACAAAAACTAAAAAAACAAACAAGCTAATAAGCGTCAAAGAATAAAAACAAACAAACTAATAAGCGTCAAAGAATAAAAACAAACAAACTAATAAGCGTCAAAGAATAAAAAAACAAAACTAAAAATAAAAACAAATAATAGCGTCAAAGAATAAAAACAAACAAAGTATATAAGCGTCAAAGAATAAAAAAAAACAAACAACTAATAAGCTCAAGAATAAAAACAACAAAATAAATAAAAACAAACAACTATAAGCGTCAAAGAATAAAAACAAACAAACTAATAAGCGTCAAAGAATAAAAACAAACAACTAATAAGCGTCAAAGAATAAAAACAAAATAAAAACAAACAAGCTAATAAGGGGGGGGGGGGGGGGGGGGGGGGGGGGGAAAAAAAAAAAAAAAAAAAAAAAAAAAAAAAAAAAAAAAAAAAAAAAAAAAAAAAAAAAAAAAAAAAAAAAAAAAAAAAAAAAAAAAAAAAAAAAAAAAAAAAAAAAAAAAAAAAAAAAAAAAAAAAAAAAAAAAAAAAAAAAAAAAAAAAAACAAACAACTAATAAGCGTAAAAATAAAAACAAACAAACTAATAAGCGTCAAAGAATAAAAAAAAAAACAAACAACTAAAAGCGTCAAAGAATAAAAAAAAACAAACAACTAATAAGCGTCAAAGAATAAAAACAAACAAACTAATAAGCGTCAAAGAATAAAAACAAACAAACTAATAAGCGTCAAAGAATAAAAACAATAACAAACCTAATAAGCGTCAAAGAATAAAAACAAACAAACATAATAAGCGTCAAAGAATAAAAACAAACAAACTAATAAGCGTCAAAGAATAAAACAAAACAAACTAATAAGCGTCAAAGAATAAAAACAAACAAACTAATAAGCGTCAAAGAATAAAAACAAACAAACTAATAAGCGTCAAAGAATAAAAACAAACAAACAAAAGCGTCAAAGAATAAAAACAAACAACTAATAAGCGTCAAAGAATAAAACAAACAAACTATAAGCTCAAAGAATAACAAACATAAATAAAAAACAAACAACTAATAAGCGTCAAAGAATAAAAACAAACAAACTAATAAGCGTCAAAGAATAAAAACAAACAAACTATAAGCGTCAAAGAATAAAAACAACAAACTAAAAGCGTCAAAGAATAAAAACAAACAACTAATAAGCGTCAAAGAATAAAAACAACAACTAATAAGCGTCAAAGAATAAAAACAAACAACTAATAAGCGTCAAAGAATAAAAACAAACAACAATAAGCGTCAAAGAATAAAAACAAACAAACTAATAAGCGTCAAAGAATAAAAAAAACAAACTAATAAGCGTCAAAGAATAAAAACAAACAAACTAATAAGCGTCAAAGAATAAAAAAACAACTAATAAGCGTCAAAGAATAAAAACAAACAAACTAATAAGCGTCAAAGAATAAAAACAACAACAATAAGCGTCAAAGAATAAAAACAAACAACTAATAAGCGTCAAAGAATAAAAAACAAAAAAAATAAAAACAACAACTAATAAGCGTCAAAGAATAAAAACAAACAAACTAATAAGCGTCAAAGAATAAAAACAAACAAACTAATAAGCGTCAAAGAATAAAAACAAACAAACTATAAGCGTCAAAAAAAAAACAAACAAACAATAAGCGTCAAAGATAAAAACAAACAACTAATAAGCGTCAAAGAATAAAAACAAACAAACTAATAAGCGTCAAAGAATAAAAACAAACAAACTAATAAGCGTCAAAGAATAAAAACAAACAACTAATAAGCGTCAAAGATAAAAAAAAAAAAAACTAAAGAATAAAAACAAACAAACTAATAAGCGTCAAAGAATAAAAACAAACAACTATAAGCGTCAAAGAATAAAAACAAACAAACTAATAAGCGTCAAAGAATAAAAACAAACAAGCTAATAAGCGTCAAAGAATAAAAACAAACAAGCTAATAAGCGTCAAAGAATAAAACAAAATAAAAAAAACAGCTAATAAGCGTCAAAGAATAAAACAAACAAGCTAATAAGCGTCAAAGAATAAAACAAACAACAGCGTCAAAGAATAAAAACAAACAACTAATAAGCGTCAAAGAATAAAACAAACAAACTAATAAGCGTCAAAGAATATAATAACAAGAATAAAACAAAACAACAAGCTAAAGCGTCAAAGAAAAAAACAAACAAACTAATAAGCGTCAAAGAATAAAAACAAACAAGCTAATAAGCGTCAAAGAATAAAAACAAAAAAAAAACTAATAAGCGTCAAAGAATAAAAACAAACAAGCTAATAAGCGTCAAAGAATAAAAACAAACAAACTAATAAGCATCAAAGAATAAAAACAAAATAAAAACAAACAAGTAATAAGCGTCAAAGAATAAAAACAAACAAACTAATAAGCGTCAAAGAATAAAAACAAACAAGCTAATAAGCGTCAAAGAATAAAAACAAACAAACTAATAAGCGTCAAAGAATAAAAACAAACAACTAATAAGCGTAAAGAATAAAAACAAACAACTAATAAGCTCAAAGAATAAAAACAAAATAAAAACAAACAAGCTAATAAGCGTCAAAGAATAAAAACAAACAAACTAATAAGCGTCAAAGAATAAAAACAAACAACTAATAAGCGTCAAAGAATAAAAACAAAAAACAAAAGCTAATAAGCGTCAAAGAATAAAAACAAACAAACTAATAAGCGTCAAAGAATAAAAACAAACAAACTAATAAGCTCAAAGAATAAAAACAAATAAAAACAAACAACTATAAGCGTCAAAGAATAAAAACAAACTAATAAGCGTCAAAGAATAAAAACAACAGTAATAAGCGTCAAAGAATAAAACAAACAAACTAATAAGCGTCAAAGAATAAAAACAAACAAGCTAATAAGCGTCAAAGAATAAAAACAAACAAACTAATAAGCTCAAGATAAAAACAATAAACAAAAGCTAATAAGCGTCAAAGATAAAAACAAACAAACTATAAGCGTCAAAATAAAACAAACAACTAATAAGCGTCAAAGAATAAAACAAACAAACTATAGCGTCAAAGAATAAAAACAAACAAACTAATAAGCGCAAAGAATAAAAACAACAAAAGCGTCAAAGAATAAAAACAAACAACTAATAAGCGTCAAGAATAAAAACAAACAAACTAATAAGCGTCAAAGAATAAAAACAAACACTATAAGCGTCAAAGATAAAAAAACAAAGCGTCAAAGAATAAAACAACTAATAAGCGTCAAAGAATAAAAACAAACAAAAGCGTCAAAGAATAAAAACAAAAAAAAAAACAAAAGCGTCAAGAATAAAAACAAACAAACGCGTCAAAGATAAAACAAACAACTAATAAGCGTCAAAGAATAAAAACAAACAACTAATAAGCGTCAAGAATAAAACAAACAACTAATAAGCGTCAAAGAATAAAAACAAAATAAAAAAAAAAAAGCGTCAAAGAATAAAAACAAACAAACTAATAAGCGTCAAAGAATAAAAACAAACAACTAATAAGCGTCAAAGAATAAAAACAAAATAAAAACAACAAGCTAATAAACTCAAAATAAAAAAAAACAACAAAGCGTCAAAGAATAAAAACAAACAAACTAATAAGCTCAAAGAATAAAAACAAAAATAAAACAACAAGTAATAAGCGTCAAGATAAAAAAAAAAACTAATAAGCGTCAAGATAAAAAAACAACTAATAAGCGTCAAAGAATAAAAACAAACAAACGCGTCAAAGAATAAAACAAACAAGCTAATAAGCGTCAAAGAATAAAAACAAACAACAATAAGTCAAAGAATAAAACAAAATAAAAAAACAAAAGCGTCAAGAATAAAAACAACAAACTAATAAGCGTCAAAGAATAAAAACAAACAAGCTAATAAGCGTCAAAGAATAAAACAATAAAACAAACAGCTAATAAGCGTCAAAGAATAAAAACAAACAAGCTAATAAGCGTCAAAGAATAAAAACAACAAACTAATAAGCATCAAAGAATAAAAACAAATAAAAACAAACAGCTATAAGCGTCAAAGAATAAAAACAAACAAACTAATAAAAGCTAATAAGCGTCAAAGAATAAAAACAACAAACAATAAGCGTCAAAGAATAAAAACAAACAAGCTAATAAGCGTCAAAGAATAAAACAAACAAACTAATAAGCATCAAGAATAAAAACAAAATAAAAACAAACAAGCTATAAGCGTCAAAGAATAAAAACAAACAAACTAATAAGCGTCAAAGAATAAAACAAACAAGCTAATAAGCGTCAAAGAATAAAACAAATAAAAACAACTAAGCGTCAAGATAAAAAAAACAAGTAATAGCTCAAGAATAAAACAAACAATATAAGCATCAAAGAATAAAACAAATAAAAACAAACAAGTATAAGCGTCAAAGAATAAAACAAACAAACTAATAGCGTCAAAGAATAAAACAAAAAGCTAATAAGCGTCAAAGAATAAACAACAAAGCGCAAATAAAAACAACACAATAACCAAGTAACAAAAACTAAAGCTAAAGAATAAAAACAAACAAAACAAAAAACCAAAAATAAAAACAAACAAACTAATAAGCGTCAAAGAATAAAACAAACAAACTAATAAGCGTCAAGAATAAAAACAAACAAACAAAAGCGCAAAGAATAAAAACAAAAACTAATAAGCGTCAAAGAATAAAAACAAACAACGCGTCAAAGAATAAAACAAACAAACTAATAAGGTCAAAGAATAAAAACAAACAACTAATAAGCGTCAAAGAATAAAAACAAACAAACAATAAGCGTCAAAGAATAAAAACAAACAAACAAAAGCGTCAAAGAATAAAAACAAAAACTAATAAGCGTCAAAGAATAAAAACAAAACAAAGCTCAAAGAATAAAAACAAAAAAACAAAAACAACAAATAAGCGTCAAAGAATAAAAAAACAAACAAAGCGTCAAAGAATAAAAACAAACAAACTAATAAGCGTCAAAGAATAAAAACAAACAAGCTAATAAGCGTCAAAGAATAAAAACAAACAAATAGCAAAAATAAAAAAAAAAAACAAAAACAAAGCGTCAAAGAATAAAAAAACAAACTAATAAGCGTCAAAGAATAAAAACAAACAAACTAATAAGCGTCAAAGAATAAAAAAAACAAACTAAACTAAAAGCGTCAAAGAATAAAAAACAAACAAGTAAAAATCAAAGAAAAAAAAAACAAATAAAGCACAAAGAAAAAACAACAACAAAAAAAACAAGCTAATAAGCGTCAAAGAATAAAAACAAACAACTAATAAGCGTAAAGAATAAAAACAAACAAAAGCGTCAAAGAATAAAAACAAACAAACTAATAAGCGTCAAAGAATAAAAACAAACAAACTATAAGCGTCAAAGAATAAAAAACAAAAAACAATAAGCACAAAGAATAAAAACAAAATAAAAAAACAAAATAAAACGTCAAAGAATAAAAACAAACAAAAACTAATAAGCGTCAAAGAATAAAAAAAAAAACATAATAAGCGTCAAAAAAAAAAAACAAAAAAAAACAAAAAGCTAATAAGCGCAAAGAAAAAAAAAACAAGCTAATAAGCGTCAAAGAATAAAAACAAACAAATAATAACAGAAAGAAAAAAAAAAAATAAAAACAAACAAGCTAATAAGCGTCAAAGAATAAAAAAACAAAAAAAATAAGATTTTCTATAAAATTTCCATATGTTTAGCATTGAATCAACACAAAAAAAGAGGGACGAAAGATACCAAAGGGACAGTCAAACTCATAAATCTAAAACAAACTGACAACGTCATGGCTAAAAATGAAAAAGACAAACAGAAAAACAATAGTACACATGACACAACATAGAAAACTAAAGAATAAACAACACGAACCCCACCAAAAACTAGGGGTGATCTCAGGTGCTCCGGAAGGGTAAGCAGATCCTGCTCCACATGTGGCACCCGTCGTGTTGCTTATGTGATTACAAATCCGGTAAATAGTCTAATTCGGTAGGTCACATTCATGAAAGGGAAGGGGATTGTAGTTACGACGTAAGGAACATATCCGATATCATTTGTGAAACGGTTATTCCATAACGGTCAACCAACTCGTGATGGCGTCCGTAAAATTTACGAAGGGTACATACAAGGGTACATAATCCTTAATGGAATGGAAGTAATAATTATTTACACTATTTCATAATAAAAGAGAAGTGCAGGCCTTTTAATAGATAAAAAAAATGAATTTGCAATCCTATGTTCATAAAAATCATTCGATTAAGAAGAAAATACTTCTGTTTAACAAGACTATGTGGAAGTGTAGTTAAAGAGTCGAAAATTCATAACTAAAAGAAGAATTAATTACACGTTATGTATCTAATATATAATTGGTTTTGATTTTTATTTGGTATTGATATACGTCAGACGAACAATATGACAGCGTGCATCCGTACGCGTCATGTACCGATGGGTCCGAAATAACCCTCCCTAGCAATATGTGCAAGTGATCTGACTTGGTCTGTTCAACATTTCTATATTGTTGAAAATGGTCATGATATCTATAGATCCAGCTCTTTACAGTATTCGCATTAAAGATTAAATTGAGTTCTGGATGAAGGTCTCAGAAATTGTGTGCAATGATTTGGTGATTTTTCAAGTTTTCAATGTTCTGTATTGATTGTAAAATCCGTTGTGCAAAAGTATAAGCCTTCACTGTGTTCTCCTCTCATTAAGTGAACGTAAAGTTAAGTGTTCCATGGTTCATAGTTCTTGTAGTTTGGCATTATAAACGGGCCACTCCATATTGGCCTTTTTCTAATTTCTTCTTCAGAAATGTTTGACAACGATCCCATGCATACAGCAATTAAGGAGGGGGGGCAAGGAGGGTCCCAATAACAGCAAAACAGCAAATTAATTTGGCTCATAACAGATAACAAGGAATTAAAATGGACAAAAACAGATAACAGTAAATGAAATATTAAAATAATTCGGTCTTTGACAAATCAGTATTTCTTATTACGGATATAATCCTTTGTAATGCATTCAATTTTCTATGACTATGTTTTTAATTTATGTATCTAGAATGTGTTTAAATTACTACTCAATATATTATATACGGAACTTATTATGGTATACTGTTGTCCGTCTGTTGTCAACATGTCGGATATTAACTCAAAAACTCTTTAACCAATGTGCATTAAACTTTGGGAAATTGTTTATATCTATTGACGTGAGCTCCCTTTTTGGTTTTTTATAAATGTTAGATTTTAAGTTTCTGGGTAATGCCACTAATGGGTTTTTATTCTTTTTATTATTCTATTCAATAAAATTGGTGTTTTTTTTCCAGTTTTCTGATAATATCTCAAAAATGCTTTCACAAAGCAAGGAATTTTGGTGAATTGTTTATATCTATTAACATGAGGTCACTTAAAATTTTTATAAATTTTAGATTTTACGTTACCAAGTTAACGGGTTTCATTAATTAAAAAGGGGGGATTTTCCAGTTTTCAGACTTTAACACAAAAATATTTTCAGCAGTTCTCATGAAACTTTGCTGAAATGTTTATATCTATTGTTGTAAACTCCCTTTCGATTTTTATTAATTTTAGATTTTATGTTATTGAGTTAAGGGATTTTATTCATTAGAAAAAGGTGGTATTTTCTAGTTTTCAAAAATAACTCAAAAATGCTTTCAGCAGTTCTCATGAAACATTGGTGTATTGATTATATATATTGACTGAAGCTCCCTTTGTTGCTAATAAAAAAAATGACCTAAAAGAGTTTGAATATTCTGACTTTTTCTAAATGACCATTTAATGAGGTGTGTGAATTTTTCTTAATAAGACTATATAGATGAAGCAAAGTGGTATATAGGGTAGCAAAATCAAAAGCACCAATTATAAGCATGCAATTTATCAAGTACTTCGAACTAATTTTGACACTTCAAACGCAATTTATTCCACTATTTTCAAAGGCCTTATTTGAACAATTTTTTATCAGCTGAGGTTTTTGATTGTAACAAGTGAACTAGTAAGTAGAATACATAGTTTAGTAGGGAAGCAATGGCTTGAAACGAAAGAAATCTTTGTTTGTAATGAGTTATGTGCAGCTTCGGACCCAAGTATATGGTTGGAACTTTCATTGAACAATGCCTTTGGTTCTGCTTTGAAAAGAATCACAGAGCTGAGTCTATGTACTATATTATATAAAAGGTTAACTGGTTGTTAGGACCTAGTCCTTAATTGAGATCCTTGTCAGATATTCCTGGCCATATGTTTTCCTTTTTGTCATATTAAGAATTGTTTTAATTTAATGTTCGTACGGGAAACAAGGAACATTATTCTCATACAAAAAATTAAGATAATTCTAAATACACATTCATAAAAAAAATGGAATTTATTACAAAGGATAATCATTAATTTAGATATACTTGAATTGTCCTGGACCTCACTTCTGTGATGGGTAAATGTTAATGGAATCCTTCTCTGAAAACGGGACAAACATATTAGTAGTGGTAGACCCCAATGTCCAATGATCTTCAATTTAAACCGAATATTGACTGTCAAAAAAAATGCTACCATTCCAATTTTCAATAACAGTTAACAGCAAATACATTATCACAATAACATGCAGATAACAAAAAAAACTAATAGCCCAATAACAGCTAACAAAGAATAAGACAATAACAGCTAACAGCAAATATATTTTCAAAATAACAGATAACAAAGAATTAAATTGCCCCATAACAGCATAACAGTTAAACCCCTTGCCCCCCTCATTAAGTATTCAAGGACTGTTCGTAAACAAGGTAAAAGTCTTTCATATGCGAATAATT
This sequence comes from Mytilus edulis, assembly GCA_019925275.1. Lineage (NCBI taxonomy): Eukaryota > Metazoa > Mollusca > Bivalvia > Mytilida > Mytilidae > Mytilus > Mytilus edulis. The sequence goes on from CM034349.1 coordinate 130,612,463, forward strand.
TTACTTCCTGGGTACAAGATGGTAAGTAACGCGGTACTAATCCAAGTGTTCTGTATGAATTGTAACTTTCTTTAATGTGTTCCCCTCAGTGTAGGTTATTTGTAATGTTTACGTATAAATATTTGCCATTGATTGACGATTTAACAATTTGGTGTCTTTTGATGTGATCAAACTTCACATAATTTTACTTCCTTCGAGTGTAGTCATATTATAATTGACTAGTGGAATCGTATACTCAAAGTAATTGTTGCCCGATTTTCTACAGCCTGTTTATGTAACTCTTGATTTTTTTTTAACAATCATTGATAGGGTTAATTTTCGTGTACAGCAAACGCAGTCTGGGTCATCGACAAATAGATTATTCTGAATGAAATATTTTCCTATAGAATAGATGTCTTCCCTGTGTACCACAAATCATTTGAGTTACAGACTAGTGCCTTGTAGGACTCATGCGAGCACCGATAATTTACCAATTTTGCTCTTGAAAACCGATAAGTTTATCCACATAGCACCATTACGATCTTTATATGTCAGTTGTATTTTAAAAGACAAATGTATATTACTAGCTAATGAGCATCAGTTCATGATCTTGTCTGCATTGATTTAACTTAAAACTATTGTCTAATCGGTTGTCAGGTGGAATGACAGACTAGATTTGTTTAATGTGTTGAAGACTATAAAACTTAGTTATAACACACACATTTTTTTTTCGAAGATAAACATTTTCATCATCCAACTTGAAAGACTGTCGTTAGTACTTTTAGTTAAAAAAAAAAAAAAGCTATTTGAACACACCTACTCTGTTTTTATGATTCATTAGATTCGTTTCACTTGACCCGCATATTTCATCTTTTAGTACTGTGATTTTTTATGTTATAAAGCCCACCTGTAGATTTGATATATACAAATGATAGAATCTGAAGAGAGATGATGTATCAAATATTCTTGCTTTGTACGTTTTCAAGACAAAATGTTCAACTCAAACACGCCCTAACATAAAAAGGTGCACACGATTTTCTCTTTTCGATACAATTGTTTCCCATTTTTTAGATTTTTTTCTTGAGTCACATAATGGAAGGGCAGACACGAAAATTACTGAACTAATAGATTGATATGTTCTCTGTCCGTGGTAATTTTTTTCAAAAAAATCGGAAATTATGTAATAGATACATTGAAACCTTATGCAAATGGTGTTTTTAGAATAAAACACTTCGTAATTGAGAAGAAAATTGTCATTTTATTTGTTTCTATTAACTTTTAATTTTTTTGTTACTATAGTTAACATTACAGTAAGCATTTATCGCCTTCTCTAACAAAGAGCTTCGATTCTTTTGTTCTATTTCAACCGTGTTTCCGCCTGTATCTAGGTCAATATGTTTGCCCGTACTCCATATATACTGAGATTACATTTTCGAAGTTAAATACTTTTTTCAAAATAGAGTTTGGAGATGTCTGTATGGGAATGTTTCCTGTTGTCTTAATTTTCTGAAGTTGTTGAGTAGGGTGTGTTCTTCAAAGTGTTACATAAGGTTTGAATATATTATAACATCCAAAGAGTTGATAAGTTGTTCTAGAATATAGTTAAATCAACCTTAATAAATTTTTGGTTATTACATGTACACACCCGTGATATCGAGGGTCCGTGACTGAATTAAAGTATATAACTATGCCTAAGCCTTTTTTTAGTCAGGGGTTAAAAATTCCACTAGCCCGACGCCCGGGACTAGATCAATTACGCCTCGGGCAGTTAAAATGTGTAACCCGATATGCCCGACGGACTAGTAACACAAAATTCTTGACGTTTCCAATATAGAAAGTGGAAAATCCCTTCATCACTATTCTATGTTAGCCAATCCGATTCAATTAAGTCATCCGGGATTCCAAGAATTTGAACTGGTTTGTACAGGTCCTGTTGTACATATTTTAAAAATAGAAAAACAACTCTGGCTGCTCGGTATCTAGTCTCGATCATCCAGCCGCTTTATTTTTCAAAGTAGAGCGTCTGGATGACAAGTGATATAAAAATGGTAATTTATGACATTCGGAATAGTATCGGATTTTTTAGCTTGTATTTAAAGATAATGTCCAAGACGAATAACCAAGAAGTTGGTTATTGACTTCGGAAGAAATTATATTACGATAATACTATTGAAAAGCCCGAGTGTACCGATTGTTGTTTAAAGCTATTTATATTTTTCTGTGACGACATTCAAGTCGTGGAAAACACCAGACAGCATGGCTTCCATGACCGCAAAGGAAAATAACAGCACATCAAACTTTGGTAAGATATAATCATGATATAACAACACAAACTGTTACATAAATTTTGATACAACCTGAAACACCGAGTAGTTATATTCTTTCATGCATGTCCGTGCTATGCAAGCAAGTTAATAATATATATAATAAATGCCAATTTTTGTATTGACTGGGACCACTCGAACACTGAACAGTCGTGTGTACGCTATAAATACATTTTGTGGTTGATTTGTGGTAACTTTAGCTTTATATAATACTTTATTGAAAAGTGCTATGAAATATGAACTTCATCCAGGATAAGTTTGTTGTATCTGTCTGCATTGTATAATGGAGTTCTCATTTGATATGTGTAAAAAAAAAAAGGGGGGGGGGGAATGATGCGCAATGTTGTACACATTTAAAAGAGGGAACGCAATCCAAAACCATTAGAGAAGAAAACCAAACAAAGTATATCTAGAAGATGCCAATTTGAACATACACCAAACGGTGAAAATGATTTGTGCTCGATTTTTTTTAAAAACAAATGCACTTAGCTTATACAAACATAGAAGAAGTGGGACAGGTTGTTATAAAAAGTAATTTAAATATACTGTTAGTAAACAAAGTCTGGACTGGTCAACTGGACAATACTTTTTTTGCACTTTTAAAAGGCATTTTTTCCACACTAAAAAAAAAATCATAAAAGAATACATGCAACATATGCAATGTTGTCGGTGAATATATACCAATTGGCTTTCTAAACCTTACAATAAAACCATGCCATGAGGAAAACACTGAAAATTCGATTTTTATGCAAAACAATAGATCCAGCATCAATGAAAGGAGGTCTGAATAAGGCAACAACCGGTGACTGATCCCAGTGATATACATTACCAAAAGTAGACATCAACATAATTAAGAGGACATACTGTTGACTTAAACAAAAATTGAGAATAAAAGTACCAAAAGGTCAACATTATACAAATAAGAAGATGCGGTATGAATACCAATGAGACAGTTATCCATCCCAAGGCCAAACAAGGTGGATGTGAGCACTTATAGGCAACTGTATGGCCTTCAATAATGATAAAAGTTCATGCATGATTTTGATAGAGAATACAAACAGGGAACGTGTCAAAGAGACGTCAATCCGACAAAAGAACAGGAAACAACCCAATGCCACCAATGGGTTGTGTCATCAACACAGCGAGATAATCTTGCATGCCGTAGCGGGATTCAGCTTGCATCAAGACATTTTAAAATGTATATTTATATATGATGTTTTTTCCAAACATTTTGTTTTTCATATATGCTATGCTGGTGACCAAAAATTAATATGATTTAACATTTACTTTCTTTTGTAGACAAACCAATGAAGATTTCTGGACACAGATATTATGTGTAAAATGTGAAGAATTAAAAAAAAATCTATAATACTTGAATTTTCATTGTATCATAAACAGCTCCAATTTTATAAGAAAAAAAGATTCAAAGATTTGTTTTGAATTACTGAAGCTGCCAGCAATCATTATAATCACAGTATAAACATTATTCTGACAGCAACCATAAAGCGAAAAAAGGTACACAGACATTCATTAAGTAAATAAATCAAAAATCAAGAATCAAATTGTTGTCAGATATGTCAGAGAAATTAAACAAATTAAAAATCATATAAGAAATTTAACAGTTTTCACGTTTGAATTGTATCTCATTTACATGATGGCCCTTCTCAGTTATTTATGTGGTATGGAGTTTTCTTAATATTGAAGGCCGATCAGTTATTATATTTGCGAACATCCATGTCATTTGAACTTTGCTAGGTTGTTGCCTCATCAGCAATCATACCAATCTCCTTATTTTATATAAAGGTTCACATGTACAGGAGAATTTTTGTGAAGCTGCCCTTTAATACATGATGGATATTGGAATCAAATTCGTATTACGTGTGAACTCAGCATAATAGTTTGTAGTAAGAGAGTACACTTTTCAGTATTTTTTTTTTTTTTACAAGTTATAATGCAGTATGGGTCAAATCCCATTCCATCTTTTCCATGTGATTAATTCAAACATGTATTCATAGAGTATTAAATTGGGTTTCATGAAAGACTGGTTAACTTATGTATTTCTTCATGGACACGGAGACTGACAATTTGTCAAGTGTTATTGTGTGAAGATTGGTCCCTAAATGTTTTCTTCCCAAAAGGATTGGGCGATATAGATTATTGTGAAACATTCAGACTATTCTGTCGTTTGCAATTTTAAGATCAGTTAATTTTGTCAATAAAAAGTTGGCTCATTGTATGATCTCACTGATCTGCTAGTAACAAGTTGTTATGGAGGATTTTCTCCATTGAAATCTTAGTATTTGTATGAGTTGTTTTTCTTTCCATAAACGTAACTTGATGTGTGCTTTTCGAGTTAGGTAAGTGCGTCAGATATCTGAAAGATTATATAAAAAGGAAAGCATAAATAATAACAAGGATTTACAGAAATAAGACAAAACTAAGAAAAAAGGGGGAAAATAAAGAATACAGACTAATGTGGATACAATATAGATCAATTAACCGACTGTTGGTTGCTTATAACGTCAAGTGGGAAATATTTCATAGAATAAAGAGTGTTTGGTATAATACAAAAATATAGAAAAATGACATTTTATAGTATGAAGATAAGAGAATATTGAACGTGGTGTGTTATAATATACAAAAAGATTGATTTTGGGTTGCTTGGTTATGGCGTCTTGTGGTAAATATTGGTATTAAATGCTCAGGACTGAAAAAATGACAATAAATATAAAGATGAGGTCCTAGATTATAGGCCGTTCGGGATACATGTCGGAGAAACTATAACTCGCCTGAAAATTAGGGTATATTGTATGGCTTTATGTACAACGGTCCGCCTATACGGATCCCTGGGATCACTTAGCGCATAGCGGAGCCTGATACCCCCTATACACAAACAGTGGCTGATCCAGACCTTGTTATAATGAGGGCACTCTACAGTACTCATGCTACATTGTTTCTTTATATAATCAATCAAATTTTTCCCACGAAAAAAATTTCTGTCTTAATTCTTAAATTTTTTTTTTAATACATGGGTCACAAAATTCAGGAAAAAAAGACCACCGCTATTAATTACAGTTTTCGATCGTTCTTTTAAATTTACCCATCTGCAAGTTGGGCAAAATAGGGTCAACTACAAAATGTCAGTTTTAATAATCACATAATTTTTATACATGTAACCAGGGATGATATAGAATATATAAGTCCTTGATGTAACGTTACACTGTTAAGTGTTTACTGTTTGTATTAATTGTTTTTTAAAAATAGAATGGGGATACCGGAAGTGCTATTTATAGATATGTTCTATATTTAATTATTTGTTACGCCCCCTATAAATATCTGACCAGTCCGGTTAATCACCCCAGACGCTATATTTAAATATGCGTCTGGGTTATCGAGACTACTCGGTATCGTATGTTGATTGCAATTCTAGTACTTTAAATATTGATTTCTCATACCATGGCCTGGGGTATTGTACATTGCTGATGCCGAGATTTTCAATTAATTGTATTTGGGGGTATGATGTATTGATCGGTATTGACCTGTCTTGTCGCACAGCTCTTGAGCACGAAACCATGCAACAAAATATTTCTTAATATTTTAATACGGGAACCCCAGGAACTTTATCCGTTTCAAAACGAAAAACTGTAGATGAAGGGGGTAATGAGACTGACAATTCATCCCCCCAAAAAATGCAAAATACGACCGGGAAAAGTGGAAATGTTTTTATAGTGTCTAATAATTAACGGTACCAATTTTGTTGCACCAGATGCGCATTTCGACAATACATGTCTCTTCAGTGATGCTCGTGGCCAAAATATTTGAAATCCAAAGCTTATATAAAAGATGAAGAGCTATAATCCAAAAGGTCCAAAAAGTATAGCCAAATCCGTGAAAGGAATCAGAGCTTTGCATGAGGGAGATACATTCCTTAATTTATAATAATTTATAATATTTTGTAACAGCAAATTTTAATAACACAAAAAATTCGTATGTTCATGCCAGTAACGAAGTACTGGCTACTGGGCTGGTGATACCCTCGGGGACTAATAGTCCACCAGCAGAGGCATCGACCCAGTGGTAGTAATAAAATTAACGGTACCAATTTTGTTGCACCAGATGCGCATTTCGACAATACATGTCTCTTCAGTGATGCTCGTGGCCAAATTATTTGAAATCCAAAGCTTATATAAAAGATGAAGAGCTATAATCCAAAAGGTCCAAAAAGTAAGACAGGAAGCCTGCCAAGTCTTTATCGCGAGATTCACACATTTTCATGCTAATTTGGAAGCATTTGCCTTTGATCTATTGTTTTGTATTTGATCTTTACAATTTGGCCAAAAACTCACGCATTAATGATTTACCATATTTACTACCTGTAAAAAAAGTTGGCAGAACTAGGACACAATGATTCCTCTGGCAAGGTTGGCTGTTGGTGATGAAAAAAACAGACGATGCTCTGTAAAAATTGCCGTTAATTGCCCAAGCACGCAAATAAAAAGTCTGCTTTGAATGTGGGAACAACTAAATTAGGTTAAGCACCAACAGAATAAATAGCAGATTAACAAAAAATATGAAATACAGTGTATAACATGTATAATGTCTTCTTCAAAACAAAGGACACACATTTTGTATTAGGCAGCAAACTCTTGATTTTTACGGCATACTAGGACTGCAGGTCAGTTTTGATGGACTAGCAGTTCTTCCAACAGGGCTAGTGAAATCCTGCTGCCAACAAGTCTTGGGCTAGTTAGCTGTTACAAAAAATTTTAACCCCTGTTTTAGTAATTGGTATTGTCATCTGATAAGTCATGTCGATTATAAAATACACAGTTTTCTCTGCTTTCAAATCTTTCTGTTTGAACCCGTCGACCTGGAACTTATCAGTTATTGGAAATATTAATTATTTGGAAAACAAAAGGTCCTGCCTATCCAGGAATGGAGTATTTTTTAATCAACAGCATTGTCCTATATTAGTTATCTTAGGAAGTCTTGCTGATTGCTGAATAAAACTACAATAGGGAACAATTTGACAATGATTAAATTTAGTAGTGTCAGTCCTTTGATTATGACCCGTGTATATAGCAAAATCCTAAATACACCGTTTGGTGGTGCGCCTGTCAAATGCGGAACGTACAGATAAGGTAATAGCTGAATATACTATTTGTATCGGTATAACGTTGTGCACGATGTTCCTACAACACGACTTTACAACTCCACGACGTCAAAGAGAGTTTTCTCAAACTTTTGACGTTTATTCATTCAATTTGCAAGTTTCATTTGCTTTTTTTATGTAGTTGGTTGATTCCAAATCTGTCTCTATTAATTTTGTGATGTCTATTTACCATGAATTTATTTACCTCAAGTTGTGGAAATCGATTAAATAACTTTTACCCTTAATTCACCTTAAAATGTTATATTGTCGTAAGTAATGAACTTAAAGGAAGGAAAAATGGGACAAAAGTATACGGTTTTCAATAAATAAATTATATTAAAAGTTTGCTTGACACATAACTTGTCGAAATACAACCATTGAATAAAATTATTATAACCCGATCTTGAAAATTATTTGAAGTTGCTTGCTTTTAAAATGTACTAATCTTCTCCTGAATCGTCCGTATAATACGGGGTTGCATGAATTCAGTGAATTTAAAAACTGTTTTTGTCACTGTTTCCGAAGAGTCTTTCAGTTACCTCCGTTTCATGCACAACATGCACCGTGAGGTTTTTTTTCGACAACCAGAATTTTTTTTAATTTCACCACGTGATTCGGAATATAGAGAAAGGTAGGAGGGGTCCTGATCCCGAAATCCCGAGCTTAAAAACACGAAATCCCGAAATTCCGGGCTTAAAAAAAACGTATTTCGAAAAAAGAATTCCCAGATCCCGAAATCCCGAGCTTAAAAAACACTCGATCCCGGAGTCCCGATAAAGGTCCTACCACTCTCAATATAAAATTGAACAAATTTTGCACATGTAACGTCGAAAAAAAACCCCGTTTGTTTGGATTTTTCGACGTTTTTCGACGTTTGGACAAAATGGCTACCGTTTTGTAAGGTTTCGTAGCACTTTATTCCTGAACCACACAAACATGCAGTTAATAAAAAAATAATCTAGACTTTATGTTCTTTTCGTGTATCTAACTTTTGTTTTGGTAAATTATAATTTACTTATTGGTATATCAGGTAAAAAACCCACACTAATTGCTTGGACAAATAAAATATCAACTTGGACAAAATGGCTACCGCTTGAAAAACGACTGTGTAGAGATGGGTTTATAGAATCTACAATTTTTGAACTCACGAACAAAGAGGCAAATGTTTGTTCTTTCGGTAGATTGTATACTTATCTCACAATTTTTTGAAATTTTTAGCTATGTCTACTTCTAAAACTACCTTTCAGCCGTTAAGTCAACGAAAAACGTCATTGGACATTTTTCTTATTCCAGCTTAATATGCAGCCACCGAGTCAAACGAAATTCGACAAAAGAATGGCTTTAATCTAACCAAGATCTGATCAACTCCGTTGCTTCTGCCAAGTTTCGGGAAGATCAGAGAATAAGAAATAGGGTCACTATACATAAGAGATAAGACAGTAGTTAAAAAATGTAACGTTGGACATCCGTTTTTTTCACATAGCTTTGTTGTAAATCCTCAAATATACTAGATATTACTAAGCATATGACCAAGAGCCATAAAACATAAAGGATAACATATACTGAATTAGTGTTTATAGTGGTTAGTGTTTGTTAACAGTTTATTTTGTTTTGCGGAGGAAATTTCGAAGATTCTGTTTTAAAACATAGGGGTTGTAGGAACAGCGTGCGTGACGTTTATCGGATTCGACCCGGAACTTGTTAATTATTCGCAATATTAATTATGCTGAAAACAAAAGGGTCTGGAGTGGTGTAATTTTTAATCTACACCATTGTCCTATATTTGTTATATATAGAGTTGAATTCTTTGATTTGTCGTTTTTACCCGATGACGGCTGACAAATTGGACCTCGTAATTTTAGTATTATAGATATGGGTGCATACAGATCTATATTAAAGATAAATTTTATCTTTTTTATCTTTTTATTGTCTAATTAAATATTAAATGTACATAACGGTGGCATTATAGAAGTCACTTTTTACCGATATATTACTGTGTATTCATAATTGGATTAGATATTCATTGTGTATTGTAACATTGTGTGGTGGAGGATTACATATTCAACTCCTTTGGAGGTGTGCCTAGATTGGCAGACTTTATATTGATACAGATACAGATACATGGAGACTAAAATCACAAGACACTCACCAATCAAGGGGCCTTTTAAAATAGCTTACTATGTGGTATAGGCATTACTCGTTGTTGAAGGCCGTATACGGTGACGTATAGTTTGGTCATTTGGTCTCTTGTGGAGACTTATCTTATTGGCAATCATACAACATCTCCTCAGTATTTTTATATAACTGTTGTAAACCAAGGCTTCGACTAGGTTAACCTGTGAAATTGTATTCTCTCTAATAAAGATCTATTGCGCTACCGTAATTTTCAGTCCATGAATTAAGTTGGTATTTCCTGCTCCAAAGTATGGCCATGAAGCTTGTAACTCAAGCTGATTGTGTGTTTTATTTGTTGTTTTTTTTGTTACTGTGAGGATGTCGTATTTTCTGGGGAAACTAAATTTTTTAAACTTCTTCCCATTTTGCTAGTTTGACCAGGTCATCTTGGAGTATATGGCAGTCTGAGGAAATGGTAAAATTGACTACTTCATCGATCGTCTGCAAATAGTCTAATCATATCCAAAGAAATAGACTGTGTCCTAACTCTGATCCTTGTGGTACTCCAAACTATACTTTTATTTTTTTCAAATATTTAACATTCGACCTATACGTGTGTTCTGTTTGTAAGAAATTCCTTTGTCCATCTATTTGTGTTAGTTCTGATGCAATATTTGTGTAGTTAATCGGGAGTAGACTGTAGATCATCTTGTCAAATGCTTTGGAGAAGTCTAGAATTAGCAGGTCTTTTTTTATTTTTCTTTATTAAGATTTTTGTATGATATCGTTGAAAAATTCAAGGAGCAAGCGCTGTAAATCACATTATATTTTACTCTGAAGTCACGATGGAGGGGGTATATGTGACATGTATGACATATAATTGTCATTATGCAGTGATATTGTTGGCTTTTTTCAAAACTACCTCTACCCTTTTTTATTGAGAAAATATGCGTCATTTTCATCAAATTGGGAAATTTAAAATAAACCATGAACTTGACTGCTTTAGAATAAGACCCCATTTTGTCAGTGATGATACATAAATAGACCCTCAAATGTGCACATATAGTCATTTTAGGCAAGAAAATTGTTTAAATGAGTGTTTTTCAGTTTGTATTCACGCACATTTACTACTGAGACTGCACTGTTTGGGAAAAAAGTTGTCTTTTTGGGAATAATTTTAAGCCATTTTTTTCTTCAAATTGGGATTCTTTTCCAGGGGGAAAAGCCTTTATTCTCCACTAATTTAAGGCAAACAATATCACTTATGTTACTGGTTACTGACGCGGATGGTCGATAAAAGATGACAATGCTCGATTTTAAAATTGTGCTTCAAAATACAGACTGCCATATTTTTACTGCCTGTGAAATTTTCCTTAGAGGATCACAGTTCTAAACCTATTGGAAATAATAGTGAAAACTCGCACATAAATGTCCGACGTGAATCAGGTGGTGTAGGTGCCTTAATTTTAAAGAACATTTTCTTTTAATTCTACGCTAGCTAACAGCGGACGACGGTAAATGAGTGGTCTTAGTAGATCTTATTAGTACATCCACTGTATGACTAGGCTAGCCTGTCACGTCACTTAGTAGATCTCATTAGTCCGTCATCAGGCTTGGCTAGCCTGTCTCACGGGTCAATCCCGGCATCCATATTAAAAGGATGGCTACCCATTAAGCATTGTTCACTAAAAGGGGGTTCCAACATCCAGAACCCCTTCCTCCCCTGGATCCGCCACTGCTGGCACTGAACCTGGGTGTGAGTCAGTCGAATCGATGTTCGAATACTGCACGTGGCAGGTGCGTTCGATTCCAATCTTATTTGACTAGTATTGTCGGTGGTCGGGCACTTCGGCTTCGTGACCTCCACCAAACAGTACTGCAAAAATAACAAAATGTGCTGAAAAGGGCTTTCGAATACCAACAATCAATCAATCAATCAAACAATCAATAAGTCAGTAGATTAACAAATTTCATCATCTTGGAAGGTTGAAGTCACTCTCGATTGAATTTTGAAACAATAAAAGATCTTTAATCAACACCCTATTTTCCGATCGAGGATTGTAATAGTATAATACAGAAATACTGAAGTAATAAGACAACCATTTTGAGAGTTAATGATTAATTTTATGAATGAATACAAGCTGCAAAATCAGCCTGAACACTAATACGGAATTTATCACGTTTCCGATCGATACTGCACTCCGACCTCCGGATGACATCAGCTCATTACCATTGCATTTTGTGTAAGCCATATTTGACGACTCGGCAAGGAAAATACACATATAACTGGTTCTAAATCTTCAAAGGAGTTTGAAAGTATGTAGATATATAGGTAAGTAACTCGTGTTGTACTAGACAACACCATAATTATGTCAGTATCGACATTGATTCACAGAACAGTCAAAACAAACTCGGCTGGTTTCGCGCACCTGCATATATTTGTCACATGAATGATCTACTTCAACACGTTATTTATTTTGTAGGAAACGTAATGAGGAAAATCTTAGTAGTTAATAATGGCACACTCCCCTGATTATTTCTTCAAAGAGTATGGAATAACTGACCAGTCCCCACTTAGTTTATTACAGCTCGACCCGGCAGACAGAGCTGTACTTAAAATAGCAGGTAACGTAGTCACTGATTTAATTGCTTTTATTCAGATTAATTATATTCAAATTATTTATCATGTTGACTGTATAATGATATGCAAATACATATATATCTGTTATTGTTCCCGTCTATGACAATGTTTTCAGATGACATCATAGGTCACCCACGTGGTTTATATTTTGACTGGAGATATAAATAAATATTGATCAGGGTAGATTTAATACTTTTGCTGTCAATCAAACTGCTATTTATTAAATGTTTACCTTTATGTCATATGTCCTTCACCAGGGCCACTTTAAAAAACTGCTATCCTGCCAAATTTGTTTAAAGTTATCTGCTCCAGGTAAACTCACCTGAGTGATTACATGGGAAACTAAGACCTTTATATTTACCTGTATTAGCAGACACATGTGGGGTGAATCCCATAGGACACCTAACTTTCTCTTACATCTGGACATCACTACCAGGATTATCAAACTTGTAAGGAAGTGTGAAAGTTGTCATGAAATAAAAAAGTGTTGTTTGCAATGAAAATGATCAGCATGTGATTTATCTATGGATTAAAGTTTACATTAAAGGGAGGTCAATGTTAGTTTGATGATAAAGCAGTTGAGATATAAACATCAAATAAAAAATGTTTAATTAGTGATAAAAATATTACAAGTGATGGAGCAATATTCTCCTACTTTTGACCCAGCGGAGGTTCCTCCTTCTCCGCGAGCAATGCTACAGTACGAACAGAACAGAAGAAAGGAAACAGGTAAAAGTTGTTTACTTTATATCAGGTGCAAACATTGTAAATTTAAATATAAATATGATAAAAGACCTTTTACAAAAATTAGTCATCACTTTCATACATATGGGTAGAAAGTAGATTCAAACAATTTAAATTAAAAACAAATAATTAAACATTTTGTGAAGTGGACTGTCACACTAGATTATTTAGATTGAAGAGTTTATTGAATGAAAGTTTTTTCATTAATTGAAATACTCCTTAAAAACCAGTAAGAGCAATCCTCCTGAAAAACCAGAAAAAGCAATCCATTCTTTATATGCTTAGAAAAAAGTTTGTTGTGTACCATTTTCTGCATAAAAAGAATTATGACAAAGACAATAGATGGCTGAAGATACAATGCTGGACCTTCAGATTATACGAGTTACATATATAATGATAATAGATGGCTGAAGATACAATGCTGGACCTTCAGATTATACGAGTTACATATATAATGATATACCCGAATAAATGTAAATTAGAATATAGACTCATTGCTAAATCAGCAATGTCATCATGACTATTGGATAGCATAAAATTTGGTACATGTAATACCTTCAACCATACAGGAACCACATGATGCAAAAATTAGTCAACAGGACAAAAACTCAATAAAAACTATTTTCAAAGAAATCATTTCATTTTTTATTTGCAGATGTAAGAGATGCAGTCCAAAAGAAAACATTTACAAAATGGGTGAACAAACACTTGTTAAAGGTAAGACTGAACTTCGATGGTTTAACGTGGTCATCATAATCGTTATTAGAAGGTCTGATTTACATATCAATTTTGTATTTTACGCATAACTGCATCATATGGATAGGAATATGACTTCACATATTTCTGCTTCAATGGATTTCTATTGCTCAGTGTAGGTAGTAAATTTACACATGATAAAACTCAGCAGTTAAGTTTGAAAAGTTTTCAAGATGCTAAATTATGAATATAAAGTTCATATATTAAATTCACAAAAATGTTCATCATATGAAGAGAATATAATAATAGTAAGTGTAAACATGTTATAGAAGAGTCAGGAACAGTATACGATGATTATAAGCGTAAATATTAGCTGATTTAAGATTGTTCTCCTTGGGGTGGGGGTTAATGACTGGCTGCATACAGAAATCTCCCAGGGTCTGAATATAAGATATTCAGTAGTCATTAGTAGTAATTATTATAACAACCATAGATATGAAAGTATTGTTACAAAATGTAAAAAAAATAATCTGATATTGATAGATATTTTTATAAAGTAATTGAATTTAATTCAATGTACAAAAAATGCATATACTCAATGTCACTGATTATTTTCTTTAAAGTAAAAATCTATACTAAAATGGTACATTCAGAGAAGTAAACGTTACTTTTACATGTACTGTAAAGTCTGAAAGTAAAAAGTTACAGACTACAATATCTCTTCTATAACAATTTGAAAATCAATAACAAAGTTGTCTGGAAAATATACATACTGAAAGGGACAGGAGTGTCAAAGATTTTAGCTTCAGGGATAAATCTATTGTTTATTAACATATGTGAAGGGGAAAATTTGTCTTGATGAAATCAGTGTTTACAGATTTAACAAATTGCATGACACATGACAAGATTTCATTAGTGATGTAAAAACATGGATAACATTTTCTAGTATCTGTCCTGTTTTCAATACATTTTGATTTTATTTACTTTCTTTAAATTGATGCCCTATGATAGAATTATATGAAATAAGTCATCCATGTATTATGAAGATTTAGACCAAGATTAGTTTGAATGTGGCTGATAGTTATCACTAGTATGCCCTAAAATTATTGTCAATTATTGGTATGATCAGGCTAATCTATATACAGTAGCTATATAGTAGGTAAATAGATTAAGGTATTAAATGTAATAACAGTAATTAAATGTAATAAAAAGTAAACATTGTGATACATTTGATAAAACCTGACTGGATTTTAACTTCTTACAGACAAATCAATAAGTTTGATTCCAATCTAATTCCCAATTAATTGCATTTTCATATGTAATCATTTTGTGATTTGAATACACCCTTAAGGGGGTTCGCGGGTCTAAATCATTTATATAGGATTTCTTTATATTTTTCTATAAATGAACTTTATCTTATAGTTAATAGAAAAATAAAATAAAAAAGTGGGGTCACCGTTCATTTGCGCTCACAATCTGCCATCGAAAGAAGCATACATTTTTGTAAAGGTGTTTTTTTTGTGTTGAAGTAATAGGAGAAATAAAGGCAATATCGAAAAAAAAAAAAAAATTTATTACAAAAATCACTAAAATTTTACAATAATTTAGTTTAAAGGGGCACTAGCTACGATATGCTTTTAGCAATCAATTTCCTTTAATTTTGTTGAAATAAGTGAATAAACATAATTTTTGACTATTCACTTGCAAGTGAAAACGTCATCATCATTCTAACCGGTATTCATGTGAACTTCAAGTTAACCCCTAGCTAGAGATTGACAACGCATGCATTGTACGTGTACTGGTTATTTAAAGAAAAAGAATGTCAACAATGAAAGTGAAACTACGGTAAATCATTTGATTACTAATTCGATGCACATAAAATCATTCTTATATGGTTAAAAACAATGAGAAACATCTATTTTTAATCTATAAAATAAAATCAAACAGACCTATAAAAATGCAATTGCACGTGTTGGTTTAATCTATTCGTATCTTTATTTTTGTTTACATCGCTTATATGGTCATCTGAGGTCAAATCGATAGTTAATTAGATGGCGTCTGGACTAAAATACACACAAAACGAACCTATATATTATCTACCCCATGCTCTGTAAACTGTTTATTTTAGACTTTTGATAGTTTGGATAAATGTTTTACATTGTTATAAACCAAATATGAGAATTTGAGTCAAATCGGTTACAATGAATTTGACAGCTAGTGCCCCTTTAAGTACAGCTTATATGGAAATTATATTAAAAAAGATAGGTCACCGATGAGTTGAAAAAGATATTTCAATTTTAGAGCCAAAAAATGGCATTTTTCCACCAAAGGGAGATAATTTGGAACTTTTTGATGTATACATTTCAGGGGCGGATCCAGCCATTTTAAAAAAGGGGGGGTTCATAACCCAGAGTAAAAAGGGGGGGGGGGGGGTTCCAGCTATATGCTCCCATTCAAATGCATTGATCGGCCAAAAAAAAGGGGGGGTTCGAACCCCCGGAACCCCCCCTCTGGATCCGCGCCTGCATTTTGAAAGTCATCTGGGGTCAACACGAATTGATTGTTTTGAATGATTTTTGTACCATATGTTAAAGTAACAACTACAAAAGGAAATAAATAAAATTTGTAATGAAAAACAAATGTTTGATTTTTTTCTGAAATTTTTATACCCTCGAGTTTCCTTTTAAAAGATAAGTTTTGTTAGAAAAGAAAGTGTATATTTCTGTATTTAATTTTCCTGATTCACTGAATGCTCCCTATTAAAAAGATTGCTTCTTTATTTAAAAAAAAAAGATATTTGCAATGTTCCAAGATTTGTAAAAAAGATATGTTGCAATGTTGCCCAGAATTGTTGTTGCAAATCCCAGAAACAATGGTAAACTCAGGCCTTATCAAATTAGTTTTAACATATTTTTTAATTACCCGGTATTTTTTTTTTTATTAAAAACACATTCATACAAAATGTAAGTAGGACAACACGAATAAATTGAAAGTTACTTCAAATTCTTCCTTGTTTATATAGGTTTGCTATTTTTGTATATGTAAATTCTATAAGCTGTATTGCTTCTGAATAAAAGTCTAATAATATTACGTATAGACTATATATGGTCATATTCTATTCAAGTAAATAAAACTGCCCTCTCTGTAAGATACACTACCATTTTCATCTCAGCAGTTTTGTGTTATTGTTGACAATAATGAAAATGGTGTTTTATTTGGTTTAATAAGTAGCTGTTTCGTTTAGCCATAAAAAGGATAAATACCAGTGTCTACTACAGTATGAAAGAGAAGGGTGGGTTATAGTTGACATCTCATAGTGTTAAAGTATGATATATGAACATGGATAGGAGGGGTTGATATTGTCAGTCAGAAGTCATTTATAATCAGTGTCTGACCACTTTAGAAGTTCATGTTGTCCATTCTTCATTTATATCCTTAGGTATCAATTTGGGTGGCACCTTGATTCATTGCAATAGAAAAATGTTTTTTTTTCACTGTAGATAGTTATGGGGACATATTTGTGTTGTTAATAATAATTTCTGCATGCACATTCCATTCTTTATCAAACAAATCAATGTTGGTTTACTTCATGTAACTTCTGGATCTTTTGTTGATCTTTTGAGTCTTAAAATCAATCAACACTCAAAATTTAAAAAATGTACGAATTTGTATCTAAAAAGGGACATGTTTGAGAATGAGTAGAGATTTTGTGTCGTGACTGAAGCCATGAACACACCATAAAATATTTATACAAAATAGTCCCTTTACTTTCTTTAACATTACCCACAGATATACAGAGCTGTGGTAGAGATTTTTTCAAGCGCAGGAAAATATTGTGGTGTCGTGATTAATTTTATTTTTTAAATCCGTCTAGTCTTGATCAGATAAGCATAAGTTATTCACTAATCCGTAGAAATGGTCCGTCCCAAACAAAATCATTACAATCTTGTCCGTAAGCAGTTAGGTAACTTCAAATAATTTGTATACCCATGACTTATCTATTAATCTTCTCAACCCTAAAGAAATACTTGACTTAAAAAAAACAGTAGCTGTGAAAATCTTATCCATATATGTAGGTGTTAAGTACCAGGTGAAAATATCAATAAAAAGGTAAAAATATGAAGCACTAATAATCTTCGAGACCTTGTGAAATTTTAGACATATATAAGTAATAAAAACTTTTCTATTCATTTTTATATAACTAGGTGTTCCTTTCAGTGTAGAATGTCTGAAGGCTGTTCAGGTCCTTGACCTTAAAATAACACTTTGGATTTCAGAAAATCTCTGTTTAAAGTATTATATCGAGGCTGTTACATAACTGTAAAAATAATAAATCTATGAGTTTATGATGTAAAGTTATGATTAGTACAAATAATTTACTAAAGGATGCAACTTAAGTGGTTTTATTTGTCATAGGTTTATAGGCTAATGTGGCAGGGGTACACACATGAAAAAAACTAGACTTTCTTATTTTTCACTGATGATAAAGTTGTAGACTTGTGCAAAAATGTGTGAGAAAACAAACTTATTTATGCTTAGGGTTGTAACTTATTTTTAATCATTTTTCTGCCCAGTATTAAAAGTAGTTAGAAAGTAGATTGTTGTTGGAACTTCCGATGGGTGTAACTGTGGCAAATATCTAGTATGAGAAGTCAGTGTGTTCCTTGTTCAATGTTTAACCCATTAAGTTGGTGCAAATATGTTAAAGGTCAAGTTGTTAATCTTCCTTAAATCGTTCATTCAGAATATAATGAAATACTAAAAAAAAATTGGTGAAATTTGAAACAGAAATGGGCTGGTATAATACTAATTGAAAACTGAAAGTTTAATCAAGCGGAAGACTTTGTTTACTTTATACAGGAAGTTTTTATTTGAGTTTGTAAAATTTATAGTCCTGTATACTGACCATCTAAAATTAAAGTGAAACAGGGCTCACTTCCTTCAAATATTGATGATTTATTCACCAGTAATTACTGGTTTAATCAGCAGCCAAGAATTTTGTTTTGATTGCAGCAAGATATGAAGTTGATTTCATTTTCACACAATTAAAGGCAAAAGTATTTTGATATGCAACTTTTGAAAAACTGCCTTAATTATTTTTCTACATGTATATGTTTTACGTTTTATATGTTCTATAAATAGCTCCAAGTCTTTATTAATGACATTTCATATACAGACGAATTAATACAAATCTCATAAATGTGTCAAAATGAACAAAAGATTTGTAAATACAGGTGCTAAGTCAGATCAAAATGATGTAAACAAAACACCTGCAATATACATCCCATTCTATCCATTGATAAAGTATATAAATATTTATGGTCAAAACTATGGATGTTCTGAAGGGTTAGGTTCAATAACATGATGATTTAATGGACAGTAGATACAATATTTTGGACAATAAAAATGATAAGTTGTTAGTGATATTAAACAAGCCTTGAGTAGTTTAGATTGACAGTGATTTGTATATAAACTGGACTTGATACTTTTAAGATAGGTTGAAAGTAGTTTATGTGTTGGTTTGTCCAGGTATAAAAGATTAGCACATATTGGCATGAATTAGTTATTTAAGAGCCAAGGTTGTTAATAAGAGGGGCTAAGTGCCAGGAATACATGTAATATTTATCTCACGTGTATTGTAATTGATAACTTCAATTATGATTCTGATTATAACTGCTCTTAGTTTTCTTAATCTTTGGCAGAGCCTGAAACTTTGTTACAATTCTTTGACTTTTTGGCAAAACTAATTCCTTTTCATTCACTTCAGCAAAATAACTTTTTATGGTCCAAGTAATTATGGCATGCATGAAAATGGTATGGTAGTGTCCATACCTAATCTAGAAAGTACTGTAAAACTTTAAAAAAATACTTATGATGATATGATTGACACATATTTTTCTTGCATCCTCTTAAAAAGTAAGAACCATGGTGGTAATATTTCTTTTTATTACTCTACTTTAACAACTGAGAAGATAAGTGCAAAGTTAAATTGTATGTAGAATGTTATGTAACTTATGTGTGGGATACATGTAGGTTTAACAAAATAGTCACACCCATGGATGTGGTTTCTTTGAGATGTTGTGTTATGATTATTTATCATTAAAATCATCCTATGATTTATTTAATGTGTTTACTATAAATAAAGGAAATTTGTCATAAACTTTAAAGAGACTTTAACTCATCTATGCAAGTTACAGAAAAATAAGTAACTCGATTTAATACACCATTCTGGTATTAAGGATCGATGAGCATCTTGTTAATGGATCAAACAGAATCAGCATAAATTTAACATCAACATACAATAGTAAAAATGAAATCAGAAAGACAGAGACAACTGGATTAATTAGTTAGAGCGCATTTGTTTCTAACCTAAACATTGTAAACGATTACGCGCGTAGTCGTTTAATCCATTTGTTTCTTACAGTTTTTGGTCAACGTTGACATCGTTCACTTAAACGATGTACGCGCAAAATAGTCGCGTAGTCGTTGATCGTTTATCGTTGAGACACGTAAACGAAAAATTTGTTTCTGCATCTGTCGTTTAAATAATTACGAGCACGTGTTGTTTTCATAAAGTCCTGGTTATTTATTTCCCGCACTTTTACCTGTTTGTTTACAGTGCGTGAGTGTAATCTATTTCTGTCTGACTACGCGGGGTCGATAAAGTTTATTAAACGATGTATTTGTTTCTAGCAGCTTAACGTTTACTAAAAGAAAGTCATCGATGACAAAATTTCGGGTTAGAAACAAATGCACTCTTAGTTCAAGAAATATTTCCTATACCAGCTGTAACTAAGATATTTTGACTACTGAATTTTCTATAAGAACCGCCATGTTCTCTGCACGCTACATATCCCTGGCAATTAATCTTTATGGTTTAAATGATCTATTTAAAGGCTTTATTTCTGACCCTTCCAAATGCACCTTTGAGATAGCCAACATGTTATATTCATTCTCCAGCTCTGCCTCTTATAGATCCTATCAATCAAAATAATTTGAATGTATATTCTGCCTGTAGGAAAATGTAAAATTGCCAATACAGTGTTCTACCCATAGGCAGATTCAGGGGGGGGGGGGACTTTCATCATGAAAAAAATGGTTAGTAAAGCAGGCAAGACATTTCAGCATGTGTACTCTTGTACTTTTTCTTACATAAAATCCATAGTCGATAGAAATAAACTTTAGACAACATATATAACCAGCAAGACAGAGATATAGAAATGAGACAAATGGCCAAATCCTTCAATGAAAACCGTATAGAAGTACCGTCAATTATTGACAAATCTTACCTAATATCTTGAGCCAGGCCCCCTTTCATGGGAAAAATTTGGTTGATTATATTGGAAGCTACTGAAGCATGACTGGAGCCCCCCCCCCCCCATTAGGTCAGTCAGCTGGGCCCCCTTATAGAAAGTTCTGGCTCCTCCACTGCTAATGACAAAATATTGGAAGGCATGAAGCGTCTTATTTGGTTTTATACATGCTGGTTTGTGGTGCCATAAAGCAAACACCAATCAATCAATCAATCCTATATGTTGGTTGTTGGTGTTTGGTGTTGTATGATATAAGGTCAAATATTTTATTGTTATTCTTGATATCCTTTTATATATTGGAAACTTTTTACATTAAAAATAAATATTTTACCTTTAATGTGCTATTGTTGAGAAATTATTAAGGGAAATTCTTACTACTGAAGATGCAAAAATCATGCAATTAATGGGAAGCCACAAAACAGTTTAACACATGTACAGTCACTGGGTGGGATAATACTTATTCCATTAGATAGTAAGCAACCGTCACTTAGATCAATTGAATAATTGTATTTCTTACATATATATTTTTTATTCTTCTAAAAAGGTTGTCTCTATTTTAATTTTTATTCTAAGGTTTATTTCACTTTTCAGTGTTATTGATTTATTTGATTAGTAAATCTCTTTAACTTGAACTTTATCCATGTATATATATATATATATTGTGTTTTGAAAATATTTTAAAATTGAATCTACTTCAAAGCAATACCACCATTTTTATTGACACATAAAAACCACAACGGTCCTGGATGGTTTTTAATTAAAGAGTAAACAGTACAAAATGGGAAAATATTGCCTGAAGATTAATATAGAAATTTCTATGACCAGTTCTACTTCTAAAAGTTTTTTTTTATATTGGACAAGAAATGATATTTGTACACAGTAAACAAAAAAGGGTTAATTGATAAAAAAAAAAAAGTATACACAAGATACTCTCATATTTTTCAAGTATACTTGACATTTATGACATTTAGAAAAAAATAGATGAAATGCCATTGTTGGTTAAAGTTTAGTTCCTGAGATACTATAGAATGTGAACACAAATTGTGACTTGGATGGGGAGTTGTCTCATTGGAAATCATACCTCATCTTTCTAGATATCTATATACACCAATTAGAAATGCTATTGTGGAAACAAATTGGTTGATTATATAGGGAATCACTGGAACATGACTGGAGCGGGCCCCCTCTTATAATAAAGTTTGCCACTAATGTTTAACACCCCTTTCAGCACTTTTGTGGCCAGTTTTTGTTGGTTGAAAAAGCTGGAGTATGACCTTAAGCAGTAAAACTAGCAATCACTTTGCATTAAGATGGGATTCCAATACACCTTGCCACAACCGTGTTCAAGTTCAATGTTAGCAGGCTAGTGGTCACTATAGATGTTCTCTTCATTACAGAGAAATATACAAAAGTGCTTGCATCATCATGAAACAATCTTCAACATCAGACTTTTGTTGGTACAATTTTTCAAGCTCTTAAATTTATGCTATTAAAATATACAAAAGTATTAAAAAAAAATTAATCAACGATCAAACAAAACTACATTTCTAATTTCTAAATACATGTATTAGATATAAAGTTTTGACAATAAAGTCATCATATATATATATATAGGTTATGGAAGATACTTTAAAACTAAATTAACAAATATTTGTTTGCATATATTTTTTATAGTTTGCTTACAAGGTTATAAAACATTGATACTGTTCTGATTTTCCAGTTAATTGCCTTTAAACAATATATTTATGACATGAGTAAATTGAATGTTAACCTTTGACCTTGTCAGTAGTATTATCTTGTTAAAGTATAATAGAAATTAAACTAACTGTAGGTATTCTACATTAAATTTAACCTTTAAAGTCATTCTAACAGTGTCTATTCACAAAGCAAATATTATGTACTATATGTAGCAATGGTTAGTTAAACAGAAGCTCTTTGTCAACTCTGGCACTTCATAACTAGTCAGAAAACCCCAGGTCATCAGTTACACATTTAACAATGTCATCAGAAATATCATTGTAAAATACACTGCTTACAGTGACTTCAAACATATGTTGTTCTTATGATTTATTTTTAGAAATATTGAATTTTGTCACATGGAAACTAAATGTTTGGATAACTGAATTTGCATTTGCTTAACAAACTTCATGATTTTTCATTTTTCATAAGGCCAAATAAAAATATATGTGTGGTTCCAGTAACCCGACCGACCCTAGTTTAAACCCCCGACCCTAGAACTTTTTTTTTTCATTTCTGAAAAAATTTTCAAACGATCTTATTTTGAGGACTGTGAATTAAAATAATATAAAATTCGTAGATTTCTGTCATTTGAATTTCCATAAGAAGTATCTGTTATTGGTAAAATGCAAGAATTCATAACAATTTGTTGTCAAATTGCAACAAAATTAATGAAAAACGTGAATGACTGTCTTTATTTTGCAACCAAACACTTTTAAATTGGCTGACTTCCGGTATTGACTTGTGTAATACTGAAAACAATTCCGGTAAACACAGGATTTTTTTCCGGATTTTGACAATCCTAAATAAAATTTAGAAAAAAATAAATAAAATTTGCCGACCTACCGACCCTATTTTTCAAAAGTATGTAACTGGAACCACACATATATTTTTATTTGGCCTAAACTGACAGCTATAAGCAGTTTAAAGCAATATTGATCATTGTTACTCAGTTTTCAAGTCACATGGGATATCCCTTGTTTATGGTCAGTGATATGATGTTGACACGAGATGTGACATCTCTGTATATGGTCAGTGATATGATGTTGACATGAGATGTGATATCTCTGTACATGGTTAGTGATATGATGTTGAGATGAAATGTGCGATCTCTGTATATGGTCAGTGATATGATGTTGAGATGAGATGTGATATCTCTGTATATGGTCAGTGATATGATGTTGACATGAGATGTGACATCTCTGTATATGGTCAGTGATATGTTGTTGAGAATTGATATGCTATCTCTGTATTATACATGGTACGTGAAATGATGTTTAGATGAGATGTGACATCTCTGTATATGGTCAGTGATATGATGTTGTGATGAGATGTGATATCTCTGTATATGGTCAGTGATATGATGTTGACATGAGATTTGACATCTCTGTATATGGTCAGTGATATGATGTTGACATGAGATGTGATATCTCTGTATATGGTCAGTGATATGATGTTGACATGAGATGTGACATCTCTGTATATGGTCAGTGATATGATGTTGACATGAGATGTGATATCTCTGTATATGGTCAGTGATATGTTGTTGAGAATTGATGTATTATACATGGTACGTGATATGTTGTTGAGAATTGATGTATTATACATGGTACGTGATATGATGTTGAGATGAGATGTGACATCTCTGTATATGGTCAGTGATATGATGTTGAGATGAGATGTGATATATCTGTATACGGTCAGTGATATGATGTTGACATGAGATGTGATATCTCTGTATGCGGTCAGTGATATGTTGTTGAGATGAGATGTGCTATCTCTGTATTATACATGATCTGTGATATGATGTTGAGATGAGATGTGACATCTCTGTATGTGTTCAGTGATATGTGATATCTCTGTAAATGGTCAGTGTTATGATGTTGACATGGGATCTTTTATCTCTGTTTATGGATATCATGTTACATGAGA
Source organism: Mytilus edulis (assembly GCA_019925275.1). Lineage (NCBI taxonomy): Eukaryota > Metazoa > Mollusca > Bivalvia > Mytilida > Mytilidae > Mytilus > Mytilus edulis. The sequence continues at coordinate 130,637,096 of CM034349.1, forward strand.
TGTGACATGTTTGTATATTGTCAGTGTTGTGATGATGACATATTGGTATGTTCATGATAAATAATTGAAAAATACAAAAAATAACAATACAATTTTGTTCATTTCCCTATGGACATAAGAAAGGAGTCCCAGTACTTTTGTAATTGGATCATGTTCTTCATTAACGCCTAACCAGAAATAATCAATACAAAAAGATAGTATTTAAATGGAAAATATTGCTAGCATCTGTAATTCTAGTTCTCCATTGGAAAGTAAGATAGTGAAATAACAATTATGTCTAGTCTAATTTTCTGAAGATGTGAAAAGTAATATTCTCATTACTGTCAGGCTAATAAAAATGTTTTTCTTATTTACTTTGTACAAGTATGATATCTATAACATACATTAAAACACATACCCAAAAGATGTTATTTTTGTTGGGTAACCAGTATTAATAAACATGCTTTAATATTTAAATTTCAAACATACAATAATAACACTGTTTGTTTTACTATGTACACTTCAGAGTACCTTAAAAAGTAAAGGATCAGAAACTTTTGAACATTTTCACAACACATTATATTTTGTTCATGGTTGTAGTGTCCGTTTGATATTTTGTCTGTTTGTCTTTTTTATTTTTAGCCATGGCGTTGTCAGTTTGTTTTAGATTTCTGAGTTTGACTGTCCCTTTGGTATCTTTCATCCCTCTTTTGATAGAGAAATGCATGTTTTTGGAATCTGAATTGATGTTAACAAAAAAATGTAAATGCTTTCTCAATATTCTCAAATGTTTAATGGTTCTTAATTTGTTTTTATCTTTTGAATAGTAATCTTTGATGAATTTATGTATAACTTTTCTAGTATTGGGGCTATCTTACACCTTACCTTTATTGAAGATCAAAATGGTGACCTAGAGATGTTATTTCTTAACTTGTGTTGTTTCATTGCTGTCTTGCTGACCTTTACCCTGCATCTTGTATTTACATTGAATGCATAAGATCGGTAGATTAGGGAGGAAAATATATATTGCAAAATGAAGAAGATTTTCTTGTAAGTTACATATAATCTCAAAAGATATTTTTTCGATCAGAAGGACTGCGCAGTTAGATTTTATATGAAATTTGGTGTAATGTCTTATATATATAGGTCAAGTGTGTCAGTTTGTTTTGGAAGGGCTAATGAAGTATAGTGTATAAAAGTATTATAAACATTTAAGGGTGGATAAAATATTTAAAAACTAAACAAGAGAGATATACCCTGCAGGATTGATCCATAATACTTTGATCACAGATTTCTTTACGTTATACAAAGGCTATGTAAGCAGTTATAATCTACAGGGATTAAAATGTACATTCCTTTATTCTTAGCTATGAATTTCATAAATCTTATATATAATATGAATAACTTATTTCAGCCTTTTTACTATAGATGTTTTAGTAAGTTTAATGTCCCAGGTGATCCATACCACTATTTATTTTAATGAATCTGTTTTTCACGCTGTGTAAATAATAAAGAAAGGGTTTAATTTGGTTTACTGATTTTTCACCATTTTAGAAGGAGGTTTAATATAGAAGGTTTAATATCATGGGACAGTGACCTTTAACATTGGTTCTATAATGGTGTGATTGTATTTTGATAGTGTGAATATGTTTGATTTATTTCAATGGAATTGTACTCAAAAGAAAAGTCTAGGTACAAAACTGACTTGACGTTATATATTATTCCCTTCTGACCTTACACTGTGGACAACAAGTTGTCTATTTTTGGTAAGATTATAAGAACTTTGATATTCTGTAAATTATTGTTTGATTCATAAAGTTGACATTAAATGTGTTAGCAACTTGAAAGGTTAATTCTACAATTTGCCAGAGGTCATCAAATATTTACCTTTTCCCTATACCACTTTGTTGTAGCAAACCAGATATTTGGTATGGTTTTTGTTTTTAAATTTTCAACTATGAGTCTACGTATGGAAATGTTCATTATTTGGTTTAACAATGAGTACTTCCTGTGCTTACCTGTGACAATTCAGTTTAATGCAAGGTTCCCATTAGAGGGATTGAAATAGCTCTCTCCTGATGGCCTGTGTCAAGTCAGTTTAATGCTAGGGTCCCATGACTCCCATCAGAGGGATTGAAATAGCTCTCTCCTGATGGCCTGTGTCAAGTCAGTTTAATGCTAGGGTCCCATGACTCCCATCAGAGGGATTGAAATAGCTCTCTCCTGATGGCCTGTGTCAAGTCAGTTTAATGCTAGGGTCCCATGACTCCCATCAGAGGGATTGAAATAGCTCTCTCCTGATGGCCTGTGTCAAGTCAGTTTAAGGCTAGGGTCCCATGACTCCCATCAGAGGGATTGAAATAGCTCTCTCCTGATGGCCTGTGTCAAGTCAGTTTAAGGCTAGGGTCCCATGACTCCCATCAGAGGGATTGAAATAGCTCTCTCCTGATGGCCTGTGTCAAGTCAGTTTAAGGCTAGGGTCCCATGACTCCCATCAGAGGGATTGAAATAGCTCTCTCCTGATGGCCTGTGTCAAGTCAGTTTAAGGCTAGGGTCCCATGACTCCCATCAGAGGGATTGAAATAGCTCTCTCCTGATGGCCTGTGTCAAGTCAGTTTAATGCTAGGGTCCCATGACTCCCATCAGAGGGATTGAAATAGCTCTCTCCTGATGGCCTGTGTCAAGTCAGTTTAATGCTAGGGTCCCATGACTCCCATCAGAGGGATTGAAATAGCTCTCTCCTGATGGCCTGTGTCAAGTCAGTTTAAGGCTAGGGTCCCATGACTCCCATCAGAGGGATTGAAATAGCTCTCTCCTGATGGCCTGTGTCAAGTCAGTTTAATGCTAGGGTCCCATGACTCCCATCAGAGGGATTGAAATAGCTCTCTCCTGATGGCCTGTGTCAAGTCAGTTTAAGGCTAGGGTCCCATGACTCCCATCAGAGGGATTGAAATAGCTCTCTCCTGATGGCCTGTGTCAAGTCAATTTAATGCTAGGGTCCCATGACTCCCATCAGAGGGATTGAAATAGCTCTCTCCTGATGGCCTGTGTCAAGTCAGTTTAATGCTAGGGTCCCATGACTCCCATCAGAGGGATTGAAATAGCTCTCTCCTGATGGCCTGTGTCAAGTCAGTTTAATGCTAGGGTCCCATGACTCCCATCAGAGGGATTGAAATAGCTCTCTCCTGATGGCCTGTGTCAAGTCAGTTTAATGCTAGGGTCCCATGACTCCCATCAGAGGGATTGAAATAGCTCTCTCCTGATGGCCTGTGTCAAGTCAGTTTAATGCTAGGGTCCCACGACTCCCATCAGGGGATTGAAATAGCTCTCTCCTGATGGCCTGTGTCAAGTCAGTATAATGCTATAGGGTCCCATGACTCCCATCAGAGGGATTGAAATAGCTCTCTCCTGATGGCCTGTGTCAAGTCAGTTTAAGGCTAGGGTCCCATGACTCCCATCAGAGGGATTGAAATAGCTCTCTCCTGATGGCCTGTGTCAAGTCAGTTTAATGCTAGGGTCCCATGACTCCCATCAGAGGGATTGAAATAGCTCTCTCCTGATGGCCGGGTGTCAAGTCAGTTTAAGGCTAGGGTCCCATGACTCCCATCAGAGGGATTGAAATAGCTCTCTCCTGATGGCCGGTGTCAAGTCAGTTTAATGCTAGGGTTCCATGACTCCCATCAGAGGGATTGAAATAGCTCTCTCCTGATGGACTAGCTGTGTCAAGTCACAGTTTTATGCAGGGTCAGTCAGAATAGTGTAAGATTGCTCTGATATTAAACAGCCTTTTAAAGGACTCTGAGTTTCAAGGATAGCTATGGCAAGTACCCCAAAAACCATCCTATGTCATTGCAATCACAGACCAACACAGTAAGGAATTATTCTGCATGCACATTGTTCAAAGTACTTATATAATAATTTACTGTGTTAAAGATAAGTTTGTCAGATTTATGAGGATATATTGAGGTTAAAAACTGTTTTAACTCTTAGTGTGAGATTTTTATTGACTTTAACATCCTACCACCTGATAAAGGTGTTATAAGTTTGTTACTTTCCAAGCTATCAATTTATATTTAATCTATATTTGCCAATACAAAGGTTTTATAATAATCAGTCAGCATACTATTGCCAATGAATTGTTGACTGTTAAAGGTGTAAAATATAGGAGAAATAAAAACTTTTATCAATCAAAGATTATTCCTGGGATTTATCCAAGTCTAATTTCCGAGGAATATGAATTAATCATTGGTTTATAGTCCATCTTATGATTTATATGAAATAACAGTGATTGAATTGTCTTTTTATCATCGTTTCATCAGCTATTCCCAAATTGACAATTCTTTAGTTATGTAATCCTTCTATTGTTTTATTATTAGGTTGTATTACCACAATCAATAACACAGCAGACTGTATATGTTTTAAGTCCATCAAGGTCTGTCAGCATATCTTCTTTGAAATGATTTAAATGTTAATTCTTTGTGTAGTCTAAGAATCTTTTTTTAATACTCCAAATCAGAGGTAGGACTAAAATGATCAACCTCCATCTAGTTCGTCATTTAATAGTCTTCTTTTCATTTTCCTTCTGTGTGTATTGGTTAACTTGGATGTACATGTATGGTACATGCATTTGTCACTTCACAATCAATATTTCTTCCATTTCTTCATGGCATGTTGATAGTAAGAAAGATATCTGGAGAATTATCTTTGAGTTAGCTGAGTGTTTTTCAGAGCATATAAATAGATTGGAAATGATTTTAATTTCATATTGTATGCCAAGAGATAAATGAATTTGATTCTGGGCAGTGATAAACATATTGTCTAGAATTTAAACTGCATATAACAAATTGACACAGAGTAAACCTGCACCATATGCTGTTTGGCACAGGATCTCTGTTGGCAGTCTGCTTCAAGTATTTCAAAGAATTTATGTAATACACAGGATTAGTTTATTTTTGGCCTCTAAAAGTAATATGTTTCTGATAACCACATATTTTAGTGATCTTGGTGACCAGGGCCAGTTGATAAGGATAGGCCACATATTTTAGTGATCTTTATGGCCAGGGCAAGATAAGGGCTAGTTGATAAGGATAGGCCACATATTTTAGAGATCTTGGTGACCAGGGCTAGTTGATAAGGGTAGGCCACATATTTTAGTGATCTTTATGGCCAGGGCAAGATTAGGGCTAGTTGATAAGGATAGGCCACATATTTTAGAGGTCTTGATGACCAGGGCTAGTTGATAAGGGTAGGCCACATATTTTAGAGATCTTGGTAACCAGGGCTTGTTGATAAGGGTAGGCCACATATTTTAGAGATCTTGGTAACCAGGGCTTGTTGATAAGGGTAGGCCACATATTTTAGTGATCTTTGTGGCCAGGGCAAGATAAGGGCTAGTTGATAAGGATAGGCCACATATTTTAGAGATCTTGATGACCAGGGCTAGTTGATAAGGGTAGGCCACATATTTTAGAGATCTTGGTAACCAGGGCTAGTTGATAAGGGTAGGCCACATATTTTAGTGATCTTTGTGGCCAGGGCAAGATAAGGGCTAGTTGATAAGGATAGGCCACATATTTTAGAGATCTTGATGACCAGGGCTAGTTGATAAGGGTAGGCCACATATTTTAGAGATCTTGGTAACCAGGGCTAGTTGATAAGGATAGGCCACATATTTTAGTGATCTTTGTGGCCAGGGCTAGTTGATAAGGGTAGGCCACATATTTTAGTGATCTTTGTGTCCAGGGCAAGATAAGGGCTAGTTGATAAGGATAGGCCACATATTTTAGAGATCTTGATGACCAGGGCTAGTTGATAAGGGTAGGCCACATATTTTAGAGATCTTGGTAACCAGGGCTAGTTGATAAGGATAGGCCACATATTTTAGTGATCTTTGTGGCCAGGGCTAGTTGATAAGGATAGGCCACATATTTTAGTGATCTTTGGGGCGAGGGCTAGTTGATAAGGGTAGGCCACATAATTTAGAGACCTTTGTGACCAGGGCTAGTTCATAAGGGTAGACCACATAGTTGCTTATCACTTAGACTTCTGTAGATTTTTTCGTTTTTGGTGGACCAATTTTTGTGGGTGGAGTAACAATTGTATTTTTGTGTATAATTCATTTATAGGGTTTGACAAATTCTGTACACAAGTCTATAGGAAACAAAAAATCATTGTTCACCTTTACCGGTGCATTCTACTAAAATAGCTTTATTGGCTGAAGGTTAATAGGGGAACCTTTTAAAATGTTTTTATCATATTGTACTCCGAAGTACATAAAAAATCAAATAAAGTTCATCAAGATATCCTACTTATAATAGTTAGTTGGTCATTGTTTTAAATCTCCTCAAGTCATTTCCACCTGTATGTATGTCAACCTGTGTGGCCAGGTGTTGGCACAACATGATGGACAGGTATCAATTTAAAGCTTATTAGCAATGGACATTTATGTCAATAAAAAGGATAAAAAGGTATTTGCTGAGCTATAATTTTCCTTTGTAGAGAAGGTATAAAATAATCATATACATTTGTATGTATTTTGGATGCTTTATTTGCAGTATAAGAATTCCCCAATATTGTTTTCTTCTAAAATGATTTCTGTTCAAAAGAAATGTTTCCTCTACATCATTAGTTAGTTTAGAACAAATGAAAATGGAAATGCAATCAGTTTATCAATCTCTGGTTATTTTATCAGTATCATATGGTTCCAAGTTTATTTTTAAGAGCATGCTAAAGAAGAAGATTGATTTTGTCTGAATCACTGGTACTTTGCTCCCTTTTTTACCAAAAAATGTTTTTAATAGCAAACAAGGCAAAGTACATTATACCTTTTTACACAAGACATATATAACCTTAATAGATTGAAATGTTATACTCTATTTATGATAATGATTTCTCACATTTAAGAGTATTCCATTTAATAGTAATCATTGTAAACATTGTTATGTACATAAAAAATAAGTCATCCATATCACTAGTAAATCTGGTAGTGGGTGGGGCTTGCATATGAAAAAGGCCCTGATCAAGCTAATGACAGGAACTGTGAATGACTTGTAATACAGATAGAGTTATCTTTCCTTGACTTTAAAGCCATCTCATATATTTACAATGTTTACATAATACACTATTATTTTCATTGATTATGGACAAAGTTAAGTAGTTATTCAGTATTTTAAACAAATACTTGACTGTTTATTATTTAGGAGAATAACTGCTACAATTATTAACAAAATTATGCCCCACCCATATTTGATAACGATGTTTTAAATAAGGGCATTATTGACTAACTTAGTAATAATGCTTGTACGATACTTGATATATTTGTAATAATCAATACTGTATACTGAAAAAAAGAAAAATGGACAATTACATCAGTTTCAAATCGATTGATAAACAATTTTACATAGTGGGGATAAATAGAATAAATACATTGTAACATAGCCGGGATTAGAAAAAGTCTGAATCATAAAATGTTAAACTGCTTGGATCAAAGGAAATGTTTGTTCATGTCAATGAGACAGCAAGACAAGCATGGGTGTGTAAAGATAACCATACCTTTTCTCAAAAACAGACAGAATAGGACTTACTCCAAGTTGCCTTGACTTTATACAAGTTTTCAATAAATATATTAATTATTTGTCACCAACACCATAACTCATGCTTCTGAATTATCATAGAGTCTTCAGATTTCTTTGCAACTGATTTATGTTGCATAGATTCAAGGAAGTTTCAAATCTTCCTTTGTAAGAATATTATGCCCTAGCCTCCCCCACATCTTTACTCCATACATAGATACTCTCCCCTTAAATCGATATATAGACACGTTTTGACATAATATACTAAGCTGAATATTTGGTATCATGACTGGTTAGAGATAATTTATAGAAATAAAGGTATACAAGTGTACAAATGTGAACTGTAAAAGAAGGGGTTCTGTAAAACTGGTAGTTTTTTAACTATATTACGTTATTTAACTTTGAATTGAATATTTGGGAATGTCTTGTAATGTAGCCCTGTTTACCAAGCAGTAAGTTTTTGGAAAACTACTCAATAATTGCATCAGGGTTTTCTTGCTATGCCTGTTTGTCTTATTAAACTGAAATCCAAGAGTTGCAATTTGTACAATTGCAATATAAGATTATTAGAACAAAATGAAAAAAGTTATGGTGCTTAATTTGTTTAGTTCGTTGTTAAAATTTGATTGTTTTTACTCAGTGGTCTCCCCTTCCTGTCGACTACATGCAGCACTGGAGGTTTACACAGGTATAACAGCATGCAGAATTCAATTACTTCCCTTTGTTCCCTTGTGGGAAAACTTTCCATCAAAAAGTGCATGTTTATTATTTGAAATGTTTAGTATTTAAAATTATTGTTGTAAATTGATGTGTAAAGAATTTTTATTTGTGTTGTATTTCCTTGCGTCCTTTCTTATGCTTATGTCTGTGCATGATAATGTTTACCGTATACATTCCATTTTTTGTAGAAAACATGTTTATAATGTAACCTTTCTTTGCTTTGTACCTCCTGGAAATTTTGTTGCATTGGTAGAGGTTTATTTGATTGTAATACATATTCTATGTTGATAATTTCACAGCTTCTTGACTAGAAAATACATACATGTGACAAAAATTACTTCAATAGTTGAACGACATGAAACCTGTAAGAATCTGTAAGATTCCACAAATAAATGAAATGAATGAAATACTTCTCCTGTATTGCCCTTGTTATATTTTTGCACAACTTAGAACTCAATTTTGATGTCCTAGAAAATTTTTCACTAATTCTTTCAAAACTCACACAACCTTCATTTCAAGGGCTTTGCAGACACCACCATTAGAGTGTCCATCAAAGCTAGAAAAAATTGTGAAAAAAACCCAAACCTGTAGAGGAACAATAGGTCTCAAAATATTAGGCAGAAAACTATATCTCAATTGATACCAACATAAACAGGAACTTTAAAAACAGGGACAAGCAAAGACAAACTAAGGATCTTCAGATTAATAGTTTCTCCTGTGGCACCTACCATAGTGATCGTTTGAACTGACTGCTGTACCAAAATATAAAAAAAAGTTACAAAATATATGCCCTACAATGACATCACTATTCTTGTGATATTTAAAGGGAAGCTTATTGTCAATTGTATAAGTTGTGAAACCATATGTAGACTCAATGGTCTAGTATATGTATATGTACAAAAGCTTCCTTATGTGCATGTATCAATGTCCTTAACTGAATTATAAAGAACTTTTACCTTTAGTGTATTGACACATCTGTTATGATTAATATATGAATAATGTTTTCTGAATGGCATGTTGTGTTGTATCAATCAATTTTATAGTTACAAATTTATCTTTCTATAATTCTGTGTATTTACTGATGTTGTACTGCTTTGAAAATTTTGCATATTTTATGTTTGGTAAAAATATTGTTTCTACTGTGTTGTAACCTATCTTCGTTAAGAAAAAGTAATTTATAATGAGAATCAAATTATTTATAAAGGAAATATGTCATATTTGATAAATTGCAAAGTTTTGATATATAAATAATATTTAACATATACATTGTAATCCTTTTATTCAGTAATTCAAAGAACTTACCTTGAGATGAGTCATACATTATTTTTTTACCATATTTTGGAGAGCATTCAAAGGACATGTATATACACTTTCAAATTCAACTCATAATTTATTGCTGCAATTAATTTATTCGTGTCGAATATGAAGACTCATCTATCATCATTTGTTGTTCTTATGCAGTTAACGTGCAGTATTTTGCATTTTTATTTATCATTGCATAATTTCAAAATGTTTTTTGCTTCTAGTGTGTATGAGAGACAACTTTGCCATCTTGCATTGTAATAAATACAATAGGCCCTAAAATGTAATGTTGAATTGTCCTTTTCTTACTTTTTGTCAGACTAGTAAAATAAGGTCTAAATTTTTGTTAATTGAATTAAGTTGATTGTTGGTCTTTGATCTTATCCTTGACAAAACAGATTCTGCACATTTTTTGGATTTCAATAATTTCAAAATACTAATGAATCACTCAGAAAATGATATGAAATAAGATTTGGTAGTCGATCATAGGTCTTCAAGTTTCTACAGTTGTCCAGAGAATGATAAATAGCAAATATGCAAGTTATACACCAAGATTCCATCTTTTAGTCATACAGATTTCATTATAATGGTTTTAATTTTCATTTATTTGAATTTGTCACATCTTACGTGAGCTGAGGTTAGTAAAGAAAGATGACAATAACTGTATTAACAATATGATGACTTCCCTCACAAGTTGTGACAGATAGGACAAATTTAGATGTAAGACCTATTGTTCAAATTTAAATTTTAACTTTGTCAAAATAAGATTTTCTTTTATTGCAGTGACTGGCATATTATTGAATGACTTATTAAGTGCAATTATGTCCCAGTACAATACTTCTTATCATTTATATTATCTTACAAAGTTCAGTTGTCAAAGTACAACTTGTGTGCTCAGCAGGAGCTTTTCCTAGAAATATTGCATAATGAATATTTATCTGACAGTAAACAGTTTAAAGTCTTTTCAAATGACAAATATAATTTTCCATGAAAACAGTCTTATGCTTTTTGTACTTTTAAATTTTATTTACCACTTTATCTGATTAATGTGATTTATATTCAAACAACAAATTGAATATTTGTAAAGGTTATATTGCATACCTATTTCTCTCAAGAAAATAGCTGGAGAAGTATCAGCCCAGACAGTCATTATTTAACAATTATTTTATATAATAATATGAACAGTAAATGCTATGAGACAGTTACCCAACATTACATCAAAGGCAAAAAAGACATAACCATGCCAGCATACCATCAAAGACAATAGGCACGTGTCTATACGATATATCAAGGTCACCATAACAAATGGTAGCAATACAATCTAAAATGTTTGCATTATGTCTTTTGTCTTTCTCTCTGTTAGAGTTGAATATTTTAATATTTTCCTTTTAATTTTTTCAGGCTGGCCGTAGGATAGTGGACCTATTTGAAGACCTCAGAGATGGACATAACTTGATATCATTGTTAGAAGTGCTTGCACATGAATCTTTGGTAATTAAGCTGTTATATAGTTTATATAGGTTTTAGACAAATGCAATTGGTTTGATTTACAATTATATTCATGTATACAGTCCTTGAAAAAACATTTTGATGTAAACAATTAAAATTTTATATAGAATTCCAATAAACAATAATAATTATTTATTATGATGCAATTCTCTTTGATGGCATAAACATTGATTCAAAAATGCTTAATTTTAATACACAAGAGGGAATATTAATACATGCTTCCAATAAAAGTAAGGACTAAAGCTCATGGTATAATGTCCAAAAGTAGTAAATTGCTGAAGCATCTTTCTTTATGGTAATATTTAATAACCTTACTGAAACAGGAATAATCAAGTATCAATGTTTTCATTTTAAGTGATGTATATATCTAAGAACAAAATTAACAAATACACTGTCAGTCAACGTCAGCTCTTTGAACCCAAATCTTTACTCAGTACTAGGTATTACAAAAACTGTTCTAGAAACACCAAATCCCAGTATTTTGATTGTTGAATTCTTAGTCTTGAGTTTGATAATCATTCTCAAAATGTATATGGCCAAGGCTGAATTAAGATTTTTTAATAAAGTTATTTTTATTACAAAATGATTGTGGACTATGTTGTTTTTTAAAAGCAATAACTTGTGTTTTGATTCTTAAACAAAGCTGTTACCTTTTGGCAGTTACAATAGATGTTAAACAAGTATCAACCTGAAAGTCAGTAATTAATGGTTGACTGCCATGCCTTGTTTACCAACATTATATACAGTTGTTCATAATGCATACAATGTCAAATGTTTTTTATTTAAAATATTCATGTATAATGTATGACAAAATGCATTGCACCTAAACATGAAAATGACAAGTATATATGTAATATACCTGCAATACACAATTAATCATCACTTCATTTAGGAATCTGAATAGCATGTTATGAAACATAGTATGTTATAAAACTCTTTATTTATGAAAATAAAAATGATGTGAATGTAGTGCAAATTTAGAACTGAATAAAATGTTCGGTAAAATGTGTTAATAAAAACAATGATTTATGTGTTTGATACACAATTATGTATTTATGTCTGAAAGATTTATTTTTTCACAACAGATCATTGCATGATATTTATTTTTATTTAATTAGGTATTCATTGACATATATCTGTACTTATTTTGTAGCCAAGAGAAAAGGGTCGTATGAAGTTTCATAAAATTCAAAATGTACAGATTGCTTTAGAATTCCTGCGAAGAAAAGGGGTTAGTTACAATTCTTATTCAATTTACTTGTACATCTGTTTAGACATGTATTAAGCCGACATAGTCAATTTCTTAAGAGCATTTACAACCAATAACATCATCTAAAAAAAAATCTATACATTACAGATGACCAAATATCTAGGAACCTTTAGCAAATTCTAAATGTTTATATATGCACATCAACAGATACATTATAAAGATCTTTCTCTTAATATTTCATTTGAACCAAACCTGCTGCAAATTATTATATAATTTAATTGCTGCATATCAATTGCTATTGTCTAGTTGTAAGATTTGTATTTGAATTGTCCTTTTGAAATGTGAAATGTCATTTTATGTATTATGACTCATTAATTTCAATTTATAGTTTATGAAACTGCTTTTAAAAGGGAAGTGATTTAAATTTTTTTTTAATTAATATCTTTAGATAAAACTGGTTAACATCAGATCTGATGAAATTGTGGATGGAAACCCTAAATTAAGTCTGGGATTGATATGGACAATCATTTTACACTATCAGGTAAGTTAAAGAGAGATAACTCTGTATGTCTTCTGCTTTCTGCCAAAGGGAGGTAAGTAGAAATGGAACCAAATGAATTTACTTGACTATTGATTACAGGATTAGAAACATAATTGATTTGTGCATTATTGTATAAAATTGTATGTTTGTCATAAAATACTATATAAAAAGAATGTTGGACATGATCGAAGGCATGAACTATAGAATGTAGTACTGACTCAGACTGGGAGAGTAAATCTATGCATAGAATATTACAATAAAAGCTTATGACAAACTCCAAGTCTGATTTAAATGACAAATTTTCTTACCTTAATATTGTAGGATTGCTGTATTGATTATATATAGAAAAAAAGGACATGTACAGTACATATCCTTTCCTATCACAGTGCTTACAAAATTTACTTGAAACATTTATAGTTTATGGGAAATGTTCTAACTGTAATCATTTAACAATCAAAATGGGGACATATACCCAATAATATACTAAATATAATCTTTTCATATCACACTAATAACAAAGTTTGTTCAGACCACTAGTCTATGAGACATGTATTAATTATAATCCTTTTGTATCACAGTATACACAAAGTTTGCCTGGAACACGAAAACTTGGTTCACGTACTAACATTGTAAGTGTGTGGTGGTGTTTATTTTGCCTTCGGTGGATATTAATTTGGGGTAGAATGTGGACATTTTAATACCAGAATAATACCATCAGAGGATTTGAGGTGGCTTTTGAATGGCTAGATATATAGGCACTGGATGGGAGAGGCTCATTTAAATCATGCCTGCATTGTGTCCCATCCTTATTCATACTGTAGTGGCAATCATTAGTTATATATGGGGTACCTAAATTATACAGTCTATTTATGTGTGGTACATAAATTATATAGGGTTTTACATGAGGTCATGTTATATTATTTTGTAAGAGTTCAGTTTTGTGTTCTGGCATGGTAGAATCCCATCCCTTTTGTATTTGTTATAAATCCACCTTGAAAGTTGATTCAATACTATTGATGGTGAGTGTTAAGAGAGTACTCTCGTTCTGAATGTCCATTTAAATAGACTCTATCCATGTATTTTAGAAAAACAATCTTACTTTGATGTCATAACAATATACATTGTGAAAGATATCATGGCTCCCGAAATTATTACTATTTTAATTGTTCTCAGTCTCTCTTAATTAAGCTATGATCTAAAATGAATTTAATTCTTCAATTTTAAGTTAAAAAAAATTAAATAAAAAAAGAATGCCAAGTAGGATTATTGCTTCTCATATATCTCTTTAAAAAAATTTGAATCGAGTCAACCACAAAAACTTTGTTTTGTTTTAAAGATTAACCGAACCAAAGGCGTTTTCTCCTCATAACATGTAATGATTAAGAAAACAAGTATGTTTTGATATTTCAAATTAAAAAAAATATGCATGTGATGTTAATCTGTGTAAAGTTCAGTGCCCCACTTGTGCAGCTGTTAGTTGAAGTCAGAAGATACATGATTTATCTTACAATTGATATTAAATACACTTTTATTTACTTTCAATGATTGAGTCATTTGTGAGCCATTCTTTCTTATAACAAAACCATAGGATAAATCATAAAGTTGCAAAATAAACCCTTTTAATCAAGAAAGATAACTCTCACTAGATGAGCCTGAGGATAAGACTGTCAGATTATCAGCTGATGAGGCCTTTGAATAATGATAAAGTACTTAGACTGTCATCAATTGTTTACTTTGGATGTTAATATAGTGATGTGAAGGTCAGAGAAGTCATCTTTGAAGGTGAAATAGATATTGAGTCATTGGCAAGTTTGCAGCTTATATTTTTGAAATTCAGTCTAGCTCAAGAAAAAGCGTATGAATCCCTGTAAAGAAATGTTCAAATCTGATCTTTTTTCTGATACCAGGTTTAAAATTACATAATGTCTAATTACAGTGTACTTTTCTTGTATGCAAGCAGACCTGATCATTGAATTTTGCACATGCAATCTAAATAACAAGGCAGGAAGGATGTTTTTGGTTGTATAAATAGTAGTTACGTCTTTAGCCAGGTGATTCATCCAAACTGTGGTCTAAATCTATTGTTTATAGTTCAGAGTTAATTGGAAGAAAATTATCTTTTTCCTCCTTTGTATGCTTTCAATACCAACTCCGACATCTTAAATAAGATTACATATTGACTCCTGGGGTAAACTTTCTAATCTGTAATATTTCCTTAGTAAAAAGAAACATATGTTCACACAAGTTTCAAGTTTGTTTATTATTAATGCTAAGATATTGTCTATATCATTCTTTTAATCTCATCAAAAGAAGAAAAAAGTAGAAATTTTTGAAATTATATCTGCTGCATTCAAACCACAGCAACTGGTAAGCAGACATTGAGATTTCTCAGTATAGCACTAATGCTGTAGTGAGATCAGTTTATAATTACTTTGATAAAGTATTGACTCCAAGGGGAATAAATTAATGTAAGTAACAGATATTATAATCATCATAGACACAAAGATTTCTATCAAATCTCAGCAATGATTCACAATTCCTAAGATAAAAGTAAAAGTATAGACATGCCTCTTAAATCTATCTCAAACATCAATTCTGTAGATATACTTTATATAAAAAGTTAATAAATAGATAGTTAGGTGATGTCATTATGACATTCAGAAAACCATCATATTGGACATAAAAAATTATGGTTTTTCAGTTATTATTTTAAAAGTTTTTACTTGAAATATTGTAGATTACTTGTCATAATATCATAACATATTTTCATTATAAATCATCATTTTAACAACACCTTTTCAAGAAGCAATGCATACTTATTATGCACATATCCAAGTCTTATAATTATAGAAGATTTCTTCCCTGTAGTGTGGTCCATTTTATCTTGGCTGGAGTAAATGATTGTTTTTTTTATGCCCCACCTACGATAGTAGAGGGGCATTATGTTTTCTGGTCTGTGCCTCTGTTCGTTCGTCCGTTTGTTCGTTCGTCCCGCTTCAGGTTAAAGTTTTTGGTCAAGGTAGTTTTTGATGAAGCTGAAGTCCAATCAACTTGAAACTTAGTACACTGGTTGCTTATGATATGATCTTTCTAATTTTAAAGCCAAATTAGACTTTTGACCCCAATTTCATGGTCCACTGAACATAGAAATGAAAGTTTGAGTTTCAGGTTAAAGTTTTTGGTCAAGGTAGTTTTTGATGAAGCTGAAGTCCAATCAACTTGAAACTTAGTACACTTGTTGCTTATGCTATGTTGTTTCTAATTTTAAAGCCAAATTAGACTTTTGACCCCAATTTCACGGTCCACTGAACATAGAAATGAAAGTGCGAGTTTCAGGTTAAAGTTTTTGGTCAAGGTAGTTTTTGATGAAGCTGAAGTCCAATCAACTTGAAACTTAGTACACTTGTTGCTTATAATATGATCTTTCTAATTTTAATGCCAAATTAGACTTTTGACCCCAATTTCATGGTCTACTGAACATCGAAAATGAAAGTGAGAGTTTTCGGGTTAAAGTTTTTGGTCAAGGTAGTTTTTGATGAAGTTGAAGACCAAACAACTTGAAACTTAGTACACATGTTCCATATGGTATGATCTTTCTAAATTTATTGCAAATTTAGATTTTTTATCCAATTTCCATTGGACTTGGAAATTGATAGTGTGAGTGGGGCATCCATGTACTTAGGACACATTCTTGTTATAAGTGGATAAAGAATAGATGTTGGATTCATTTCTTTAATGAAATATACAATTCACTAAGCAAAAAAAAAAAAAAAATATTACAGATCCTAATCCAACCAGTCCTTTTTTTCAATCAACATTCACAAACAGTCTGTGGATAACAATTTTAAAACTTGAATAACTTTGTCAAATCTTCATGAAAGTTTACAGAACTGGGATAGCTTCTTTATTGTAAAGAAGTAACAAACTGGGCAAGGTTTAGACTTTTTAGTTATTCCTTTTGCTGTATTTCTCCTGCAGTTAGCATTACATTTTTACGCCAATGAGAGCAGTTACAAGGAATACACATTTTTGTTGTTATATTTTTTATCTGTGCATCTTTGACTTATGATTTTTTATGTCCACAGTATCTTATTCCTTTTTATTGTTCCATTACTTTGTTCCTTATTATGTGCAGATGGGCTTAAAATCAAAGGATTTAGGAGTTTCACGTGTGAGTTCAAATGTCCAGGCCACTAATGGAAAACTACAAGTGGTCCATTTTTTTATGGCTTATGCATATGGGGCAATTATTTTCAAAGTTAGCCTTCACTATTGTAATTTATAGCAATTCTATAGCATAGTTTGGTAATTTAACATTCAGCATCATTAAAAGAGCATTGCATTTATTTTAATCTCAATACTGTACCTGGCAATGACATCTTACTTTCTGCAATACTAATGGTAGGGATGTATAATAAAATGTCGTAATTAGTCTTATGATGTTATAATTACAGATGGAAGATTCCTTTATCTGTTATATACTTATATCTCATTAACAATGTAGCATTGTAAACAAACTTTCAAATCATAGAAACATGTGCCAATCATTCCCATTGAATTTTCAATTTTTGGCAGAGTACATTGGCACTTTCAACCTAACTTTGATATTCTAGTTTTGTTTTGTGTTATTTCTTACAGATAGCTACTCACAATATAAAACATTTTTTTAAATGATTGGCACTCGAAAGGAAAAAGGTATAGATCACCAAATGGTCTTCTTCAGGTTCATGTGTCAAGATATTTTTGCATTATTCACTAAAAATACTGCTATTAATTATATGTTATTGGCATGATTTCATTAATGTTTATTTAAGTTTCTTTTTATAAACATCTCTAGAAATTGCTGAGCCATAGAAAGGTTAGAAGATATTTGATTTTAGTCATCCCAATGAAAAAAGTGACAGAAATTTGTAATTTATCCAAATATTGTTCCACTGAATCCTTTCTACATATTTGTCATGTAATCCATTGTCTGGAATAATTTATGATAGTTGACTTTTCCAAACCATAGATTTTCTCCAGCATTTGCTCGGTGTTACCTACATTTTATGCATGGAAATTTATATTGTGTGTCGAAAATAGTTCCAAGAATCAGCTGAATAAATCATTGCAGATAAAACCACCCAAATGTTTTAATTTTTTCATGGAAAAATTCAAGTAAGGATTTTCTACTCCCATGAATAGATTACCAATTATTGGCAAAACCTTTTGGCAATGATTGTCCTCAATGCTCATCGACTTTATTAACTTTATTTGGCCTTTTAACTTTTTTGATTCTAGCATCACTGATTATTTTTTTGCAGAGAAAACATGCATCTGGCGTACAATATCATAAGCCTGGTATCTTTGATTGAGATTTTTTTACACATGTATTTTGAAATAAGTGTTTAGTATACAGAGAGAAAAACATTTGACTTTTTTTTTAATGTGGAAGTGTCCATTTAGAAAACAAAGAATATAATTAATTTATAGATCGTTCATCATTATTGTCAATTTTGTTTGTTGGTTATACATTATTAAAGATTTGACAAATATAGGTCTTCTAATTGTTAAATTAAAGGAACTTTTTTTTCATTAGATAAATTCCCATAGCCTTGTAATTTGTGAGTAAATGTACACTCATTAGAAACAAAAGATGTAAAAGATTTGATAGGCAGAAATGAAGTATCGGCACAGGTTGTGATAACACAATTTCTTCATGTTTTGTTGAAAAAAGTGAAACGATCAAAAAAGATAAAAAAGTTTGATGAATTGCAGATAAACTTTGTTGTTTGTTGAAAATTTTACCTTTTTTCTGGTGTACAACATATATTTCAAGTGGATTCTCCTAATTAATTGTTCTTAATGAAAATTAGGCGGCTGATTCAAAAAGTGAAGTGTGTGTATTGATATTAGTGAAGATAACAAGCCTGTCGTGTTTATACAACTACAGATGGTGATGCTGTACTAACTCACATCATTGTGTAGGAGATACTACCGATTCTTATGTTGATTATTTTCTGCTTTTGTTAATTTGTTAATATTTGGGCTATTTATTTATTTGTTTTGTTCTACTGGATATAATATTGTTTGCTGATTGAGATTACATTCATGGAAAAAAAAAGATTTAATTTTAAATTCACTTCCAAGTTGAAATGGAATCGGTCAAAGGAAAAGGAAGAAAAGGTACAGTAATTTATTAGAAACATTTATTTAAAAAAGTTAATTGTTAATAAGAAAACTAGTTTTCATTTAAAATATTGTGGTAACTGGTAATTTTCTTTTCATATTTATTTTCAAAAGCTTGGTAGTAGATGAATTTTACAATTTGAATCCATTTAAGATTTAAAAGATGATTTCATTTGTCTGATAAGAAGGGGAAGGTGTAATGAGCTGAAACATAAATAATTGAAAAAAATGTTTGGTTGCAAATACAAAAAACAATTTTATTAAAAAAATAGCACTGACCCTCTTGTATGACGTGTAAAATTCATACAAAAAAAGTAAAGTTTTATGCAAAACATAAAAACAGAGTGAGAGTCATCTTTGGAACAACAGTAGTAAAGATTTTGTACTGATACATGGTTGACTTGATTACCTCCTATCCTATTAGTTTTATGTATGAGCCATTATAATTGGTAAGAACTATGTAGAAAATTAGCAGTCACCATCTTGTTGTTAGGGAAGTAAAGACAGATGTTTTTGTTTTGTGTCAGAGAACTTTGTCAAAACTAATTAGTACTGAAAACAAACCATTGTGGTGGTATATTGTTTGAGGAAAGTTTTGTCAATTATTGTGTTATTATTGTTACTCTTGTTGATGATGATTTCATCTCAGCAGTCTGTCTATAGTTTGTATTCTTCTCAAATTGGATTTAATAGAGTCTACTAATGTCTCACAATGAAAGAGGTTGGTTTTTAATACAATTATCATGGTTCAATCTATTCCATTCAATGTCATACCCAGATATGTGTAGAACATTGACATGTGAAAAACTTGAGTGCCAAAATTGACAACCTTTCTATATTAGGACTATTTAACTATCCTGCTGGTCAAAGTTTTGACAAATTAAGTTAACAAATAGTATCCAGAACAACAAAAAGTTCTCATGATACTGTGTAATTTGTGAATACATGTAAACCAATATGAACAAAAGATATAGTAAGCCTACTAACATTTCTATGTAATCATTCAGAAAAGCTGTTATACCACTACCAGATATAATTAAACCTTTGGGAAGCCTGTTTTAAATTATTCTTAATCTTTTAGATAATGGTGCTGAAGGGGCATAAATTGGGCATCAATCATCAATAAAGCAATCCCTGATAGGGTATTTAAAATCATTCTTAAAACTTGTTCTAACTGTTACAAGTAATTCTCTGGGTAACCTGTTATAACTGTTAATAGGTAATCCTTTAATTAACCTTCTCTATCAATTATTTAAATTATTCTGTTAACCTGTTCTAACTGTTATATATAAGTTATTCTAGGGGTAACCTGTCCTAACAATTTAAGATAGGTATTCCTTTAGTTAACCTGCTCTACCAATTATTGGAAATTCCATTGGTAACCTGCTCTTACAGTTACAGGTAAACCTTCTGATAACCTGTTCCCACAGCTAAAGGCAAAACTGTAGATAACCGAGTTGTTCTTGACGTTGTAGAAATTTTTTTTATGTAACCTTTTCTTACATTTTATGACCTACCTAGGTGGATTATAGTTTCCTGTCTGTGTGTCCGTTCATTTGTTCATCCATTTGTTCGTTCTTTCGTCTGTCTGTCTGTCCTGTTTCAGGTTAAAGTTTTTGGTCAAGGAAGTTTTTGATGAAGTTAAAGTCCAATCAACTTGAAACTTATAACACAAATTCAAATTCAAATATATGTTTAATATTGCTGATCAAAGCGCCCACAAGGAGCAGAACAATCAACATTAATTACATACAACTGATTACAAGTGATTCAATATGATTAAGACACAATGTTATAAAAAAAAAGAAAAAAAATATTTATTAAGACAAGTAGAAGAATACAACAAGCACAGTGTTTAATAATATAACTAGGTTAAAAAAGGGGGGTCACTGGGCATTACATCAATGCCATCATTCCATTGTCCATATTGAAACTATAGATTTTCACATGATCTATTCTGTCCAAAGTTTGGACCTTTATACTATATTGTTGCCCAAAGTCAAAGGGCATTGACACCCATAAACATGTTCCCTATATTATGATCTATCTAATTTCAATGCCAAATTAGAGTTTTGATGCCAATTTCACGGTCCAAAAAAAATAAAAAGTGAGAGGGGCGCTTCCCTGTACTATGGACACATTCTTGTTAGGTAATCTTTCAGGTAGCCTGTTCTGACAGTTATAGTCTTATTATATAGGTATTTGTTCAGGTAACCCATCTGGTGCTATCATTATTTGGAATACATGACTTCCACTATTGTAATGTTTACCAGCAGTGTTCATGCTATATTGAAAATTATAAGATTTGATTACTGTGGTAAACCAATGTATTGAATTATCATCATTAAAATGGCATTAAAATTAGATTGATGAAGCATGGGAAACCATGATACAGTGAGTCATGAATATACAAGGAATTGGCAACTTCTTGTTATAAGAGTAGTAGCTATATTGCTCATTATAAGAGTAGTAGCTAAAAAGCTCTTTATAAGAATAGTAAGCAGATGGGGTTTGGGGAGGGGAGGGGTTGCCCCTATATCTGTTCAATATCAAGGTCATGGGTCAAGGTCAGTCAGGAATAACCAAAAGTGAAAAAGTTTATAGGCCAAGGCTGCTGCTTGCATCTTTTTTCATTACACCATTTACAGTGGTTTACAAGAGACTTGTCTTTGTTTATATTTTAACACAAATATTGTTCAACGGTCATGCTATGTTTGTTCTTTCATTTATGATTCAACTATAAACAGGCTGAGGTCCAAGAGAGAGATGGCCTGATATTGATTTTACCTTAGTTACGTTCATACCATGTGTCACCAAGATGTCTTTAACATGTCTTTTATCAAACCAGAGGTAACTTTGTTTATTTTTGCTTCATGCCACATTGAGGTAGTCTATTCTTTCAATCAATGGAAATGATATACTCTGATCTGAGGGATTTTCTTTTAATCAGAAAAATAATATGATTCCATTTGATTGAATTAGTAACCATCCCATCAAGATTAATATTAATGGATAGTGTATGTTCATTAATTATTAGGGTCTTCACTTTTTAGTGTTCAAGAATCACTTCAAAAAGAAGTAAAATTGAAATGTATGTGTTACTATGGCAATCAAACATTAGTTAATGCCATTGATAAGGATGTTAATTAAAGGTTACAATACAAGGTGGAGTATCTGATGTTACAGTATGTCAGAATTGCACTTTCTTCAGATAAATACAGTCTGCATAACAAGAGCTGTCTATGACACATGGCCATTGGTTTGTAATTTGAATATATAGAGGCTTGCATGAAACTATTTACTTGTACATTGGGCTGGCTATAGGAATTGTTTTCGATGGTCTATTTTTTGACACTTTGATTTTGTCCTGACATTTTGTAATAGTTGTCATTGGAATAAGATAAGTTGAATCTGACAATTCTGGTAACCGATATTTTGAAAAAAACTCCCCCAAAAAAGTCTTCTGTAAGGAAAGAATGATATTGTTCATGAAAAACAGTTGCTACCAGTATCTTAGGGTCAGGACAAGGTTACCTATAAGTTACCTATGTTTGCCAGAAGCTAGTTAAGAAACTTAAAATCTACCAAAAAATATTAGAAATGCAAGTTGCAAGTTCTGGATGATATTTGAATTCCTCAAAGGATTATTGAAAACATCTTGATAATTGAAAAATTCTTATATTTAAAGTTCCATTCCGGTCCTAATAACTGTCTTGTAAATGGACCTGAAGAGTATTCATTCATGATATTTTGTAAAACTTATGCTTTTGGTAAAAAAAAAAATGTGCATGAAGGGATTTTTCATAATTAATATTTTTCAATGAAAATCTTGTGATTTTTATTTATCCTTTTAAAAAAACTCTATCTTTTCTTTCATCTAAGTCTACTCTGTAATAGATAATGTGTTATCCACCAGGAATCTCTTACTTAGTGCATGTTGATAACAGTAGAACTATGGGTTTAGGACTTTTATTTTGAAATATAACAAATTTTATAATTAGCTTCAAATTAATTAAACTGCTTACAAACATTATTATAACCAATGAAAAAAAAAATTCTGTAAGTGAAAACATTTAATGTTTTCTTTGGTATTTATTTTGTCTGATATATATAGATTTTGACAAGTTATTTAAGCCAAAGGGCCAATACAATTTATACAAATAAAATCTAGCATTTCCAAAATATTATCACAGATGTGTCATTATGATTGCATCTCAATCTAAATAAAACAGATGGTGTTTTATATAATGTGGTTATCATAGTAACAGCTTTCTTTATTAATCAGTTCTTTTTTTCTTTGATAAATGCATTACAACCTTGTGGCTGCTTATTGATCTGTTGAACAACAAAAGTCAGCATTTGAAATCTGAATTATTCCCCTTTGATTATTTTTTTTTAATCAAACTTAAAAAAAAAAAAAAAAATTGTTTTAGTTTCAGAAGTTTTTAAATGCATTATTTCCTGTTTTATCTGATTTTTAAACCCTGTGAAATTTGATTTGTGAAGACAAGAATGAAGCGTGGTTACGAACTTGAATAAGCTGTATTATATGATGATCAAGTGATGTAATAGCATAAACCACGGACAGGTGAAAGCGATAATTTGGCAATAGTTTCCGGTAAAATACATGTTCCTGTTTAATATAATTGCCTACTAATTTGTTTAAGATATAGGGTCTAATTACATGTTAAAAAGAAAGTGATTCCAAATGATGAATTACATATTGTTTTAATGATTTTTAGATTAACAGTTTCTAAATAGGCGATGATAGTTATGATTCACATTGGTTTGCTTCAATCTAATTCCTCTCTGAGATAATAAAAAAAAAAAAAAACTGGTAATCTATTTTATGACTAAATTTTTACCAAAAAAAAAGATGCTGAAGTTGAAACTATATTGTAATGTTAAAAAAAGAAATGTAGATTTTATTGATATAATCAATCAAAAGGAATCATTAACTATTCAGCAACTTGAAAATAGTGTTTCATAATTCTTAAATAGACAAAAAAAGTGTTTCATTTGTTTAAGGCACAGATAGTTGATGCCACTGAGGGCCATATGAAAAAATTTAGGTATATTGTTTTAGAATCAAAATTTTTAATCTTTCTCAAATTTTTTGTTTATATTTATGATGTCCAAAAACATTATAATCACCAGCCTGGATTCTTTAGTCTATTGTGAAAATGTAGGAGCAATTTAAAAATCTTTGAAAATACCTAGTTTTTGTGATAAATGAGAATTTTTAAAGTACATTTTGCTGTTATTCCCATAATATATTAACAATTTAGTAACACCTACTATATAAGTTATATAAGTCATGGTAAAGGATCTCATTGATACAATTATCCCCTTCAGAATTACCTCAATAGCTTGTGCTTAAAAGTTAATGAATGTCTGTGTTGATGGTACTAATAGTTTTCTGTAAGTATTGACAGAATAATCTTATTAAATAAATTAGCTGTGTCTGATGTGCATGTACTTTTACAAAAAACAATACTCATATTTTAGAAAATCAGTGATTTAGGATGTCTTCTTACAAAAATCCCAGTTAAAATAACGGACATGTAGAGGTCAAACTCTTGCATAATTATTTTTGTTGCTATTGCATTGCTTTCTGGCGTGTTTCAAACTTTTGGTACATGTTTTCACACTTGTATTTGCTTTTTGTCTGTCATATTGAGGTATGTGTACATGTATGTTAATAGTTAGGTGATAAGATAACAGTTATTTCTGTAATTCAAAGATAATACGCCTAATTTTCACATTTATTGATAAAGTGAGGGCTATTTAATGTACTGTTGCCAAAAAATATTGAATTGTTATGTACATTCGAGAACAATACTAAATATATCATCTTGGATGTGTTTGGTTATACCCAATTTATAATTTAATAAGCTGATTAAAGCAATTTGTTTTCACCTTTATAATTACCTTGCATATAAGTATGACAATGTAATATTTAATGTAACAAAGCGCAGATCAATGCAGATATTGCCTATTGAATGGATTATGCAGCCATATTCAGAAAAATACGTTCTGGGATTTTTAAGAACAATGCTGATAGATTTCAACCTTATTTTAAAACACCAGTGTTATATTCTTGCTTTTGGATAAATAAAGAATTGTTTGTCAGATTTGATGGGGATTATATAAAGTGTTCTCAGACACCACTAAGAGTAAGTCACTTTTATTAAACTAAGGAAATAAATAATCAGTCGACAATCTTCATTCAATATGTCTCCACTAGTCTACCATTCTTGGTTAATCTTTCTTTATTGATTTGTTTGTCTTCTTAATCTTAATTGGTCATTTCTTATGTTCACAACACTTTTGAAACTTTCCCCATATTAGTATGTTTTTCTGTATGAATGTATTTTTCATATTTCACACAACTCTGTATTCATGATCATCTTTTCATATCTGACTCATTATTAGTGACCTTATTTTAATATACAATATTTCATTGACAAGAAAAATTATTTTCTTGACATTTTTTTGTTGAGATCAAAAGATGCACCCTGCAGGTAATACATACTTACACTTACAAACAACGCCTTTTACTTATATTTTTAATATTCATCTTCAGGACCTGTATCGACCTACTATCATATATCATCTTTCTAAATCATACAGGTACATTTTTGTGCCCAGGTGTGTCCAGTCAATCCTAGTGACCACTCAAATAATCATTATCACTAGCTTGTTAATCGGGACAGTATTTTCGCTTTTCATTTGATATCATTCCCTATCTCGGTGACTTATCCAAAGTTTACCTGTGCTTGGTTCAGTAGATAGTTGTCGTCCAGCAGATCTATGTCATTCATATAGTTTCGATATAAGGATATGAATTAATTAAGATGTAATTAATGATTAAATAATTAGGATGTTCTAATTAAAAACACTGTCATACCTGATATTTTTACCTGGCTTATAGTATTGATTGGATTACCTGCGCATTGTTTGAAGTTTTTGTGTGTTGTCATCATTTAAATACCTGGCGAGTGTCCGAGGAATATATCATACTGGGATTTATTTAGGTAAAAGTGTGTGGACTCTGGCTAATTATTTACGATGATACAGTGGAATTAAGGGTGGAGGGTGGATAATTTCGGTGGTGTCAAAGTGACATTTTGCAATGTTTAGCTGCTTTAAAAAGAAAAAGAAGAAAACAAAGGGGAAAGCACCATTACAAGTTCCTAGGAGTCAAAGTGATGTTGCTTCAGGTTCTAATCAGGTAGGAAACATAATGATATACACGACATTCTCAGGTTAATTACCTGACAGAGGTTAATATCCAAAGTTCATACATAGGCCAGCTGTGAATACTTCCTCCAAAATGTCTTACTTTTTCTTATGCTTCCTTAAGTTTCTTGGTAGTAATGAAGACTACATTCTAGAATGGTATAAAATAAGGTATTTTTTGTCAGATATGATCCATGGCACATGATGCACTTTTATGTTTTCTTTTTATAATGAAGTTGGCGACCCACTGTGCAAAAACATATTCAGAAATACTATTTAAATATGACATATTTCTGCTTTTTCATCTCACATATTTCATGTATGTATGTTGATTGAGAAAGAAAATATTGAATATTTAGATATAAGTTTTGTATCAGGCGTAGCTTTTTTAACAGACAAAGAAAATAAATATTGACTTATTTATTGACAATGTTTATGATCTTAAATCTTTTTCTGTGGTACAAAAGCTGTTTGGATCAGTGAACTTTTATTCATGTTTTTTAAACTATCTTTGTGTTTATTCTTGAGGTATTCATGTTCAGGTGTATCCCCCTTCATTGCTACCTGTATCAAAGAAAACGTTGAGATTTATTTGCTGATATACATAATTTACTTTTCTGTATATGTAGATAATGACCTACATCTTAAGCAATACATGTTAATTAGGGCCCCGCCAAAGGCGGGTCGCCCTATAGTGATCAGTCTGTCCGTCCGTCCGTCTGTCCGTCCGTCCGTAACACTTTCGTGTCCGCTCCATATCTAAAGAACCATTATGATTTCATACTTAATACTTAACATGATTATTAACCAACACCAGAGGGTGTGTCATGTTGTATGTACAACTTCCTAGGTCAAAGGTCAAGGTCAAAAACTTTGGTTTCAGTTGACAACCCCGTGTCCTGTGGTGAAGATTGTGTCCGCTCCATATCTAGATAACCATAATGATTTCAAAGTTTATACTTGACATCCATTTTAACAACCACCAGAGGGCGTGTCATGATGTATGTACAACTTCCTAGGTCAAAGGTCAAGGTCAAAAACTTTGGTTTCGAGTTGACAACCCCGTGTCCTGTGGTGAAGATCGTGTCCGCTCCATGTCTAAATAACCGTTATGATTTCAAAGTTTATACTTGACATCCATTTTAACCACCACCAGAGGGCGTGTCATGATGTATGTACAACTTCCTAGGTCAAAGGTCAACGTCACAAAAACTTTGGTTTCAGTTGACAACCCTGTGTGTCCTGTGGTGAAGATTGTGTCCGCTCTATATCTTGAGAACCGTTATGATTTCAAATATTATACTTGACATCCATTTAAACCAACACCAGAGGGTGTGTCATGATGTATGTACCACTTCCTAGGTCAAAGGTCTGTCTGTCTGTTGGTCTGTCCATTGCTAACAAATTTGATCCACACTATATTTTGAGAGGACAGCTGTTATTATTTCATACTTTATACCTGACAAACATTTTCAACTTAACATATATATTTAACCAACACCAGAGAATGTGTCATAATGTATGCATCCTAGGTCTAAGGTCAGTCTGTCGGTCTGTCCATCCGTTCGTTGTTCTTAACAAACTTCAAATAATGCTTCATATCAGATTATCCATACAACTTATTTACCCCACGTTATTGACAGCGGGGCCCACAGAGATGGCTCCCATCTCAATGATATCTAGTTCATATTATTGTTGTTTACATATGTTCACATAATGTGTAGAAATTAGAATTTTCTGGCTGGATAACCCCTTTGAAGTATTTACCCTCTTATGGATAATATTGGACACAGTTTTGGACAATAAGCCACCCGAGTTTTATCCCCCTTGTAATTAAATAGATAAAATTAAACCAATATTGACCATCATGTTGTTTAATTTGGGTTGACTTTCTCTAAGGTCAACAGTATTATATGAGGACTGAGATTGAAACATGTAAAATAGTTAGTTGCCCCATGCTTTATAGACATCTTTCATTTGTACTCCTGTTTCTATCTTGAAAATTGAAATGTTTTATTCAATTTTTTGTTACCGGTACTTAATGAAATTTTGTCTCCTACATAGACTGGCATCTGATTTATTATACTTGTCAGACCTTCAGTGATTCTCCTGTACTGTTTATATTTTAAATAGTGTCTTGAAAACATCTATCCTGTATCTTTTTATTTTATAATTAGTTCCCACATAATTCTTCTTACCACCAGGACTATCTATGACAACTGCTTTGATCATTTGTTGATTACTTTCTAAACATTACTGTACTTTGCCAACCACCAGCCCTTTATACAAGTATGATCTGTAATAGTAGCTGGTCTCTTGATATTTAAGGTGTTATTTGCGTACCTCTGTTTTATATAGACATTCCTGCTCTTGTTCACCTTGTTAAGCATACCATATTTATATGTAGAGCTAAAATGATCCAAATAAAACATTGACCCATAAGATTACCTTCATACCTGAAGTTAAGGAATTCTTTGACATAAATCAGTATTTAACTATCAGAATGATACAATTACACTAAGTAAAGATCAAACAAATACAGTAGAATTGATTTGTAGCTACTGGTTAGATTAGTCCTGATAGTACACACTCAATTTGTCACTAGGCCAAGGTAAAGTCTACTAGGTTGTATATGGGTGGCCTAACAACATCATGTGAATACCATTTGTCAATTCATTAATAATATATTATTATCATTACTTCAACTCAATCATATATAGTATACAGATAAGATTACCCAGTACTGATTTTACATGGCCCAAACAGTTTTACAAGTATAGGTCTTTACAGTACATTAATGACAGTTTTGGGCTCAAAACGGTTATTTTAGAAGTAATATTTCAAATAAAAAGGGGTTGAATTTTCAGGACTATTATAGTAAACATTGCATAAATAAGTGGTTTGTAGTCATTGTAGGGTATTGTCCTTATATGAAAAATATTACATTAAGGCATACAGGGTTTTTGAAGTTTGAACAACATTTTAGATTCATAGAGAAATGTCTGTATATATCCTACATAACATGCTTTCTTTGAGATCTCACTAAAAACAGTTCATAGAGTAGATTGTGTAATTTATCAGGGTAAACAAATAAACCTTTACTGGACTGTACTAAACTTTGAAATGCACTGATATTTTGTGTCAGTATTGGATACCCTTTTGACATTAATAGCCTTCAATGTTTCCTCATTACCAGCTGTTGTATATACATGTACTTACATCAGAGTGCAAACAGCAATAAGGAGAAGACTAATGATAGCCTTCAATGTATCCTCATTACCAGCTGTTGTATATACATGTACTTACATCTGAGTGCAAACAGCAATAAGGAGAAGACTAATGATAGCCTTCAATGTTTCCTCATTACCAGCTGTTGTATATACATGTACTTACATCTGAGTGCAAACAGCAATAAGGAGAAGACTAATGATAGCCTTCAATGTATCCTCATTACCAGCTGTTGTATATACATGTACTTACATCTTAGTGCAAACAGCAATAAGGAGAAGACTAATGATAGCCTTCAATGTATCCTCATTACCAGCTGTTGTATATACATGTACTTACATCTGAGTGCAAACAGCAATAAGAAGACTAATGATAGCCTTCAATGTTTCCTCATTACCAGCTGTTGTATATACATGTACTTACATCTTAGTGCAAACAGCAATAAGGAGAAGACTAATGATAGCCTTCAATGTATCCTCATTACCAGCTGTTGTATATACATGTACTTACATCTGAGTGCAAACAGCAATAAGGAGAAGACTAATGATAGCCTTCAATGTTTCCTCATTACCAGCTGTTGTATATACATGTACTTACATCTTAGTGCAAACAGCAATAAGGAGAAGACTAATGTAGTTTTGGTTCTAGTTGAGAAAATACCATTTTACAGAAAACTTGCATAACTAAGATGACAAATCATAAATATCTAATAATGTTTGAATATTTAATTATGTGAACTGCAAACACATTACAATAATTTGTTTCAGTCAATAACTTCTCTTTATTATTGATCGACTACCAGCTGATGCATAACATTTTTTATTATTGAACTGAAGGCCTTTCTTTGTTTTTTGTTGCTGAATCATGTTTAGAATTTGCACATGTTTCAGTGGTATCTATTGGCGTTGGTTATTTTGTGTCAAGAATTTTATGTTAGTTCAACCCTCTACATATTTGTCAGCAGATGGTTTGTTTCCTAAGTCTATTATAATCTTATAGGGTTGTTACTGTATTGTGGTCATTTTAAAAACAGACCTGGTAGTAAACAAAAGTTAAATGTCTTGTACTCACTATACCATAACATTGGTTTAATATTATAAATATATGATCTATTACACTTGATCATGCTAATTGTTTTATTTTCTAATCTCATTTGGTATTATTATTATTAACAATTTTAATTTAGTAACTCCAATGTTTATGTTATTACATTTAAATATATTTAAGACTAATAAACTAGTGAATTGAACCCCTTACGACCAGCTTGCACCAATCTGATTTATTATTTTTCCGGGAAATCGGCAATGGACATTTGAGCGCATTGACAGGACATTTGAGCGAAAAAAAAAGGATGTTTGAGCGCCAAAGTATAGGACATTTGAGCGCCTAAATTTTAGGACATTTGAGCTAAAATAAGAATAAGCGTAGGACATTTGAGCGAAAACAAGTCTTGGATATAATGGGCATGAAATGATTCGGGCCCATTGTTAGTACGTTTTAACGAGGATGGAACTTCGGCCCAGAGATGAGGGGGAAATAACGATTCATCTGTTATATAAGTATCAGTCAGGTAATCTGCAAATTCTATACAAGGCTTGTCGTTAGGTACAACGGCCATAAAATCTTCTACGAAACAGTCGGCTACTTCGTCTGGAGCTAAAAAGGCTATCCCAAAAATCCCTTTAAGCCATTTACTAATGTCTGAATCAAGCTCTTTGTATTGTTGACTAAGTCCAACTTTCTGGATTTTTCGCCACCAGGCTTGGCCTAAGTGAAACCTACAGCATTTGATCTCTATAGACGGGAAAAAATCCTTCATAACTTTCATTACCCGTTCTTCAAAATCGACGTGTACTGCTTTCGGTTGAAGTGTGTGACCTTGATCGGAACATAGCTTGACAATTGAGGAAAAGCAATTCACGTAAATTTCTTCAGACTTTCCAGGAAGTAAGCAGAATACAAGAGGGACATAATTTCCTTTGTTATAGCCATGAATAGTATATAACTGTTTAAAGAACTTTGGGCAATATTTGTAAGTACCATCCATAAAAATTTCCGGCACACTGCATAAACATTCAAGATTGGTTGGACACGTAAGAATAATTATACCAGTTTGTTCATCATTAAACTGCACAAAATTTTCAAATTTACTTGACTGAATATTAATCTTCTTTAATGATTGGTGTGTTTCCTCTCTAGATTTAGGAAGTGCAGGGTGAGATTTACGCCTCTTTCTATATATAGCCTTTGAAACGCTGCCAATGTCTTCAGACTTTAGATTTGCTTCATCCATGTTCTGTAACTCTGTACGGATAATTTTTGAAGGACGTTGAGCAATATCATCATCCGCTTTTCTTTTTGATCGTACCCGCAGCAAGTGACGTTCATTGTCACGATCACTGGTATCATGGTTATGAGTATTTTTCTGTTGAATTATAACGGTTCCGGTACAATCCGTCCTCAGTCTTGCTTTGCAACCTTTTGCCTGAAAAATATTGAAAGGACAAATACAATTGAAGTGTTTAAATGCTTTTTCATTTGCTATTGCAAGACATAAAAATAAGATGTAGTATGAATCCTAAAAAGACAACTCCTCATCCAAGACACAATATAATTAAAACAAGCAATTATAGTTAACATTAACATTAAATTTGTAAAAAAAGGTACTTACTGTACATCTCCAGGATATTTCTTCTCCTTTTAGTGTTTTGTCCACTCTATATCGGAAACTGTCACAAACAAGGCTTCTTTTTCCCTTATTAGTCTCGGTCAAAATAATATCCATTTTAACACGTACATGTATTATTAGTATTAAGATTTCAAGTGCCAAGGGACATTTCACTTAATAGATATATATATAAGAATTTTAGAACAAAGAAAATTTGCATAGCCAATGAATTATAGTAGAATTGATTGGTAAATAGAGATCAACTTAGGATTTCACTTACATAAACCAGCCAGAACCGGTCGAATTACTCGGGTGTGAAATAAAATAAAAAATATTTATAACTAAATCTTACTTTTTTTTCTTACTTTTAAAAAAAAATCTTAATTCGTGTAAAATTATCAGGGAAAATTTCGCTCAAATGTCCTGTCTGAAAACTCAGGTAAGGTTAATATCCCGGCGCTCAAATGTCCTATGAAGTCGGCGCTCAAATGACCCTATGTGCTTTTTTCTTTTTCGCTCAAATGTCCTATGCCCTATTTTTCTTAGTACCAGTTGTAGACAAATGTGTTTTATAGAAATAAACTGCAACATAAATGGCTTTTTCCATTTGCCATTTTCAATTTTACAATATATTAATAAAAGAATTTAGTCCATAAATGTATTAATGCACTAAAATAAATTAAATCATGCATCATATGTGTAAAAATGATATAATAGAACAAGTAACATATTATGTGGAAATAGTATGCACAATTTATAGGAAAAATATAAGCTGCATCTTAGAAAAGAAATCTTATACATGAATATCAAAATATCTGTTAACTTATTTCTGGTAAAATAAATATTTATGCAGGGTCTGTAACTGTTTGGAAATTGATTTGATATAAGAACCCTACAAAACAGATAAAAAATCATCTTTGATATCGTATTTGAATGTTCCAAAACCAATTTAAAGTCTTTTACATGTACATGTATATGTGTACTTGCATGAGGTTGATTTCTATCCGAGGCAGCTCATATTTCTATCATTCATGCGTGTATGATATTGCCTTACAGAGACAAAAGTAATCTTTACTTGTGTCTTAAATATTTTAAAATTTGGTTAAATTTGTATACTTAGATTTTGTTTTACTGAATTGATTTAAAGGTTTGAAAAATTTCTATTTTACAGATCTCAGAGATAGTTGTTCCAGGACAACCTGAGGACATAACCTCAAAAGAAGCTTTAAAAATATGGGGCCAGAGAACAGTGGAGGGATATCCTGGGTCAAAATACGGAACTTCACAAACAGCTGGAGAGATGGAAAAGCCTTCCTTGCCATCATACATAGAAACAGGTAGAAATACAAAACTGTAGAACATTATATGATTTTTATGTGCTTTAAGATATAAGATATACTGGTTGACAACTGTGTGAAGGTAACAATCTAGGGGTGACAGTTCTTGCCTTCCAATATGGAAACCCATGGTCTAGTGACATAGTCTGTCAACTGCTTTTTGTTGAAAAAAACATGTCTATTGGAAGAACCCTATATATTGTTCTGATTCCAACCACTGTTGTATTACGAATCACTTTATCTGATGGCTGTATGGTTTTTTTGGCTATAGTTATGGTCTGTTAGTTGGTTCTTTGTTTCTTTTTTGCTGCTATAAAACTGTTTTGAATCAAATATTTGATGTTTAAAATATGTGCATAATTTAAATACACTGTATAATGGTATTCTGATTGCACAACATGTGCATTATTTAGCAGTTTAGTGTTATTTGAGTACTGTTAATTATTTTAAAAAGTTATAAAAGTATGAACATTCATTTATCATTTGTCCTAATTTATTTTGAAAATAATTATGCAAAAGAATATTTGTACAAAAATATTATAATTCAGGCCATCATTTAAATTGAAATTCTTGACCATTACTGACCTAGGTTACAAAAATCATGTTTAGTTTATTTAACCAGGTTAATCCACTCCCACAGTAGTAAGTCAAAAACAAACAAGGGAGTAAACTGTACCTGGCCATTACACTGTGACAGTGGCATCTTATACAAATACTTAACATTAGTCACATTGGTGATCATTGTATGACTTTGTCATTCCTTGTATCACTGTGGAATAGTCAAATTCTTGTTTAGTTAATTTTACCTTCACAATTAGCTCAAATAAATCTTATGTGAAAATTTCAGTATGGGTAAAATTGAGAATGGAAATTGGGAATGTGTCAAAGTGACAGCAACCCAACCAAAGGGCAGAATATAGCCAAAGGTTTTAACACAGCAAGAAAATCCTGCATAAGAGGCAGGCTTCAGCTAGCCCCTAAACAAAATGTGTACTAGTACAATGAAAATGGACGTTACATTGCAGTGGTGGATCAAGAAATTTTCATAAGGGGAGGCCCACTGACTGCCTAAGAGGCCCCCGCTCCAGTCATGCTTCAGTGATTTCTTATATTAACCAAATTTTTCCCACTAAACAGGGTTGGCCCTCCTGGCCCTACTCTAAATCCGCCTCTGCATTTAACTCCAAAACTAAAATTTAAAAACAGACAAGACTAACAACTGCCAGAGACTCCCGACTTGGAACAGGTACTTTGTTTGTCATCCTCATTATTCGCATCCTAGACATTCACCACCAACTAACAGGTTCATTTCAGGTCACAAGAAATGTTATGATAGTTTTGATTTATTTGTTATGTAGTTTGGCTTGACCTCTGTAAGACTAGGATTTCATTAAATGTAATATCATAAAATATGGTTAAGTTGTTAAAGGACTCCCTGCTAAATTATTCAAAGTTATCATTTTGTGTTAACCATTATATAATGGTATAAATTAGATATTAAATACATTTTATTCCTCAAGGTCACCTACAGAGATAGTGATAATGATCATACGAAATCTGGAATACTAAATAAATCTAAAAATGTTTATAATTCATTACTTAAGACAAATCTTTAAAACAGAAATTCCTACTTATGATATAAGAAGAAAGGAGATGTAGTATGATTGTCAATGACCTAACTCTCCACAATGACTCTTTTTCCCCATATTTATTCCTTAATATTATTACATAACATTTTGCTGGTTAATCCTTTTTTGGAAACACAATGACATTTGAAACTTCATATAACAATTACCTAGGGTAATTTTACAGAGTTTGGTATTTCAATACCAAGTTTCACGTTCTTAACAAAACCTGTTAAACGTTGAAAAACATCAGTAACTGAAATTAATTGCCTTGTTAAGTAAAAGATGAGAAAATATCTTAGCTATTTTGTTACCTGTATTGAGAGAGATTTTTGTAAAGTTTTCATTTATAATAAAAGAGATAAAGGAAATTACAAGTATTTGATGTCTGTATTTTATATAATGTAACCTGAGGAATGATAGGAACATCAAAAAAGATTTATGAAAGTAACACTTGTCCAGGAGCTAATTAAACATTGTTATTAAGTGATTTATCTAATGTTATGGTAGGCAATACACATTAAAATGAAGGAAGAAAGTGTATAGTAATACTTATTATCAGATGAGAAAAGATGCGATATCTATGGTAAACAAGATGTGATGGATTTCATTAT
Organism: Mytilus edulis; assembly: GCA_019925275.1. NCBI lineage: Eukaryota > Metazoa > Mollusca > Bivalvia > Mytilida > Mytilidae > Mytilus > Mytilus edulis. The sequence continues at coordinate 130,672,810 of CM034349.1, forward strand.
TTATATTTGAATTGACAGATAAGAAGCAAAAACTGTAGTTTCCATAAAATATACAGAACAATAAGATAACTAAATCGATTTCACTTTATGATAATTTCATTGTACTGAACTTTTTCTATCTTTTGAGATTTGTTTTTTGTCCTTTTACAATATTTGTCAGATCTTTGGTATAGTCTCAGTTGATTTCCCCCCCCCCCCCCCCCCCCCCCCCCCCCCCCACAAATCTTGTAAACTCTGGAGTAATGAGAGGGTACATATTTGTAAACATTGAAATCAAAGGTTTTCAGGAAATGAAAATATAAGCCAGACTTTGATGACACAATTTGAATTTCACTGTTGAAGGGTGTACATTAGTTAGATTGTTCAGGGTAAAAAAAACCAGACTTATGATGCTTGGAACTTTAGCAGCCTTTCAAATTATTATCCCTTGTTTTTTTATGCAGAATCTTCCCCCTAGTATGTGTAGGGATTTTGTATCGTGTATTGTGACCGTTTGTTGTTGTCTGTTCTATGGTCGGGTAGTTGTCTCTTTGACACATTCCCCATTTCCATTCTCAATATTATGAATACACCATATCTATTTTGTGATGAAGCTGTTTGGTTGCTGGCTGTTGTCATATTACCGGTATACCATACAGAGGTGAAATTAATAGGTACATGAGTTTATAATGACTGTTATACATATCTTCGGAGTTTGTAAAGGTGTCAACCACCAATATAAGTTAGCAGCTAACAAATGCTATGTCATAGCCTGAAAACCATGTTAGCGATCAGCTAAGTAAAATTAAAGACGGCAGTTTTGAATTTGGTTATTAATATTATTACATAATAAATGACTGAAATCAAATTAAGAATGGAATGGTTCTCAGATAAGTAATTAGAAAAGGAAATTGGCTTCAGTTGACATCAAAAATAAAATAAGCTTTAAAAGTATAAATAATGTATTGGAATAGCAGCAAAAATGTGTAAATTGTTACTAATTTATTATTGTATGATAGGAGAATTATTCAAGCCTGCTGAGATTTGTATATCTAAGAGATAGTTATGATCCATTAACTTTAATTGCATTTCATCATTGCTCTACTGTAAAACCTGTTTTTACGATCTTTTTAAAAAATTATGTTTAATGTGGTTTCAGCATCTAAGGACATCTTTACCTTTGTCGGAAGGTTAATTTATTAGTTGTATGACAATTATCGTGCACACTTTTTATCAGTATTTTTATGAAACTAGACAAGGTTGTCAAAAGAAAGTAAATTTTTCATCATAAATCAGAGAGGTCTGCAGAAATGGTGTGGTGCACTTAAAATACATGTAATATGATTTGACTTCAAATTCAAAGTAGATTTTATCTGGATTCTCAACTTTCTATCAAACCTAAAACTATGTATAGTATACATAAATATAAGTGTCCTTAGTTGCTGAGTGGTCTAAGTATTTCAAAAACTATCACTAGCCTGTCAATACTGAGATTGTGAGTTCAATTTCAAATACTACTTGCTTACTAAGCCATGCATATATTTTTTTCATTGAATCTTATTGATCTTAAATACGTTTTTGTTTCAGGCCAGATTTGATTGACATTAGCCGCACAAGACACAATAACAATCGTCAAAACTTAGAGCTAGCATTTGGTACAGCAGAAAGAGAATTAGCTGTCACAAGACTTCTTGACCCTGAAGGTTGGTATATTCTGTCATAGGCAGCAGAAATGTTCATACATCTGTAGAAAAAAAACATGATACCTAGATTTTTAGCTCACCTGGCCCGAAGGGCCAAGTGAGCTTTTCCCATCACTTTGCGTCCGGCGTCCGGCGTCGTCGTCGTCCGTCGTCCGTCGTCGTTAACTTTTACAAAAATCTTCTCCTCTGAAACTACTGGGCCAAATTGAACCAAACTTGGCCACAATCATCATTGGGGTATCTAGTTTAAAAAATGTGTGGCGTGACCCGGTCAACCAACCAAGATGGCCGCCACGGCTAAAAATAGAACATAGGGTAAAATGCAGTTTTTGGCTTATAACTCAAAAACCAAAGCATTTAGAGGAAATCTGACATGGGGTAAATATGTTTATCAGGTCAAGATCTATCTGCCCTGAAATTTTCAGATGAATCGGTCAACCCGTTGTTGGGTTGCTGCCCCTGAATCGGTCATTTTGAGGAAATTTTGCTGTTTTTGGTTATTATCTTGAATATTATTATAGATAGAGATCAACTGTAAACAGCAATAATGTTCATCAAAGTAAGATTTACAAATAAGTCGACATGACCGAAATGGTCAGTTGACCCCTTTAGGAGTTATTGCCCTTTATAGTCAATTTTTAACCATTTTTCATAAATATAAGTAATCTTTTACAAAAATCTTCTCCTCTGAAACTACTGGGCCAAATTAATCCAAACTTGGCCACAATTATCTTTGGGGTATCTAGTTTAAAAAATGTGTGGCGTGACCCGGTCAACCAATCAAGATGGCCGCCACGGCTAAAAATAGAACATAGGGGTAAAATGCAGTTTTTGGCTTATAACTCAAAAACCAAAGCATTTAGAGCAAATCTGATGTGGGGTAAAAATGTTTATCAGGTCAAGATCTATCTGCCCTGAAATTTTCAGATGAATCGGTCAACCTGTTGTTGGGTTGCTGCCCCTGAATTGGTAATTTTGAGGAAATTTTTGCCGTTTTTGGTTATTATCTTGAATATTATTATAGATAGAGATAAACTGTAAACAGCAATAATGTTCAGCAAAGTTAGATTTACAAATAAGTCAACATGACCAAAATGGTCAGTTGACCCCTTAAGGAGTTATTGCCCTTTATAGTCAATTTTTAACCATTTTTCATAAATCTAAGTAATCTTTTACAAAAATCTTCTCCTCTGAAACTAATGGGCCAAATTAATCCAAAGTTGGCCACAATTATCTTTGGGGTATCTAGTTTAAAAAATGTGTGGCCTGACCTGGTCAACCAACCAAGATGGCCGCCACGGCTAAAAATAGAACATAGGGGTAAAATGCAGTTTATGGCTTATAACTCAAAAACCAAAACATTTAGAGGAACTCTGACATGGAGTAAAAATGTTTGTCAGGTCAAGATCTATCTGCCCTGAAATTTTCAGATGAATCGGTCAACCTGTTGTTGGGTTGCTGCCCCTGAATTGGTAATTTTGAGGAAATTTTGCTGTTTTTGGTTATTATCTTGAATATTATTATAGATAGAGATCAACTGTAAACAGCAATAATGTTCATCAAAGTAAGATTTACAAATAAGTCGACATGACCGAAATGGTCAGTTGACCCCTTTAGGAGTTATTGCCCTTTATAGTCAATTTTTAACCATTTTTCGTAAATCTTAGTTATCTTTTACAAAAATCTTCTCCTCTGAAACTACTGGGCCAAATTAATTCAAACCTGGCCACAGTCATCTTTGAGTTTCCTTGTTTGAAAAATGTGTCCGATGACCTGGCCATCCAACCAAGATGGCCACCACGGCTAAAAATAGAACAGGGGTAAAATGTAGTTTTTTGCCTATAACTCTGAAACCCAAATCATTTAGAGGAAATCTGACAAGGAGTTAAATTGTTAATTAAGTCAATATATATCTGCCCTGAAATATTCAAATGAATAGGACAACTGGTTATTGGGTTGCTGCCCTCCAATTGGTAATTTTTAAAGAAATTTTGCTGTTTTTGGTTATTATCTTGAATACTATTATAGATAGCGATAAACTGTAAACAGCGATAATGTTCATCAAAGTAAGATCTACAAATAAGTCCACATGACCTAAATGGTCAATTGACCCCTTAAGGAGTTATTGCCCTTTATAGTCAATTTTTAACAATTTTCATTAATTTGGTAAATTTATGTAAATTTTTACCAAATATTTTTCTCTGTTACTAATGGGCAAAGTTCATTATAGATATAATTGTAAGAAGCAAGAATGTTCAGTAAAGTAAGAACTTCAAACACATCACCATCACCAAAATACAATTTTGTCATGAAACCATTTGTGTTCTTTGTTTAATATGCACATAGACCAAGGTGAGCGACACAGGCTCTTTAGAGCCTCTAGTTAATAAGATACCAAAAGCAGGCTCAAAATAGTATCTATAGCTCATACATAATGTAGAATAATGTGAACAGTCCTGTTAAGTACTTGCTGATATGTGTTGATGTTGGGTTCACAAAGTTTTGGGTTTTATTTACGAGGATCAAAGAACTTTGTAAATAAACATGTACTTGAGAAAGAAGTGTGTAATAACCTTATTCTGTAACCTTCAGCTGGTTGTACTTACTTAGTAGTCAGATGGGAAAGTCTAAAAGTGCATGTTTCAGATCACTTTAATGAAACACCTGGTCTAAAAATATGGAAAGAAATCATAGGTTTGTTAAAAAAACTGACAGGTAAAAATAACAGGTGGAAAAGATAGGTGGCTTAATAATACACTGCTCAATTCACATCAGAAGAGAGTCTTTCATTATTCTGTTTGACCGAATTTAGAACAAAACGAACAATTTCTTTTTTGTTATGACAAGGGAACAAAGTACTGTACAGATTAATGTTTTGATACTGTATGACATACCTGTACTATGATACCTGACTCTGGATAGACAAACATCTCTCTATTGTTAAACGAGATACCTGAACGACTATACTTTTATCTATTGTAGGTATAGGGTTTGTAAACCTGATTAAAATTTAAAATGCTTGGGTTATTGAATTTGTAAATACATGATATTTATATAAAGGAATCTTATATATCTGTGCTCATTATATTTTTCTGGATAATTTGAAATAAATAAAGACAGGTGAAATCGTATACCTGTTCAACTTATACCTACCTGTAAATTATCTATCTGTATTGTGTATTGACAATTTAATTGTTGAAATATTCAATAGGAATGATTTCAGTTATATCATTAAATTTAACATTTGGATGTTAATTCTTTAAACACATCCTACAAAACTATTCTCAACTGTTAACTTGTATGATATCCGATAGATATTTAAGGAACGGGGGCAATAAATCACTTATTTCTATTAAACATTAAAACTTTTTAACACATTAAAAGTTTCCTCCCAGTTCATAAAGTTTCACTTATTGAATGCGTTCAGACTTTAAATGGTGATCGTAATGTTATGCATACAAAATCGTGGATGTCGTAACTAAAGTGTATTTATCTGAAATGAATTTGTGTAGAATTTGGACACTTGCACAAAAACATTTAAATAAACAGACATCAATAATTTCAGAGAGCAACTGATTTTGCCAAAGAAGGTAGTAGAACTAGATGCTTCATACTTTGTATGTAGGTACCTTATGTAGCAAAGTTGCCATCTGTCACTTGTCTATATTGTCTTTGACCTCATTTTCATGGTTTAGTGGACTTTATAGTTTATTGTTATGTGTGATTCTTATTATGGGTAATAGGATAACTGTATTTAGTATATGGGTTCTTTGCAAGGGTTACTACCTTTGTTAGACAGGGTTCAATGGTTTTTGACCTCATGTCATGGTTTACTGATCAAGGTTAAGTCCGTATCTTAGATACTATTAGCAATTGGTTCAGTTTCTGTGGTTTGGTGTATTTCTCAGATACTAGAGCCTCTATGTTTGGTGTATTTCTCAGATACTATAGCCTATATGTTTGGTGTATGGAATGATTTTAAGGTGTGTGTCTGTTAGCATATTGATAATGCTAAGTTAATGATACTTGTAGTAAAACCTTCACATCACAGACTTTCACCATCAATTCAGTGATGGGTAAAATAGGCGAGACATTTCAGTGTGTACTCTCTTGGAGTATTCTCCAACTTTCAAGCACCATTTAAAAGATACCCGTCCTGGAAAATTACTAAACAAACCACAAAAAAACAACTTCTGCAAATTATTTTAGCTGTTAAATCTTTACAACTCTACATCAACATTGAGTTATGTCAGTTAACAAGACCTTTTAAATCTTTATATCTGCCAGTACTCATTGCTCTCTGCTGATTATTTGTGTTCTCTTGATTTTCATAACAAATTTTTATCTTAAATAGACTGACAAATATAAGGGCCATTTAACATCGTGGAATATTAATAGATAGGGTCATTGTATTTAATAAGTAGAAATTTGACACTTAATATTTGTTTACCTCACTGAAAATGTAGATTTTGGTTGTCAATTGTTTATATGAGGGATATTAGTTACTCAAGAACTAATGGACTATAAAATTTTATTGTTGTATAGTAAATACTGGATACTGTATTTAATATCTACTATACCTTTTCATATTGTCATTGAGTTTTGTAATTCATGGCAAATTAATTATGATGAATTAATTATTATTTAAGTAGGTAGTGATCAGGGACCCTTAAGACACGTTAGTAGGTTGAGGACTAATTATTGACTGGCCTGCTATAAAATACAGGACAAACTGACTACTATAATTGATATAGATTATATATACCAGAGGGTCTTTACACATGAAAGAATGAAAGAAAATGTATATTTCATGAACTTACAACTTACTTGCATGACAAAACCAGAAAAAGACATCAAGAGGTCAACTTGTGATCTGTAATTGTGAACAAGTGCCTAATGTCAAGCTCTAAATCTGCCCAGAGTCTGTCAAGTGTTGTACAGAATTTACAAAGTCTAGCCAAGAGCTCAATTCAACACATTAAAGCAATAGTTGGTTTTATTTGGTACTAAAAATGAGATTAACTGACTATCGTTGTTTGTATGTAGTACATAATTGTACTGTCCTTTATTTAAGACTGTAGACTGGGTTGACATATTTTCATCCTATTTTAACTCCCCACACCAAAGCTAATGATTTTATTTGTTTTATTTCTTAGATGTGGATGTGAATGAGCCAGATGAGAAGTCTATTATTACTTATGTGTCCTCATTGTACGATGTTTTCCCAGAGGTGCCAAGTGTGGAACAAACGCTACGTGATAATGTAAGGGTATTATATATGGTCAGATCATATGTTTTCGATCGTCATATGAATTAGTACTATGCATGTTTTTCCAATGGAACTGTGACATCACAATGCATTCTTAAAAGTATGAAAACGAGGATACTCCCTCTATTATTGTTCATAAAGTTGCCTAGAGTGGTATATTGTCACATGATAATGTAGGTATTTAATATGCTATCTCTATACAGTGTGTTCCTTTACCTACTCTTGAAGTACTAACATAATATATGAAAATGAATTGAAAACAATGAGATAATAAAAGTATAAGTGACAATTTTCGCCATGTACAATGTTGCCAGAAGCCTTGATAAAGAATTTGTGTATCCTTTATGTGCATAAAAAACCTCAATAGTACTTGTCTGATCAATGAATCTGACATAATACTTTACAATATTTTTTGCAGGAACGTCAAATTAAACAAGAAGAATACAGAGATTTAGCCAGTTCATTATGTATGTGGCTAAAGGAAGCAACCAACATTATGATGGACAAGACATTTCCAACAACACTGATAGAAATGAGAGTAAGTATCAATGAAGGGAAATAAAGTGTATGGCCTATATTGTGGCATATTTATTTATACCAGTCTTTCAGTTCATATGCACATACATTAAACATGTTGTCAGCCAGTCATTGTCACTTTTTTAGCTCACCTGGCCTAAAAGGCCATGTGAGCTTTTCTCATCACTTGGCGTCCGTCGTCGTCGTCGTCGTCGTTAACAATTTTTCAAACATCTTCTCCTCTGAAACTACTGAATGGATTTGAATGAAACTTAAAATGATTGTTCCTTAGATTATCCTGCACAAAGTGTGTGCTTCGATTTTTGATCCGTCAAAAAACATGGCCGCCGTTACTTAAAATAGAACATAGGGGTCAAATGCAGTTTTTGGCTTATATCTCAAAAACGGAAGCATTTAGAGCAAATCTGACATGGGGTAAAAATGTTCATTAGGTCAAGATCTATCAGCCCAGAAATTTTCAGATGAATCAAACAAACCATTGTTGGGTTGCTGCCACTTAATTGGTAATTTTAAGGAAATTTTGCAGTTTTTGGTCATTATCTTGAATATTATTATAGATGAAGATAAACTGTAAACAGCAAAAATGATCAGCAAAGTAAGATCTACAAATAGGTTAATATGACCAAAATTGTCAATTGACCCCTTAAGGGGTAAATGTCCTTTAATGACAATTTTTCACAATTTGTTCATCATATTTGCTAACTTTAAAAAATCTTCTTCTCTGAAACTACTGAATGGATTTGGATGAAACTTAGCATGATAGTTCCTTAGATTATCCTGCACAAAGTGTGTGCTTCGATTTTTGATCCGTCAAAAAACATGGCCGCCCTTACTTTAAATAGAACATAGGGGTCAAATGCAGTTTTTGGCTTATATCTCAAAAACGAAAGCATTTAGAGCAAATCTGACATGGGGTAAAAATGTTCATTAGGTCAAGATCTATCAGCCCTGAAATTTTCAGACGAATCAAACAAACCATTGTTGGGTTGCTGCCACTTAATTGGTAATTTTAAGGAAATTTTGCAGTTTTTGGTCATTATCTTGAATATCATTATAGATAAAGATAAACTGTAAACAGCAAAAATGATCAGCAAAGTAAGATCTACAAATAAGTTAAATATGACCAAAATTGTCAATTGACCCCTTAAGGGGTTATTGTCCTTTAATGACAATTTTTTCACAATTTGTTCATCATATTTGCTAACTTTAAAAAATCTTCTCCTCTAAAACTACTCAACCAAATTCAACCAAAATTCAACTGAATGATCAGTAGGGTGTATAAAATAAAGTTTGTGTTTTATTTTCTATTTTGTCTAAAAACATGGCCGTCATGGCTAAAAATAGAACACAGGGTAAAATGCAGTTTTCATTGTAAGCAACCGCATGAAATCCTTGTTATTTTAAATTTGAGCAGCAGACATCCTTAATTGCATGCATCTTTTTTCTTTGTCTATCCCATACTACAGGTATTTACGATGATTAACTATAAATCGATATATTTTTATCTTCAAGCAACACCGTTGTATTGTGTTTTAAGGTTTACAGATGCCTGTCCTTCCATTTGTCTTGAAAACTGAGATTTTCTCAGCTACTTTGCATCAGATTGATTTAATATTTGGTATGAAGATTACCTCAGCTTTGTTGTGACAAGTTGTAAAGTATAAGTGCTTTTGGCATGATCAACAAACTTCATCTTGTTTGCCGATACTATAAAATGTTAAAATTTTCGTAACACTTTTCTTAGCTTAAATGCTGTAGATTGGTTTGGCATTTTGAAGTGGTCAGTTGTACAATGCTTAGCAGTCAACTATTTTAATTGAAAGAGATGTCAATTTAAAACAAAATCACATAAAATTGGCTAAAAATCTAAAAAAAAAATTTGAGACTCGAAAAATCAATATGGGAGGGGATGAGAATTGAGGATTTTTTATTGTGGCCATATTTTAACACACTAATACTATGGTACTGAGGTAATCTTCATAGTCAATGTTTCTTAGTTAAGGGGTTCAAAGTTTAACAATGTCCAACATAATCTACCTACCTATTCTCTACCTAGCAGGGTAAAATTTTATTTTAGAAAAAGATGTATAGTAAGTACATGTATGCAAGTTTTTTCTCTTAATAAATGATTAGTTAAAAAAATTGTCTTGATCATTTTGTCGAGCCTGCAACTTTTGTTGCAGTTAGCTTGATATAGGGATAGTGATCCGGCGGCAGAATTGAATAACTATATTTGGTACGTGCGTTCCTTGCAAGGTCCTCATGCCTGTCGGACAGTTTAAACTTGACCTCGACCTCATTTCATGGATCAGTGAACAACGTCAAATTTTCGTGGTCAAGTCCATATCTCAGATACTATAAGCAATAAGTCTAGTAGATTTGGTGTATAGAAGAACTGTAAAGTGTACATGTCCAACTGGCAGGTGTCATCTCACCTTGACCTCATTTTCATGGTTCAGTGGTTATAGTTAAGTTTTTGTGTTTTGGTCTGTTTTTCTTATACTATATGCAATAGGTCTACTAAAATTGGTGTATAGAATGATTGTAAGGTGTACATGTCTAGCTGACAGGTGTCATCTAACCTTGACCTCATTTTCATAATTCAGTGGTCAAAGTTAACTTTTTTAGTTTTGGTCTATTTTTTTAATACTTTATGCATTAGGTCAACTATATTTGGTGTATGAAAATATTTTATGATCTATATGTCGGTTACGCAGGTTTTATTTGAACTTGACCTCATTTTCACAGTCCATTGCTAAGTTTTAAGTGTTTGTGTTTTGGTCTCATTTTCTTTATTTATAAACAGTAAGTCATATATATTTGTAATATTGAAGAATTGTTAGCTGTACATGTTTGCCTGGCATGGTTCAATATGTTCAATAAGGCATTGTTTACCAGGTGAGCGATTCAGGCTCTTGAGAGCCTCTTGTCTTGACTTAGTTAGGTTATGTTTTTGATTTGAGACCAGTATATGACATGTAAATTGGTTGCAAGGAATTCATGTTTAATGGCCTTGACCTCTTTTTATATGACCCCAAAAATATTTTGGGATCGTTTAATGGTATGATGTCCTCGTCGTCTGTGTCGTCAGAAGAAACATTGGTTTCCGGATAATAACTTTAGTCTAAGTGAATAGATCTTTATGAAATTTTTTCAGAAGGTTCAATACCACAAAAGGAAGGTTGGGATTTATTTTGGGGATGATGGTCCCAACCGTTTTGGAATTAGGACCCAAAAGGGGCCTAAAACAAGCATTTTTCTAGTTTCAGGATAATAACTTGTGTACAGGTATTTCAATTGCTCTGAAATTATACAGCAATGTTTAAAACAACAAGTTGAAGGGTTAAGGGGTCAAAGTTTAAGGAATTAAGGGCCAAAAAGGGGCCAAAACAAGCATTTTTCCAGTTTCCAGACACTAACTTGTGTGTAATTCTATGAATCTCTCTGAAATTGTACCACAATGTACCCTATAACAAAGGGGAGACTGGGATTAAGTTTTGGGTTAATTTCCCAAAATATGTAGGAATTAGGGGCCAAAAAAAAAGCATGTTTTTAGTTTCCAAACAATCATTACAATAATTTGTGTTTAAGTTTATGGATATCTCTGAAATTGTACTACAAGCTTAAGTACTACAAAGGAAAGCATGGGATTGAGTTTTAGGGTTATTGCTCCAAGGGGGTTTCAAAAAGTTGGGGGGATTTTTGTTTACCATTTTTGTTGAGCCTTCGACTTTAGTCGAAAAAGCGAGACATAGCGATCCTACATTCCGTCGGCATCGGTGTCGTCGTCGCCGGCGGCGTCCACAAATATTCACTCTGGGGTTAAAGTTTTTGAAATTTGAATAACTTTCTTAAACTATCCTTGAATTGTACGAAACTTGGACAGAAAGCTTGTTTATGTTCATAAGATAGTATCCAGAAGTGAATTTTGTAAAAATAAAATTCCATTTTTTCCGTATTTTACTTATAAATGGACTTAGTTTTTTCTGCCAGGAAACATTACATTCACTCTGTGGTTAAAGTTTTTAAAATTTTAATAACTTTCTTAAACTATCCTGGAATTGTAAGAAACTTGGCCAGAAGCTTGTTTATGATCAGAAGATAGTATCCAGAAGTAAATTTTGTAAAAATAAAATTCCATTTTCCCCGTATTTTACTTATAAATGAACTTAGTTTTTCTTCAAGTTAACATTACATACAGTCTGCAGTTAAAGTATTTAAAACATTTTTAAGATTCTTAAACTAGCCTGGATTTTTACCTAACTTGGACAGAAGCTTCTGACAATCAAAAGATAGTATCGTGAGGAATAATTTTATTGATTTTTTTCATCATTTTTGATGAGTGTGTGATTAACAGCAAAAGTAGGCGAGACACTGGGTTCCGCGGAACCCTTACAATTTTTTTTTAAAGGAATTTTTTTTTTTTTTTTTTTTTTTATAAATTTTTCCAATTTGGAATTTTGAAAAGTTTCAAGAAGAAATCTTCAATTGCACAGTATTGTGCAATAGATATGTTAGATATTTCACCACAATAATTTTGTGACAAAAAAATATATTATGTCAAAAATTTTATCACAATCCAAATTCAAACAGTATCAAGCTTGAATATTGTGACCAAATTTGCCCCAACTGTTCAGGGTTCGACCACTGGGGTTGTATAAAGCTGCGCCCTGCAGAGCACCTGGTTCTGTTTATTGGTGAGATTAAGTTTCAGGATAGTGATGATGGACAATTTTAAAAATAAAGATTTGTTTGGAACATGTATATGTTTTTGTGGTATGTCTATTTAATAACTTTAACCTAGTTTTCTTGCCCTAGTGTCAAGATTACAGTTTCCGGATTATTTGTGTTCCTCAATAATAAGTTTTCAACTTTTGTATAAGCTTTATATCCAAAATAAGAAATGATAGGTCAGAAATACTTTGAATGTGAATTCATTATATGGATATCATATGCATCTGATATTTTTCTATGGCCTTGATCTCTTTTTGATAGTTTGTTGAATGGAATTAAGATTAAAACATACTTAGAATAGTGTAATAGATTATACAGATTAGTGTGTCGGTTCCAAAAATATATAGGAATGAAACACAAAGTGTCTTTTTGGAACACTCGATGAAATTGGTCAATTTAATTCCAGAAGTCATAATTAATTTGATAAGAATCTAATATTTTGTAACTGTCACTAATTTATCTATTTGAAATATGTACTTTACTATCTGTTTACATTGTCTTTTCAGTCTGTGCTAGCAGAATGCAAGAGATTTAGAACAGAAGACATTCCACCAAGGCAGGACACCAAACAAAAACTACTACGTATATACGATGAAATACAGGTAAAATGTTTTTTTTGTCTTTGATAATAGGGAAAGAATAACTGACGAAGTGTAAATATTAACATTTATGTATTGAGATATTCCAATTATTTAGAACAGTGATTGCTTGTTTACCCTTAAATGATGTTCATCAACAGAAAATTGTTTTGGTCATTTTGAAATCATGGACCTGTATTCTTTGCATTACAGGGACTGGGACCAGGCACAGGTGATATGGGTATCCCTGATGAACTCCACCCGGATAATATCAACAGACTTTGGAGCAGATTTACATTTGCCCAGCAAGAAAGGGACAGCCTAGTGCAGTCGGAAGTTGTCAGGTAAAAATTGAATGAAACAATTTGTATTCAATACAAAAATGTCGGTTATTGATTTGGGGATGTACGCGGCGGGCGGGCGGCGGTCGGGCGGCAACCAAATGTTGCCCGTGCATTTACTCGTGAACCGTTCATCCCAAGCTTTTAAAATTTTAATATGTTGTTACTGACAAAGAAATGAAGGTCAAGTTCAAGAATGACGATTTTGACTTTTACCGTTCAGGAGTTATGGTTCTTGAAAGATTGAAAAATGGCGTTTCCAGTCGTGTTCGCGCATTTACTCATGAACTGTTCAACCAAAGCTTCCCAAATTTTAATATGTTGTTACTGATAACAAAGTGGTGGTAAAGTTCAAGAATGACGAATTTGGCTTTTACCGTTCAGGAGTTATGGTTCTTGAAAGATTGAAAAGTGGTGTATCCAGTCGTGTCAGTGCATTTACTCGTGAACTGTTCAACCAAAGCTTTTCAAATTTTAATATGTTGTTACTGATGACAAAATGGAGGTCAAGTTCAATAATGTCGATTTTGACTTCTACCGTTCAGGAGTTATGGTTCTTGAAAGATAAAAAAATGGTGTTTCCATTCATGTTGTTGCATTTACTCATGAACCATTCGACCTAAGCTCTTTCAAATTTTAATATGTTGATACTGATGACAAAATGGAGGTCAAATTTGATATTGACGATTTTCACTTTCACTGTTCATCAGTTATGGTTCTTGTGATATTACCAGGACACAAATAAATGTTAATAAATCCGGTTTGCTGTCGTTGTGACAGCCTCTTCTTATAAAGTACTTCATCATTGACTTCACACACATTGTCAACCATAGTATAATAGCAATAGTAAAATTTAGTAAGAGGTAGATATTTCTCAATTTGTAAAACAAAAATTCAAGAATATACCTCAGTTGGATGCTTAGTCAGTATTTCTTACACAGCTAAAACGCTCACTTTGGATGCAAGTTTGATATAATAATTCCTCAATGTTCATTATTGCATATACAAATTTTGAATGACACTTGTATATTAAAAGACCAACATTCATTTCATTAATCATTTAATCCTAGACTGGAAAGGCTACAAAGATTGGCAGAGAAACTTCATCGAGATTGCAAATACCAAGAGGACAAATTAGACGAGGTTGCCATTGGAGTGTATGAAGAACAAGGTCGTGTTGATGTTGTCCACCCACATGAAGCCAAACGTAAATGTGATGCCTTGGATGAGGCCCTTCGTAATGTTGAGGAGAATGCACGCAGTATGTTTCGCGATGTACAAGCTCTCCAAGATGGAAGGTTTTCTACTGCAGAACAACTCAGCAGAAGGTATGCTACAATGTCAATAATGATATAAAGATACAAATTGAGAGATTCTTTGATAAAAGGGCTGAAAAATCATGTGGGTTTTCTCAATTAGTACAACTGTCAACCACAAAATCATTATAAGTTGCACATACCAAACCTTACAAAACCATTATCATGATGTCATGTGCTCCAAACTATTAATCTTGGATAATAACTATATTTCAAGAATTCAAGAACTTCAAAATTTTAAATTTTAAAGGCAATGGATTTTAGTTTATTGCTTCAATATTGTCATCTTTTTGTGCTTTTAGAGTTTCCTCCATAAAGTCAAGAGTATCACAGTTAAGAACTCAGCTGTTTGGTGAAGTTGTACAGAAACTAATATCCAAGTCCTATGTCGAGGAGGGAGTGACCGTTACCAGGAGGAGAGAATATGTTACAGAAATTAGACCTACAGACATGAACCCAACATTTCAACATGTTCATGAATGTTTGTCATGGGTAGAAAATAAACAGGTAAATAGATCATGGATTTTGAAGAACCACCACTTTTTTAATTTATATATAAAAAAAAATAAGAAAAATGTGTACTTTTCTATTTGTTTTAAGCCAAATGGATAAGTCATGAATGTATACAGATTTCCTATAAGAATTATGTTTTGAATTTTGAGTTTGTATATAGTTCTTTTAAAAGAAACAATCAAGCATAGTAGAATTGAAAGCTTTTGAATTGGATCTCATAATAGACAACTTTTGAGTTCGATGCATTTCCTTCAAAAATTCTGGTTTTAGTGAACATCATTAGTGCGTTTAGAAGCATCGTCACTTCCGTTCCAATGTTGAGCGAGTGGTTGGCAAATTATAATACTATATTGCACGATTTATTCGGCAAACTAAATGCTCATAATTGACAATCAAGCACTGCTGTCATTAGGGAATTGTGATTAAGTACTTATAAAACAAAATACTTCTAGTTTATCGTGCACAATGACAATCAATAAGACGCTTGACGAACGTAAATAGTGCAGGGATACAGGCGATCCCCTATATCTGGTAAATGATGTCACTAAGGTGCGCCTAATTGACAAGTTTTTTCTGGTGACGGATTAATCTCGAAAGTGGTCTATTTACTCAAACTAATCCAGAGTTTGAATTAACCAAAGTGAGTAAATTTAGTTCCGTCTTTCTTTTGGTGTTCATGGTATTAAGAGTCAAGTAATTTTATAAAAGTCATTAATGAGAACTTTTAAAAGATTTTTGTTGTCAGGACTATAGATAGACTATAGATAGAAAAGAAGAGTTTAATTTCTGACATATGCTTGGTTATGAAGTAAAAATGTTTGCTTTGTTGTATTACAGGCAGAGTTAGAGTCCAGAGAATATGGTACAGATTTATCTACCGTAGAAACCCTTTGTAGTTCTCAGCAGTTAGAACATCAACAAATACAAAACTTTCGAAGAGAAATAGAAAAATGCATTTCAGATGGGGTGAGTTATAACCATGGTAGTAAAGCGGGTTTTGTAGTAATTGATTTCAATTAAAAACCAACAGAAAATATTCTGAATTGTTTGTATAGTCAATACAATTTTTACTCAAACCTATAAATTAAACAAGGACCAATTTCATCTTACATCTATCTTTAAAAAAAAAAGAAGAGTTAGCTTCAAACCTGATGTACTCAGTATTAACCTATCCTAGTTTATACTATGGTTTAGAAAACTATAGAATCTGTGACATTAAAACCTATAAATGCACATCATCTTAACACTGTATCTATTAAATAATTGTGATTACTATGTCATTAGTAACAACAAGTTATTTTTTACAGAGAATGTTATCCCCAGAGGATCAGAACTTATATGCAGAATGGTTATCTAAAGTAGAAGTGGCTTATTCTTTATTAATAGTAAGTTGTTATAGTAAGATAATGGAATTTTAATTGTCACTGTCATTGAATGTAATAAAATATAAATTGACATTACTCCTCAAACGTTATATATATTTGCCATAATTAAGTATGTAATACAAAAAGGAATAGAAATATAATTATGTAAGAAAATTGTGTTTAATTGAAGTAGCTTTGCTTATTATGTAATGAATATGCATTAATTATGTTCAGATGTTTGGTACATTTGTGGTAAATTGCTTTCATAATACAGGGTTTGTATCCAAATTGCAGAGAGTACTTCAAACTGTAAGAAAATCAAAGGCTTGAATGTCCTTTACAATAGATACTGTGCGGTATAATGTAACGGTACTCAAATTGCACCCAGTACCCAAATTGCTCCTATTTAGCAAAAATAGCAGAAGAAATCTAACAAAATTTCATAGAGACTAAACAATTTGTATTTTTATGATTTGATACTATGCAAGTCTTTCAAAATAGATAAACATATTTAGATATACACAAAACTTTCACAGTATTCATCAACAGATGAAGTGTTTACTGAAAAAGCAAAATGTACGTAAAACGTCGTTATGAGACATCATCAAAATGTCACCTTTTTAAAATTAGCAAATACAGTATGTTACAAGTATCTATTTCTTAAAAAATGAAGAGTAAGCATGGACTGATATCTAATTGTTCAAAATTTTTAAAGAAATTAAACTAAAGCTCTGGCATTCGTCTTTTGACAATGCGAATTTAAGCATGGATGCAATTTGGGTACTCCTTAGTACAGAAACATTGATGGTTTGGAGGTCAGTTCAGACCAATTTGTCTATGATTCCACATGGATTCAAAATTAAGTAAATAATGATACATCTTTAAAATAAACGTAGGTTAAAAAACTGTCAAAATAGGTGCAGTTTGGGTACCCTCACGTTAACCTCAAAGAACTTAGATCATGAATACATGCTCTGGTCATATGCTGATTTTGTGAATACCATTATTTATTGAAATAGAGAAGAAAAGTAAATCAGATTGTCTTTGAAATTTTGAAAATTATGCTATGAAATTCCTTGAAATGTTTTTTTTTTTTATGATCATAAATGTGTTTGAATCCTGATTGTATTGTTGATTTTAAGTATTTAATGGTCTCTAAATGTTTTAATTCTAGAAAACCTCAACAAGACGTTCCAGAAGCTTGGATTCTTTGCGAGAATTCTTGCAGACAGCCATGCAGGAACTAATCTGGTTGAACGACAAAGAAGAACAACAAGTTACTAGAGAAATAAACATAAATACAGATCCACAAACCACAGATGGTGCATATAAGGTTATTATCATCAGAAAAGCCTTTACATCTTTAAATTATAAAAAAAACCCACACACACACACTCAAGAAATGAAATAGTTGTGTAAATGAAAAAACATGTATATTACAGAATCAGAATTAAAATCCCTAAATATAGATGTATATTACATGCTCAAATAACCACATTGTAGAGGCAGTTATGAAAATATAGCTTTGAGCATGTCATTGGTCAACTAAAAAAGAGATTGGCCGATGTACACAATTAAATATTGCTAGTATTTCACTAATTAGCTGCCAATTGTTTCACTCATGAAAAAAAGCAACAATTTCAACCAACAATATATTCAACATAGTCATCATAATAATTAATCATAAAAACATTTACATATTAAACATGAATTATCTATGTCAAGTTGTCTGACATTGATACTAATGGTATTCTACATTATCAATGGATTTGGATTGCATTTGTATCATAAAGTAACAAGGAATTTAGTTACTGCCTCTTGATCAGTTTTTTGTTGCTTAATGAATTTGGTTTGTTGAAATTTTCAGTCTCCACTTCAAAAGGTTTGAGTGTTTACATGTTAGGCATTTGTAACTAACGCTATCTTTTAGAGTGTCAACTAAAAGCATTCTTTCCAAAAAAATATTATACAAAAAAAATATCAAAATCACTTCATCACCATGCATGATTTCCGTTCTATCTCAACGATTAGTCCAATATAGGCATGATGTAATATTGCTTTTAGAAATTGCATGTTGTTAGGCCAGTAAATTGTTTTTGAGAATATTTGATTGCCCAAGTTTGACAATATAACCCTGTGTTGTTGGATGGAATGTTAATGTACAGAAGATAATGTCTGCAGTAAGTGTCCTTCTCTTGATAGATGTTCTGTGTGAACAGCTCAGCGTAAAGAAACACTGTTTATAATCAGTTCGTAAAAAGGGGGAATTGAATTATTGAAAAATTTCACAAAATCAAAAACTAAGATTTGCTATTGGTACAAATGTTGTTGTTTCAAAATAAAATTAGCTAATCTTTGTTCATGCTATATATGTTAAAGTATTATGTACCAGATAGCACATTTTTCATGGTTTGATTTTGATGTGTTTATAAAGAGGAGGGGAGGCTGTTATTTTAACTGAATTCCTTCATTTTGCATTTGTTCACATTTTTTTTTAAATGTTGAATAACTTTTATAAACAGTGTTATTGGCTTCCAAGCTTCTGATAGTCAACCTATATATAGCACATCACGTTAGCCAACACAAAGCATGACCAGAAAAGATATCTTGATGATTTTACCAAAAGATATTGGTATACTTGAAAACTAGATGTTTAGAGCACTTTTTAGCATAAATGTCAACAGGTCCATTTCAATTACACATATGTTTTGTTTTTTTTATTCAGAAAAAAATGGTTGGTTGAAATAATTTCAAATACTATGGCAATGTTCATTTAGCACTCCTATTATGATAGATTTTAAGAATGAAAATTTTAAAAAGTTTTATTTACAGAAATATTATATTTGATATGACAAATAACATGAGATTTAATTGTATGATTTTTATTGTTACAGAGTTTGATCCATGAATTGGAATTGAGAGAAGTTCAGTTCAACTCAGTACAGGAACGAGGAACAGCATTAGTTCTTGACCGACACCCTGCAGCTGATACAATAAAAGCCTACATGGAGGAGATGCAGTCACAGTGGTCCCTACTATTACAATTAACATTATGTTTAGAATCCCATGTTAAATCTATCACCACCTATCATCAGTTCTTTCAGGAGTGTAGACAATATGGATCAGAAATGACTCATTGTTCAGAACTTCTTAATACAATTTATGGACAAGAAAATTTAAGCATTGATGATGCCAAAAGACAAATTAGTGATTTACATAAAATGCAAGAACAGTTAACAGAATTTGATAAACAAATAGCAAACTTGATTCAGACTAGTGAAGAAGTTATTCCATTAGAAAAAAGAACTGAACATGTGTCCTCAGAAAGTACAGTGCAATGTTTATGTACATACAGACACCAAAAGGTTTGTACAGTTCAATGTTTATCAATGAAAAAAGATGTCCCAAAGTTCAATTTTTACCGACAACTTAGGTTAATGCAGATTTATTTTATTGAAAAAATCATAATCGATTTCATAAAACACATTTATTTTATCAGTCCCAAAAAATACCTTCGATACTATTGAGAAGCTTTAATGATATTTGTATATTTGCTGATACCTTGAATTTTTATACCCCCGCTTTGAAAAAAAGGGGGTATACTGTTTTACCTCTGTCTGTCCTTCCGTCAGTCCATCAGTCCATCAATCCTTCAGTCTGTCAGTCAGTCCGTCCGTCCATGAATTTTTCGTCACATTTTTCTCAGGAACTACACTACCAGGATTTTTGAAATTTGGTTTCAGGCTTGATATAAGTCAGCTAATACGTGTGATGCGTTTTCAGATTCATCACTCAACAACTTCCTGTTTACCGAACACTTGTTTGATTTTACACATGATAGCCAAGTTGAAAATTTTTCGTTCACATTTTTCTCAGGAACTACAATACAAGGATTTCTGAATTTGGTTTAAGGGTTAATATAAGTCAGCTATACGTGTGATGCATTTTCAGATTCATCACTCGACAACTTCCTGTTTACCGAACACTTGCATATTTTTACACAATTAATATTATCCACTTGCGGCGGGGTATCATCAGTGAGCAGTAACTCGCAGTTTCACTTGTTCAGTATGTTGCATAAAGTTAGATTTTTTGTCACACCTTTATCAAGTACTACTTTACAGAGTAACTGGATATATATTGAGCAGCTCTGCAGTGATGACTTGTAGAGTGTGAGCACTTTAGGATCTGTAAGACACCTTCTTTCTGTTTTCCATTGCTTTAAACTATAAATGGTGTATGTCTAGCATGAACATTTTGTATTATGCTAAAAATATAAAATAATTAAATATTTAATGTTTTTGTTTCAGGAAATAATACAGAGAGGACAAGAATATGAATTATTAGATACTTCAAACAGAACCAAGTGGAAGGTAAATTTTAGATTAGGATACACATTTAACAGGAATTATGTGTTAAAATGAATATAAGGGCACTGACTTTAATATTTGACAACTTTTGGATGGGATTCTAAAACTAGACAACTAACAATTAACTAAATTCCTAATTTGGTCAAACAAAAAACTTTCTGGTTGGTACTTCTGCTGCTCTACCAAGCACTCAGAAGTCGGTAGTAAGAACAAAACTGATTGGCTTCAATCAGAATGAGAAGTATGAGTATGGTGATATGTTTTCCTGTAGATTATAACCTTAATTTAGAAAAAACTCATCAACTTCATAAAACTGAGATATTTAAGACAACATAACACAAGTGAAACAATACTCAAGTTTACTTTATCAAAGAATGCTTGCATCTTGTTAAAGGACAGAAAATCTTATAGAATTTAGCTCATACTGCAACTTCTAAATATCCTTTTCAAATATGTTTTCTTTTAAAAATTGCAATAGTTATGTAAATTATATAAACATATTTCTTATATTACAGGTTGCATTGTCAAATGGTGATGAAGAAATGTTGCCATCTATTTGTTTTGTCATTCCCCCACCTAATAAAGATGCCATTTCACAAGCTGAGAGGTAGGTCACACATCTACATACTTATATCTATTTCTAAGATGACAACATTTTCAAATAAACTTTTAAAAAAAAATTATTGCCTATACATATTGTTATGTTTTGAAAGCAAATTTATTTTGAAAAATTTGATGAACTTATTTGTTGTAAGAACTTAATCATTGAATGACAATCCTTTTAAAAAAGTGGTTATTTAGCTCAAAGTTTCTGATCTCTCCTGGTTTATTTTTTTATTTTTTGTTTTGTAGGCTTCATGTACAGTTTGAACATTTGCATAGTTTATGGAAAATGAATCAGAGGTCCACTAAACACAACATGATATTGAATACAGTTAGGGTCATAAAGAACTGGGATCTTAAACAGGTATTTTTAATTATTGATGGAAGGTTAAAACTTGCAATCAAACTAATAATGGAAAAAAAATGGAGAGACAGGTCTTTGAAAATTCTCCACAGGATTGATATATAGCCACATTTCAAAGAAAAAGACAAGTATATTCATTTGAGATTCAGTGCATAAGAAGATTTTTCTTCCACCTTCAGAAAATTCCGTGAATTTTAGCTTTATAGGTAAAATGTACCAATATTGAGTGAGAAATCAAAATTATGTCAACGCTCTTAAACTGAAATGCTAAACAAGTAAAACAAAAAGCGAATAATATAAGCAGTGATATGACACGCACAAAATGTAAGACTTAAGATTTGAATAGTTTAGTTCTTAAGATAGGACAATTATTTGTGTGTCTGTTTCAAGTTTATACATGTGTATATTCATTTTGCAAGTGAAGTTAAAAGATGGTCAATTTACTGTTGTTTTTTTCTTCTCTTTAGTTTATGAGTTTAGAGCCAGGAAGGAGGGAAATGTTTTGGAGAACTGTAAATGAAGATGCTGAGAAGCTGATCACAGAAGTAGGAGAGACCACACATGAAATGAGAAAATTACGGGGAGAATTAGCCGAATGTAACCAAATATTTCTAAGTCTTTCAGCAACTGCTCAAGAAGAAGGTTAAGAGAAATTAATGCTAGATGTCAAGCCTTTTCTTTTTTTATCCCATAAACTAGTTAACCACAAACAAAAAATGAATGATGGAAAATTGAATAATTTGCATGTATTATATTCACAGATGATTTCACAACTTTTTTTGTGTGTTTATAGGGTATATTATTCATGGATTATTGTAAGATATATTACAAGCAGTTTGTGGTATTTATTCCATATGTTCATTATCTGTGTTTTATCTACCAGTGATTATTACATATTATGCAATAAGTCTGTGGTTTGTATTCTATATGTTATGTTAAGAATACCACATATGTTGATGATACATTAAAAAAAATATTAGTAATAAAACAAAAAGAAATGGATTCCACTTTGAAAAGACATATTTATTTCAAGATGCTCTTAAACTTGTGACTTATACAACTTGAATAACATTTAAAAAAAAAATCAGAATTAGTTGTGGAGTGCTAAAACTGTCATTTGAATACAAATTGTAATGTATTAAATGTTTCTTTTAGTTTATTTATAACATTATGGTGTATATATTTTACAGAATCACATAAGACAAAATCTCCTGATCAGAAGCTTGTCCATGAAGTTGATTCTTTTAATAAACGTTTCATGGACTGTGAACAGGAGTTGATGTCGAGACTCCAGGATCATCTACCTCGTGACAAACTAGGTCTTCGTCATATCGTGGAACAACAAAAGGTTTGATTTATTAACAGAACTTTAAACAACATACTCTATTTAGAAAACACTTAGCTAAGAATGTTCTTTACAGCTTTACATTAATGCTAGCAAGACAAATCTTTGTTTGGCTTGCTTGCTGTGTTTGTATCCGTGTTTGCTCAAGCATGGTAATTAAGATAGGCGGGGCTTCAGCTTGTATACATCATACTTAGATTTTATTGGACGTTATGTCTGAGGTTAAGGACACTTAATTTTAAAACATCACATAACAAATATTCTCACATGTTTTCTCACCTGCAAAAATACAATAATTTGTCAATGAAAGAAAAATATAAACTTTTTTCTTGTATGAGGCTGAGAAACTGGCCTTCAACATTAATTGACCTAATATTGTTTTTATAACATATCAATCTATTAGTTCAGTCAGTTATTTCCATGTCTGTCCTTCGATTATGCAACTCAAGAAAATATTCTAAAAAATGGGAAACAATTGTATCGAAAAGAGAAAATCGAGTGCACCTTTTTTGTGTTAGGGTGTGTTTGAGATGAATATTTTGTCTTGAAAATGTACAAAACAAGAGTATTTGATACACCAGTCCATCTCGCTTCAGACTCTATCATTTTATATAGCAAAGCTACAGGTTGACTTTATAACATAAAACAAAATCACAGTACTAAAAGATGAAATATAGGGGTCAAGTGAAATACCTATCCAATGGATCACAAAATCAGAGTAGGTGTGTTTGAATAGCTATTTTACTAAAAGTGCTTGACGACAGTCTTTACGTTGGATCTCTGAAAAAAAAATTGTCTTCTGTTTCCACGATTGTGAAAATGAACTGGCTTAATAGGAAGATAATTTCGACGAAGTAGAATCCTGTCTGTATTGTATATTTACAGGTAAGGAAACATGTGAGAATATGTGTTGTGATGTTTTTAAAATTTAGTGTCCTTAACCTCCAACATAACGTCCAATAAAATTTAAGTATGATGTATACAAGCTGAAGCCCCGCCTATCTTAATTACCATGCTTGAACAAACATTGATACAAACAAAGCAAGCAAGCCAAACAAAGATTTGTCTTGCTAGCATTAATGTTAAAGCTGTAAGATTAATTAAAAGTATGTTAAGATACAAAATATAGATGTAAAAATGAAAAAAAAATTAAGTTAAGTCAGCTTTCTATAGTCTGAACATTTTTTTTTTTTAACAAACAAAAAAAGGTTCCATAGTAATGTTTGTCGCATTAATTGCAAACATAACCAAATTAAGACGTCAAGGCTATGGTTTCTTTGAAAAAAACAGCAAACGTAAGATATTGTAATAGAATAAGAAAATTTTCCAACAACTTGTTTAAAAAATTCTGTTTTACCTCAGGTATGGGAGGCCAATGCCAGTGAGTTAGAGAATGGAGTTGATGTACTGAAATCTACCTATGCAAGTCTTCCACACAAATCTCATATAGCAGAATCAAAATATCATGCTGTGGTACAACGGTGGGATCAGATACGATCTCTCTCAAGGGTTTACTTAGATAGGTAAATAATATGCTGGGTTACAATGGTGAGATCAAATATGATCTCTCTCATGGGTTTATTTAGATAGGTAAATAATATGAAAGTTTTAACCAAGAATTGTATATCAATATTGCAATGACCATTACGGATTATTTTTTATCCCTCCCTGGTAAAAGTCACACAAGTGTAATGGAATATGTCCTTTCATATAAGTCAATATGGTGAAGTACAACTAACGTCAAATGTGAATCTTAGATGGGTAATTATGTGATTAATATAAACCATTTGCATAACATATGGTTCAGGATTGTCTGTAAAATTAAGTTCCTCAAAATGTTGAAAAAATGTGTATATTGCCCATGTAGGCAGAAAAATATGTTGGTTCATAAAGTATTGGAATATTCCAATAGAAAACCTCATTATTTATCAGCACTTTTAATTTTTACTATGGTAAGATTTTATTTTAATTAAAGTTAATGTTTGTTATTTACAGATTAAAAGCAACCGATTCTTTATTAACTGGAATAGAGCAGATGAGACAGTTAGTAGCAGACTATGAGATAGCTTTGGTGTCACATGACAACATGTCAGCTGATCCAGATACCTTTAGACAAGTTCACGAAGAACTCCAAGTATGTATCTAATACTCTTTGTTTATGATAGCTTACATGAGTGTTTGTATTTTTTTTTTTCCTTCAAAGTAAATGTAGATCAAGAATAAGTTTTTAGAGTTTACAATTATCCATTTTCTTGCTCTGTTCAAGTGTCCTATAAAAATGAAATGTAAAACAATAACAGATGTTGGCAATATAGGTTAACCATAATTTTCACTTTGAAGTCATATGATGTTTTTTTTAGATGAACACTTAGTATGCTTTTGACAAAAAGTCAAATTGATGACTAAGTTAATATGTTACTATTCTTAAGCTAGTTCTCATTAACCAATGAATTATTTTCTAGGATTTAGATTCATCTATACAACAGCAGCAGCCAAAGTTAGATAGATTAACAAAAGATGTAGAAAATCTTAGAGCTCTTCTTAAACACTGTCGACCAGGCACATCTCGTCACAATGACCTGGAGACTGTTGATAAGGAGGTTGATGGCCTCAGACAACGATGGGAACAGATCATATTACAAATTGTGGAAAGGTAGTTTTACTATTGAAACCTAAAAATGAACAATTAATTTATTGAACTTATTATTGAATGTGGCTTCAACTTTAGCACAGTTTCTAGATTTGATAGACTTTTTATATCTAATTTTTTCATCTTTAATTAAATTTTGAAACTGGCTTTAAATTACAGAATGTTTCAAAATGTATTATTAGTTGAGGGGAATTATATTTGGGGAAATTATTTAAGGTTCTTAAAATCATGACATAAGGAAAGTGTCTTATTAAGTCTCCCAAACAAAGTTTGGAGACTTATTGTTTTTGCTCAGTTCTTATTATTTTTATTATTCTTCTTCTTCTTCTTCTTCTTCTTCCGCCGCTTTAAAAAATGAACTTGTCCGCAGCGTTTCTCCAAAACCGCTTGTCAGATTGACTTAGGATTTCATAAAATGGTAGACTAATATGTCTAGGTGAGCCATCAATCTTTCGTTTGTGCATTGGGGTCTATTAAGGGGTGTTTTGGGGGGTAGAAAGCAGGGAGGGTTTTACTATAGAACCCTATGGGATTTTATTTTCAAAATTTTTTAAATGAATATAACTTGAAAACTATAAGTGATAGATACATGCAGTCTTCAGAAATGATTATAGGACAATAAAATAAATCACATGAAATATAGGGGGATGCCCTGGGGGTCATCCCCACCCCTTCAATTTGAGAATGTGCTATTATATTGTAAACGGTCCAGATCCCCACCCCTAAACCATATATATTCTTGTAGGGGACAATAAAACAAATCAAATGAAATAAAAGGGAAGTCCCTAGGGGTCACCCCACCCCCTCTTGTTGGAAAACTTGTAAACGGTCCAGATCCCCACCCCTAAACCATATATATTCTTGTAGGGGACAATAAAACAAATCAAATGAAATAAAAGGGAAGTCCCTAGGGGGTCACCCCACCCCCTCTTGTTGAAAACTTGTAAACGGTCCAGATCCCCACCCTAAACCATATATATTCTTGTAGGGGACAATAAAACAAATCAAATGAAATAAAAGGGAAGTCCCTAGGGGGTCACCCCACCCCTCTTGTTTGAAAACTTGTAAACGGTCCAGATCCCCACCCCTAAACCATATATATTCTTGTATGGGACAATGAAACAAATCACATGTAATTAGATGGAAGTTCCTGGGGGTCACCCCCACCCCGTTCAATTTGAGAATGTACTATTATCTTGTAAACAGTCCAGATCCCCACCCCTAAACCATATATATTCTTGTAGGGGACAATAAAACAAATCAAATGAAATAAATGGGAAGTTCTTAGGGGGTCACCCCACCCCCTCTTGTTTGAAAACTTGTAAACGGTCCAGATCCCCACCCCTAAACCATATATATTCTTGTAGGGGACAATAAAACAAATCAAATGAAATAAAAGGGAAGTCCCTAGGGGGTCACCCCAACCCCTCTTGTTTGAAAACTTGAAAACGGTCCAGATCCCCACCCCTAAACCATATATATTCTTGTATGGGACAATAAAACGAATCACATAAAATTAGATGGAAGTTCCTGGGGGTCACCCCCACCCTGTTCAATTTGAGAATGTACTATTATCTTGTAAACGGTCCAGATCCCCACCCCTAAACCGTATATTTTCTTGTAGGGGACAATAAAACAAATCAAATGAAATGTAGGGAAAGTCCCTGGGGGTCACCACCACCCCCTCCTGTTTGAAAACTTGTAAATGGTGGAGATCCCTACTCGTAAGCCATATATATTCTTGTATGGGACAAAAAATCAAATCAAATGAACATGGGACCATATGAATGGGGAGTTATCGGAGCTTTGTTTGGGAGACTTCGTAACAGCATCCTGTTACAATTACTTCTTGTTGTCTATAAAACTCACTACAAATCTCAGTTATATCAGTTTTAAGCAATACATGGTGAACTGTGACCTACCACCATAAGAATTAGTTCTTTACTAACTAGTCTAGTCCATATTTTATCAAACTGATGCCATGTAATTTATATGTATTTTATCAAGATAAAGAAATGTGGTTTTATCTCTTCAAATATTGACCTATATAGAAATTTTAAATGGACAAATTAAAATTATGTTTTAGCTTTTGTCAATTGATTTTTTAATTGAAAAATTGAAAATTATAACTTGATTGTTAAATCTATACTTACAGGAGAAGAGTCTTTGAATCTTCCTCAAACTTATTATCCCTGTATACCAGTGGGGTTAAAGATGAACAACAGTGGATGAAACGTCTACAGATGAAAATTAATCAATTACCTCCCCTTACAAACAGTATCGAGGAAGTCCAGCAACAGATAGAACCATCAATGGTGAGGTTCTAACCACAACTAATCATATGTTCCTCAACCATCTTAGTTAGGCTTACACACATACAAAAGATTGAACCATACACGTATGATGAGGCTTCTTCCGTATGACAGATATAATTTCCATCATATGAAATTTAGACTTCAATGATATTTTGTCAATGAGTTTAAAGTGATATTCTGAAATTTTTTTAACTCATTTGTGATAGTTGATAAGGAAGTACAAAATTATATTTTTATGCTTTTCAATTCAATTCAGTGATGTTATTTCTATTTTGAAAATGGTATAGATTTGACTTTTATAAATAAAATAAAAATTGTACAGAACAAAATCTTGAAACCAGTTGTCTTGTTTTCTGTTAGACAAAACATTTGCTTCACTTATTGAATAAAGAATGATATTGTAACCTGTTTCTTATTTGTGTCTGTTTATTTGTTTTTTAGGCAATATACAATGGTCTTGGAGAACACCAACATCAGTTGGAGGCAGTAAACAAATATGGAGGACAATTCATCAGAGAGGCTAAGGTAAACTATTAATCTAGTAGATAACAGTAGAGTATATGTCTTGTTGGTATGCAAGTGATAAAGTGAGTGTGATCTATGTAGGATCTATACTAATTCTCTTCCAAAATTCTTTCCTTTTTTTCTCTCTACAATTTTCTTGTTGAAAAGAGCCTTGATTTCAGGGTTTTTGGCTTACAGCACGGCTTTTAATTTGGGTTTGCCTTTCTTAGCGCAATTCATGCACGGCTTGACTACTTCCTTCTTCCATCGATTGATGGAGGGCAACCCTTGGCTAAGTAGTCGCTTACCTGTTGTTGGTTTCCATGTAAGTAGTCGCTTACCTGTTGTGGTTACCATGGCATCGATAGTCACCCAAACTGAAGGAGGTGAGATTTTATCTATTTAGTATGTAATGTATTATGCTAAACTATAACCATGCAACCAAATATTATATTTGTACACTATATATATGAATGCTGTGACTAAATTATATAGGCTATAAAGATGTTAATAGATTTCAATTCATGGATAAACAAAGCTACTGTATTTGCTGTTATAAATTTGATCAATTTTTATCCAGCTATAAATAGTCTTTAGATCTTTAAAATCATCACGGTATGGTTTATTGTGCTTAAAAGTACTGACAACTAATATACTTATGGTTAATACCTTTTCTGCTTATCAGTAGAAATGGGATGTTATCTACAGGTTCAGTTTTCTTTTATTTTGAGTGTGAAAAAAATCAGAACAATTTTGAAATCTGGTTTTCTTCATTTGTTAATTCTAATTAATTTGAAGAAGATATTTAAAAAAAAATCAAAACTAAATTTACAACAAATGCAGTATCATATTTTGGCCTATATTTCCAAAGTCATCAGGTTACTTTTAGTAGTATGGTTGCAGATTTAACATGGCTTTGTGGTGATCATGATATTGCAGTGCTTTTACTTTTACTATACACAATAAAGTAGTTCCATAGCTAATACATTATATCATGCTACTTTTGCATGTGGCAAGCATGGCTTAATGCGTTTTAGTCTTAGCTCCTTCAGTGACGGCAAGTTTTAAGGCAAACTTATCAATCCAAATAATAATACAATACCATTTTATCAATGGCTAAAAAAGGTCAGATCTGGCTGCTAAACTTTGCTATAGTAATTAGCTCAGTGGAATTACTCATATTTGGAGCTTTTCTTCAGTTAAGGATCTGGAATATTCCCTTTATTAAAGATATATTGGCATAGAGAAATTGGGAGGATCTTCGAAATTCTGTGAAATCTTTTTTTGTCTCTTTTATATAAACTGTAAAATATATTCAACAATAACTGTGTATTTTATTTACAGTTTTAAGTAATATTATATAATTGTATTGTGCTAGAATTATTAAAATGCTAACTAGATATTGCTTGATTACTGGTTTAATATACAGCTTTATAACACATGTTGAAAGTTGATATATTTTCATAAAGATGCTTCAAAGGATTTTTTTTTATCACCAAGAGTATATGAAGGGTAGCACTTATTGCTAGGCAAGATTTTGGGTCATGCACATATTTTACATTTTATGAAAATAAAGGGTGATTTAGAGTTAAAAAAAGTAAATTTTGCTAATTAAATTTTTTTGATTTCTTCAACACATGAATTTAAAGAAAAGTAAATTATTTCATTAACTTAAATTTGAACAGAAATATAAATTATTTCATTAACTTAAATTTGAACAGAAATATAAATTATGCAAATTTCAGTGAGAAAAGCATATAGTAAATGTTGTTTTTTTCCCACAAAATATTAAGCAATATTTTTCACTGAGCAATATTGTAACTTTGATTGTAGATTTATGACAGAAGATTACGTCAGTACAAAACTACTTTAGAAGACATTGATGCTGCCCTCGTAGAAAGTATGACAAAGAAACAAAAACGTGAGGATGGAGCGGAGCGAGTGAAAACAGAACTTGATATAGTCAATAAACAATATATGGATATGGTGAAATGGATTAGTCACAGACTGAAGGAAATTACCAGGATTTTATCTGAATCAAATGTTAATTTGAAGGTATAGAATAGTAACTAAATACTTGTATGATACTCGCCCACAAATATTTTAAAATAAAATTTATGTAAGTAAATGTGAATTACACAAATTCAACAAAACTGAGTTTTTTTTTTTATAAATGAAAAATATGAAAATAGTAAGAAATTGGAATTTGAGCTACCAATACTTCATAATCCTGGTACAAAGTCTACACAAACAATCTAATGTAATTTTGAATGAAGTTTTCATGCAATTGTCTCTTTTAACAAAATTTACTTTGCAATTATTAATGGGTATTGTTTATAATGTTGTTTTACAATTTTACAATTAAAAGAGTAATGATTTTCCTTCTAATCTAAAATTTTCTGACAGCTTTAGAATTTCTTAAACCAAATACTTCAAAAATTCACTGGACATAGTAAAACTTGATGCTTTTTATACGACCGCAAAAATTTTAATTTTTCGTCGTATATTGCTATCACGTTGGCGTCGTCGTCGTCGTCCGAATACTTTTAGTTTTCGCACTCTAACTTTTGTAAAAGTGAATAGAAATCTATGAAATTTTAACACAAGGTTTATTACCTCAAAAGGAAGGTTGGGATTGATTTTTGAAGTTTTGGTCCCAACATTTTAGGAATTAGGGGCCAAAAAGGGCCCAAATAAGCATTTTCTTGGTTTTCGCACTATAACTTTAGTTTAAGTAAATTGAAATCTATGAAATTTTGACACAAGGTTTATGACCACAAAATGAAGGTTGGGATTGATTTTGGGAGTTTTGGTTCCAACAGTTTAGGAATTAGGGGCCAAAAAAGGGCCCAAATAAGCATTATTCTTGGTTTTCGTACAATAACTTTAGTATAAGTAAATAGAAATCAATGAAATTTAAACACAAGTTTTATGAACACAAATGGAAGGTTGGGATTGATTTTGGGAGTTTTGGTCCCAACAGTTTAGGAATTAGGGGCCAAAAAGGGGCCCAAATAAGCATTATTCTTGGTTTTCGCACCATAACTTTAGTATAAGTAAATAGAAATCTATGAAATTTAAACACAAGGTTTATTACCATAAAAGGAAGGTTGGGTTTCATTTTTGGAGGTTTGGTCCTAACAGTTTAGGAATAAGGGGCCCAAAGGGTCCAAAATTGAACTTTGTTTGATTTCATCAAAAATTGAATAATTGGGGTTCTTTGATATGCCGAATCTAACTGTGTATGTAGATTCTTAATTTTTGGTCCCGTTTTCAAATTGGTCTACAGTAAGGTCCAAAGGGTCCAAAATTAAACTTAGTTTGATTTTAACAAAAATTGAATCCTTGGGCTTCTTTGATATGCTGAATCTAAAAATGTACTTAGATTTTTGATTATTGGCCCAGTTTTCATGTTGGTCCAATCGGGGTCCAAAATTAAACTTTGTTTGATTTCATCAAAAATTGAATAATTGGGGTTCTTTGATATGCCAAATCTAACTGTGTATGTAGATTCTTAATTCTTGGTCCCGTTTTCAAATTGGTCTACATTAAAGTCCAAAGGGTCCAAAATTAAACTAAGTTTGATTTTAACAAAAATTGAATTCTTGGGCTTTTTTGATATGCTGAATCTAAACATATACTTAGATTTTTGATTATGGGCCCAGTTTATCAAGTTGGTTCAAATCAGGATCCAAAATTATTATATTAAGTATTGTGCAATAGCAAGAAATTTTCAATTGCACAGTATTCAACAATAGCAAGAAATCTTCAATTGCACAGTATTGTGCAATAGCAAGCAATTTTCAATTGCACAGTATTGCGCAATAGCAAGAAATCTTCAATTGCACAGTATTGTGCAATAGCAAATATTTTCAATTGCACAGTATTGCGCAATAGCAAGAAATATCTAATTGCACAATATTGTGCAATAGCAAGAAATTTTCAATTGATTGGAGTTATCTTTCTTTGTCCAGATTAATAGTTGAATCAACTTAAATCATTGTTTTATACAATATACAATGTACTTTTACTACCAACTGATAAATTAAAACAATCTTTACCATTCAGTGATAACAAGCACTTTATTTTACATTTTAATATTTTATGATGTATTAAAATGAGTAGTTATTGTTGCAAACTCCATTAGGAATTTGAATTGAAATCAGTTTTGGAAAAAGGGAAAGGGGGATGTGAAAAAAAATGGGGGGGGGGGTTAAATTTTTCTCATTTCAGATTTCATAAATAAAAAGAAAATTTCTTCAAACATTTTTTTGAGAGGATTAATATTCAACAGCATAGTGAATTGCTCAAAGGCAAAACAAATATTTTAAGTTCATTAGACCACATTCATTTTGTGTCAGAAACCTATGCTGTGTCAACTATTTAATCACAATCCAAATTTAGAGCTGAATCCAGCTTAAATGTTGTGTCCATACTTGCCCCAACTGTTCAGGGTTCAACCTCTGCTGTCGTATATAGCTGCGCCCTGCGGAGCATCTGGTTATAAGCTGCATGGATTTTCTTTCCTTCTAAAGAATCCTGAAAATTCTTTCTATAGTTGGGTTCTTAATTGTCATCTTTAACTGTTACAAATAAATTGCCAAAAACTGAGAAATAACAGTATGCAATAATTGTTATGATAAAAAACTGACTTACATTATTATCTTTTGTAGTTCCAAATGGTTATAGATGAAGAAATTCCATTATTACGTACATTCCGTGCAGAACTTGCCAAGAGATCGTCCATGTTAGTTGATGAGGATATGGAAGGATATTTTCATCAGTTATCAGAATTTGAAGGATACCCAACACCAATGACAACCACCAATGGTTATGGTGGTAAATCATTTGTCAGTAAAGTTACAGCTATGGTGGATCGACCAATCGGAACATCAACTCCACGTATGGATAAAAGTGAAAGTACCATGGACAGTATGGATGTAGATGATAGTCCAGGAGTCCAGAAAAGAATGATATCACCTCCACTTTTAGCACCTAACAGGTTGTCAATGAAGGTTGCTAGTATTACAAGTGTGCAGGCATTACACCAGAGTGCTCCACCTGAAGATCACATGTCTAACACTTCTCAAATATTGGTGACAGTTAAACAGGAATGTATAGCACCAAGTCAAATGACATTGTATGTGTCAGCTATTCTTAATCCTCAGACAGGAAGACAAGTTAGTTTAGTGGATGCTATTAAATCTGGACTGTTCGACTCTAGAACAGGCTTTTATGTCGATCCTTTAACAAGTAGAAGGTTATCTCTACAGGAAGCCTACAGTAAAGGTTATATATCAGATGGTTTACTGCAGCAGCTGAACTCACCTTGTGGACTTACAGATCCTGTAACAAATAGACAAATTACATTATTAGATGCCATGAAGAAAGGAATATTTGATCCTGTTAAAATGACTTACAGAGAACCAAACTCTGGCCAGAACATTCCATTACATCAGGCTGTGTCTAAAGGTCTGATCTCACAACAAACTGCAACAAACCTAGGAGGAGATGGGGTAACAGTTACCACTATCACACAGTCCCAAGCTGTGTTTGGTAGTGCTGATTTATCAGTACTAGAATCTGCATTAGGACTAGCTGATGCTATAGAAAAAGGTCTGTTTGACTCGTCCTCTGGAAAAATTATTGATCCTTTATCAGGAAAAACTATGACGATTCTAGAAGCAGTTGAAAAAGGACATTTAAATCCATCAAAGAAAGAAATAAAGGATCCTGCGTCAGGAGAATACATTTCACTAGTAGAAGCTGTGAGTAAGGGACTAATTGACCCAGAATCTGGATTATACATGGATAGATCAAAAGGTCAGAATTTACCGTTAGACCAAGCCTATCAGAGACAGTTATTAAGTAAACCACTTTACCTTCCAAAGGCCATTGTAGAAGGATCAATAACAGAGAAAGGTCACTTAATTGATCCAAACTCTGGTCGTGTGATATCATTCTCTGATGCACTGGATAATGGTATTCTGGATGACAGTACAAAATGTGTGATGATTCCATCCTCTGGAGAGGTTTTCTCAATCAGAGAAGCAATAGAGAATGGTATCCTTGATTCACGAGGATTGTTTGTATCACCTGGTGCAGAACCTGCTCAACCTATTGCATCAGCTGTTCAGAAAGGCTACTTAAAATTGGTCAGTGAAGAGGTCCTTTTAGCAAGACCATGTATCAAGGACTCAGTAACAAATAAAATGTTAACAGTACCAGAAGCAATGCGAAAAGGTATAATAACAAGCAATGGAGATTTTGTCGATACAAGAACTGGACGAAGAGTACTACTTAGAGCTGCAGCCAGTCAGGGGTTGGTAGATAAAGATGTGGTAGAAAAGTTGACACGTGATACATCCATGAAAGATGCAAGCGGCAAAAATGTGTCCCTTCTCAAAGCGATACAGATTGGAATGTTAGATCCAGATCGAGGGGAGATAACTGATGCAAGAACAGGAAGAGTAATGACTCTGAACAAGGCAGCTAAGGAAGGAATTATATCAACAGATGATGCTCAGACTGTGCTAGAGGTTCTAAGTCCAGCTATTACATATACCTCTGTTCAAACCAAACTACAGCCAGGTAATGAAGAGGTCAACTTTCGTCCAATATCTGTATCAGAAGCCCTCTCCCAGGGTTTGTTGGTGGAAAGAACCGGAACATTTCGCGATCCTCACACAGGGTCAACAATGCCTGTGGAGGAAGCAATACAGAAGGGACTATTACGACTGTCCACAGAATGGCCGCCAACATCTCTTCAAGAAGAAAAATACGATGAAAGCTCTGAAGAAATAGAATTTGATTCTTTTGATTCTTTACCAGAGCCAGGAGCTTCCAAAGTTCAATCCAAGATAGTAAGGAAAGGAAATGAGGGCTTCTCCTTCACATCAACAACAATTTCGAGACCTGCCATTGCTGAATCGGTGGTGAGCCAGACTCGCCATATTGAAGTACAAAGCATCACCGATCCACGTACGAAGGAGAGGATATCTCCACAAGAAGCAGTTAAAAGAGGAATATTAGATCTATCAAAAGGATGCTTTATACACCCACTGACTGGTCACAAATTTACCATTAATGAAGCCATAGCTAAAGGTCTTGCTACCGGACGAGAAACAGACAAACCACATACATCTGATACCTCGGTCAAAGAAATACGCTCATTTGCAATTACTAGTGTCATTCATCCAAGAACAAAAGAAAAAATATCTGTTTCAGAGGCTGTCAATCAAGGAATTCTAGACAGAGAAAGAGGACTGTATATGACATTTGATCAACAGGGCAGAAGAGTGTCTATACCTATCAGTGAAGCTGTTGATAGTGGATGGGTTCTAGCTGAGGATGTTAGCACTATGCATGTAGCTAAAGGGGACATTCTCAAAGAAACAAAAACATTCCAATTAAAAAGTGTCAAACATCCAATTACAGGGAAATTTGTCCCTGTCATTGAAGCTGTGAAAGATGGTATCTTAGATGAAGGCAATGGATTGTACATAAATACAAGGACTGGTGAGAAATTATCTGTATATGATGCTATTGAGAGGAAACTTATTGAGGCTGAGCTGACATCAGTCACATCTAATGATGAAGGAGATGGAAGCAAGATGACCACTACAAAAATGACCACACTCATGGTATCCTGGGTTGTACATCCCAGGACTGGTGAAACCATATCTATACAAAAAGCTGTTGACGAAGGAATTATTGATAATGTAAATGCACAGTACATCAACATTGTGACTGGAGAGAGGATGTCTATCAATGATGCAATAGACAGGAAGTTAGCTATTGCCACGTCAAACATAGAAACTGCTCAAGATCGTCATGAGATATCAAGTATACACATTACTGATGAACAAGAGACATTTGAAGCTACATTGGTAGAGGAAATTACTGCTGAAACAGTTTCTTATAGTATCAGCAGTGTGATTGACCCCAGGACAATGAACATGATTTCTTATGACGATGCCGTGTTGAATGGAATATTGGATATATCCAATGGACTGTACATTAACCCAGGTACAGGAGAAACTCTTCAAATTAACACAGCACTTAACAAAGGTCTAATCCATGCTGATGTCACAGGCAGATCAAAGGAAGAAGAACTACTACATAGTGCTTTCAGTGCTGGAAATCTGCCATTCTCATTGAAGAATGTCACTTCTGTGATCAATCCTAAAACCAGAGAGCAAATATCAGCTGTAACAGCTATCAAGAATGGTCTTATTGATGCTGAAAATGGAACTTTCCTGGATACCAGAACAAACAGTAGAATACCATTGGAAGATGCATTAAAACTAGGCTTCATCAGCCTATCAAAATCTACAGATGCTGCTGATATTGAAAGGATACAAAATATGTCAATGGAAGAACCTGTTCCACCTTCTATTACAGAAAATGGTATCGCCCCATCTGTGGTTGATATAAAACTGGAGCGATCGGAGCTAGAGATGAGGATAGGATGAAAAATGACAGTTTTGATGAAGTCCTTAATTACACCACAGATGTTGAACAGAGTTACGATGGTATTGACAGTGATAAAGGAAGGATACCACAACTAATAATGGAAACAACAGAAACAACAAGGACTAGAGGTGATGTCAAGACTCTTAAATCGGAATCTGTATCAGCACCGTCTGGATTCTCATACTCAGAGGCTCTTCATGTAGGTCTTATTGATCCAACATCAGGGAAAGTCAGAGATCCAAAATCTGGTCAATTAATTACCTTAAAAGAAGCCATTGATAGAGGAATTGTTGACACTGATAAACAAGCAATGTTAAGTCTTACTTTGGATAGACCTGTCACTCTACAGGAATGCTTCAAGTAGGGGATTAATAGACAGCAATACTGGTCGTGTCAATTATCCAAAATGTCAGCAACAAAATGTCATATTGGGGTCACAATTTAGGTCACAATTCTCAAAACCAGGCCCTTTGAATCTACTGGATGCAGACAAAGCACAACTTATTGATGAAAGAGGACAGTTATTGGAACCAATCTTAGGAGAGAGGATAACAATTCAGGAAGCTGTAAATCGTAATATTGTTGATGGAAATTTGGTTCTTATTGTTGATGAAGCCTCTGGAACCAAACTGCCACTGAAGACAGCTTTACGACAAGGAATTATTGATGGAAAAACATGTGAAGTGACAAACACTGCCACTGGGAAGTAATGCCACTCTCATCTGCTATACAACAAGGACTTGTTGTTGACTCACTGGATCAGAAGAGAGGAACGGTAATGGATTCAACCACAGGAGAAATTGTTCCCATTGAACAAGCAATACTTGATGGAAAACTGCGCTCTGATGAAGTCACTATATTGGATACAAGAACTGGTGAGATGATTTCTCTGGATTCAGCAATGAAGAAAGGACTGTTTGATAGGAAATCTGGAAAGATTAAAGATTCCAAGACGGGAGACAAAATGACCGTTCAGGATGCACTGAAGTTTGGACTACTAGCTGTTGTTGGAGCACCTATTCTTGCAGGGAAATAGTCTACGATGCTGTAAAAAGTACAAAAACTAAGGGACCAGTTATAAAAGAATTTACAGAAACAAAATCTAAAGACCCAATTATTACAGATGTGACAGAACAGGAGAAAAATAAGACTGAAACAATTGGAAAATTAACATTGAATGGGGATGGAGAACCCCAAACTACTATTATATACGCTAAACCTGGAGATCGTATCAAACCGACAATGAATCTTCCTTCACTTCAGAAAAATGAACCTGATTTAAATGGACCTGATAGTTATGTGGTAAGTCCTGACAGAAGTAGATTTTCTCAGAGTAATACTTCTGAGACGCTAGATTTTTCTCATCCTTCGCTGCATGTAAAGCCTTCTATGGGTGTTTCATTTTCTTCCGAGGTTGATGGATCTTCTTTTTACAAGCCCTCCTATCCTTTATCCTCCCCTTCCTCAATGGTGAATGGTGACTCCAAACCTTATGGAAGCAGAATTTCTGATAGTATTTCTCAACAGACAACTAATACAAGCTTTACAAGTTCTCCATTTATATCTAAGGATGATCTTACTATTGATTGGAGTGCTGGAAAGGTCATTATAAGGTCAACTGGAGAAGTAATGACGTACCTCAAGCAGTACAGCGAGGTCTGCTGGATTCTGACACAGTGGAGGAACTTGCAGAATCAGCTGATTTACAATCCAAAACACCAGCCATAGATGTTAACTGGGATGAAGGAACCATAACTGTCAAAGAAACAAGGGAAGTAATTACAATTGATGAAGCCGTCAAAAGGAAAATACATTGATTTATCAACTGCACAAACATTATCAATGGTGGTAGGAAAAATACATGATGTTGAAACTAAACATCCAAAAAAGGTTTCACAAGTAAAATTTTCTCCAGCAGAATCAAAGACTATATTTCATGAAACAAAAGTCATTACTGAGGAACAGAAATCAGGAAGTTTACCTAGATACAGTTCATCATTGAAAGGAGAAAGAGAGCCTGTATCACTAAATGAACTTGTTATGAATGATAAAAATGTTACACTTAAAGGGAAAATACTGTTCAAGGGAAACATAAACCTGTTACTGTTCAGAAAGCTATAGAGGAAAAGTTAATAGACATTGATAATTCGTTGTTTTAGATCCCAAAACAGGAGACTTAATTTCATTGAATGAAGCAATCAGATGTGGAATATTTGACCCTGAAACAGGAAAGTTAAAACATACTGGAACTGGAGAAAAGATTACGTTGAGAGAGGCCTTTTATGAAGGTCTGATACCACAACCAGGATTTAGTGTTACTACTTATCGTGAAGTTCAAAGTGAGATTGTTGATCATCACTACTCCATTAGTGATGCCATAGAACAAGGAATGGTGGATGAGGGAAGTGGTACATTCAGAGACCCCAAAACTGGAGAAGTTATGTCATTAGGTGCAGCCATTCATGAAGGTTTTATCAGTCCTCCAACATCTCCCCGTAGAGAAATTGATCGTCTGAATATAAATTCACAAAAAGTTCACCTGTCAAAATACGGCCAAGATCAAAGGAAAAAGCACCTACAGAAAATCGTTTGTCATTCTCTCAAGCCTTGAACCGAGGCCTGATTGATGTGGAGAGTAGTAAATTTACTGATCCCTCCACTGGTTCTAGAATTGCTGTACTAGATGCTATTAGAAAACAGTTGATTGACCCTGAAGATGAAGTGCAGGAGACACCAGAGGGCTTCACTCTGACAGCTGCATTAGCTGAAGGAGTATTTGATGACTCAACAGGTGAATTTACTGACAGAAAAACAGGAAGAAAGCATAGTTTACAAGAAGCAATTCGTTTAGGGGTTTATC
The DNA here is from genome assembly GCA_019925275.1 of Mytilus edulis. Lineage (NCBI taxonomy): Eukaryota > Metazoa > Mollusca > Bivalvia > Mytilida > Mytilidae > Mytilus > Mytilus edulis. The sequence continues at coordinate 130,712,630 of CM034349.1, forward strand.
AGTGGGGATAGCAGTATTTATGATGTAAAATCAGGAAAAATGATGACTCTCACAGAAGCATTAAACACAGGAAGAATTGACCCCAAATCTGGAAAATTTATCAGTAAAGATTCTTGTATCAGAATTTCTTTAAGGATGCTGCTAAAATGGGTCTTGTTGCATTTGTCGGTGCTCCTATCTATGGAGCTATGAAAGTAAAAGATTACTTCACCAAAGATAAGCCTGTATCTAAAACATTGTCAGTATCTCTTGACAGATCTGTTCCAATTGATGTGCAGTCTACTGTTGTAACTCGTACTGGTCCTGAGAATATAGAGATAACAGAATATAAACATAAACAAAACAGAGATGGAGTGGGTGAATCTGATATCTTAGAATCGTCAGAAAAAGTTTCCTGTAAAGTACATATTCGTGGTGTGAGAGATTCAGCAGGGAGGAAGGATGTCAGTCTTGATCAGGCTATTAGGTCAGGCATTATAGACACACAACATGGAACATATAAAAACTCACTGACGGGTCAGGAAATGAGTATAAAGGAGGCTCTAGATTATGGATTCATTGATGGAAATGTTATGGATAGTGTGACAATGAAAGAACAAACTTCAAAATCTGGTGTCAGTGCTGATGTGATGTTTTCAGAGAAAAAGAGAATGTCCATTGTATCAGTTGTCGATCCAAATACAGGACAAGAGCTGAAGTTACATGATGCTGTTCATAAAGGTGTCATTGATCATGATGGTAAAACATATTTTGATGATGAACATGGAAGGATCATACCCATTATGGATGCTGTCAATCAAAAACTTGTTAGAGTTAAAGATGTAGATTCTGAAATGAAAAGCACAGAGCTTTATGGTGAATCAAAAGAAGATACAATTACTCAAGTGAAAACATTAAAGATAAACACGGTTGTTGATCCAGCTACTGGTGACAGCATCAGTCTTCAGGAGGCTGTCAAGAGAAATATCTTAGATCTACATGCTGGTGTTATAGTAAACTCAAAACAGGAGAAGAAATACCAATCAGTGAAGCTTTGAAGATGGGATTAGTCAGTGGTGAAAACTCATCTAAAACAGAAACATTTGAATCAACCAGTCCTGACACACTCCATCTCAAATCTGTTTTGATCCTGATCAGGGACAGTTCATTCCAGTCAAACTTGCCATAGAGAAAGGCATCATCAACCCAAAAACTGGACGTTATAAAGAAAAAGATGGAAGCTCTATTCCAATAACTGAAGCTGTTCATGAAGGTAAAATTAAAGCAGATCAGAAAATGGTAAGATCACCATCTTCTGCAGAAGTCATTACTGAAAGACGTACATTTAACATTCAAACAATTGTTGACCCTAGAACTGGACAAACAATACCAGTGCCTCAAGCTGTTCAAAGTGGAATATTGGATTTGAAGGCAGGAATAGTCACAAATACTCAAACAGGAGAAAAATTAGCATACCTCAAGCCATTAAACGTGGGTATGTGCGAGCTGATCTGTATCTGAAGAGTTAGAGGTCTTGATGGTAGCAGTCCTATCAATAATGTTAAGTCTGTCAAAGATCCAAGGACGGGAGAGTGGCTGTCAGTAGAAGAGGCAGTAAATAGAGGTGTCTTAGATGGTGGTCTATGTAAATACCTGGACAAGCATACTGGTGAAACACTGGAGCTGGAGGATGCTGCCTAGGAAGGGGTATGTACAGTTAGAACAGACATTCCCTTTTGTGACAACTGTTAAACGAGACTCCATGACAGTAAAGCTGTTATTGATCCTAAAACTGGTACTAAGATCCCATTACAGGAGGCCATCAGGAAAGGGATATTTATTCCAGATAAAGGAATTGTTGTTAATCTGAGAACAGGAGAGAGACTTCCATTGTTAATGGCAGCAGAAAAAGGTCTGGTAGAAATTGCAGCTGGTAGTTCTGACAAATTGTAACAGTAGGAGATACCATGATAACTGAAGTCAAGGATCCATTTACTGGCAGAACTATGTCACTTGATGAAGCTTTAAAAAGAGGAATTGTAGACAAGGATAAACATGTCTACTATGACCCTAAGACAGGAGCATCAATGCCACTGGAGGATGCTCTAAAGATTGACCTGATTACTGGAGAAAGTTTACAACAAAATGGTAATGTCGACAAGGAAACAAAGATGTGAAGCAAATAAATGTCACAGGAGTACTTGATTCATCAACAAACAGACAGCTTACAGCTGATCAAGCAATACAAAAAGGAATCATTGATGCTGATATGACAAAATATTATGACGCTAAGTCCAGGACATTTATACCCATGGAACAGGCTTTACAAGCTGGTCTAGTATCTGGTGTCGTTCAGACAATTAAAACAGTGCAGACTAAAGTAAAATCAGAAAAACCAGCCATTACATACAATATATCCAAGGTCATGGATACATCTCAAGGTCAAATGATTGATGTAGCTGAAGCTATAAATAGAGGCGTTCTTGATGCAAAGGGTAACTATAAAGATACTCCAGAGGAGAAACGATGCCATTATCTGATGCAATGAAGAAAGGAATGGTATTAGCCACAGAGGTTGATGGTAAAATATCAATGTCGCCTGCCAAAGCTACAGAGAACTACACATTTAATGAGGCACTTAGAAAAGGTTACATAGATGAACAAAGAGGTTTGTTTACTCATCCAAATACAGGAAAGATTTACACTGTTGATGAAGCTGTTAGAGCTGGTATGATTATTGCATCCACATCTAAGCCATATGAATATTCAAGTCCAAGGGAAGATGGGACAACCATGTCATTTCAGCAAGCTTTTCAACAAGGAAACATTGATCCAAAAAACGGGCAATACGGAGGCAGGGACAGGAGAATCCCCATGTCCATTGAAGAAGCACTTCATAGACAGTTCTTGTCTCCGGTAACCAGACAAAACACACAACAAGGGGGATCAGTAGTGTTATTGAAAGCGAGCCCTCACACGGCAGAACGAGGAGCTGTTGTTACACAGACATAGTTGATACAAAGATACCGATGGATAACACAAGATATGATGAACAAGTTACCATGACTACCACAACTGTACCTGGTAATACTGACGAGAATAGAAGTGAGCCTACTTTATCTGTTAGTGAAGCTCTTAGAACTGGAAAAATTGATTTGGAAACTGGAACTTATCGTTACCCCAATACAGGGGAAATAATGTCTGTTGATGAAGCTGTGATTTGTGGCTTCCTGTCAATAGATAAAGCAGAAATGATTGTTGAAGATGTTCACCCTAGCAATGAACAATCACCAATGTCCCATGTCAGATGCAATTACCCAAGGACAGATTGACACTGATAAAGGAACCTTCAGTGACCCTCGATCTGGAGATTTATGAGTCTCCAAACAGCTTTACAAACTGGTTTCATTCAACCAAAAGTCACTTCTGATAGTGAAAATAATTACAAGTTCAGGAGACCAGTATACAGTAGTTAAAGAAGGGTCACCATTTTCACCAAAAATGGATGTTAAAGTCATAAATGGACAAGTGGTTTCAACAACATCAACTGAAATTCAGATCACATCTGGAAGTGCTACTATGTCACTAAACCTGGATTTATGGTGGATTCTAAGGGCAAAGTCCTAAACACTTCTACTGGAGATATAATGTCAATATCTGAGGCTGCAGCCAAAGGGCTTATCTTCACAGAAAGTACTGAAAGTAAATCAGAAGTACGATTTGCGAAGGTAAAATACCATCATTAGAACAAGAGCAACAAACTCAAACTGAGAGTACAACATTCTTCACAAAGCCAGAGTATAAAGTAGATTCTAAAGGCAAGGTAGTGAATACAAAAACAGGTGATATATTACCATTGTCTGAGGCATTAGCTAAAGGGTTGTTTTCACTGAATCTGCTGCGCTTAAAACAGATTTACATGTATCTGAAGGAAAAGTTAAGCAGCCACTAGTGAAGGCTGATGTTATGTTTGCTACTAAACCTGGATTTGTAATTGATTCCCAAGGAAAGGTAACACAAACAACAACGGGTGATTCCATATCTTTACCTGAAGCAATAAAGAGGGGCTTGGTGTTTACTGAAACCACCAAACCTTCAAAGGATCTGTTTATTTCTGAGGAAACAATGGCTCCAACTGTGGTGGAACAACAAACTGTCAAACTACGTTCTAAACCAGTTAATGGTAGAGCTGTGGACCACAAAGCTGATGAATTTGATAGTGGGATGAAAGTGACTGGTAGAAGATCTACGGACCGCTCCACTCCTTTTGACGAGGTGAGTGTAACTAATGCATGGTTATTAATAGCTTTAAATAGTGTAATGGTGTGTATGTTGTTATATATTGGGAGGGATATATTAAGTCATACAATTTCTGAAATTTAAACGAAATATATGAGTTATGTTTAATAGTATGCTGTGTGAGTGGGTCAAATAAGATAAGCTTTTAAAAAAAAACACGCTATTTTATGTTTTTATTTTTTTTTGCTTTTATTTTTAATAGATGTGAGTTCTTTTAAGACTGAAATGTATTTTGTTTGACATGTTTAAATGTTTTATGGTATCTGAGCAACAAAATTAGTTTAAAAAAATTATACTTCCATAATTAGGTCACTTATATATAATATACAAATAATTGATCACCATTTCTACTGAAAATTAAAAAAAACTTTTGACTCGTAATATTGAATTGTTCATGGTTCAAGAATGATTTTTATCAAAAGACAAAGATTATATGCAAAAATGGAACAACTTATTCCTGAATTACTTGAAAATTAAGGTATTTTCTTGCAATGTTCAGTGTTTATGATATTAATTATTTTTATGCCCCACCTATGATAGTAGAGGGGCATTATGTTTTCTGGTCTGTGCGTCCGTTCGTCCATCCGTCTGTCCCGCTTCAGGTTAAAGTTTTTGGTCAAGGTAGTTTTTGATGAAGTTGAAGTCCAATTAACTTGAAGCTTAGTATACATGTTCCCTATGATATGATCTTTCTAATTGTAATGCCAAAGTAAAGTTTTTACCCAAATTTCACGGTCCACTAAACACAGAAAATGATAGTGCATGTGGGGCAACCATGTACTATGGACACATTCTTGTTATATATATAAATATTATATTATTTTCTGTTTTGTTAAATGTGATTATACTTTTATTAGTTGTTTTGTTGATTGCAATTACATAGTAAGTAGTTGTTTTATTTGTTATAACTTTTATCATAATTAGTTGATTTTTTTATTACAATTGTATTATAATTAGTTGTTTTGTTGATATGGTTGATATTTACATGTCTAGAAAGGTTTATACTTTGTATTTGAAAAATATACATTTAACCTTTCATACTGCATTGTACTGGGGCATAGGAAAAATTAAGTCATTTTGATCTGAAACCATATGATTTTGTCTTCACCAATTATCTTTGTACAGCCATATAAACCCAAAAATCAGGTTAAGATAAAAATTTGGCTCCTCAGAAGAGTACATCCTTAATAAAAAAAAAGGCTAAAAATATCATAGTTCACAGAAGAGAAATCATCAGTTATAAATCTCAACTAAAACTTATTACCTTTACCCTTGTAATATTAATAAATGGAGATGTGGGGATTATATTAATGAGACAGTAACCTAGTAATACCACTGTCCAAAGGACATCTCGATGGCAGCATACAAGAGTCTATACAATCTAACTTTACAATGTTTGTTCCAAGTCTATAAAAGTTGTGAATAGATTAAAACAAAAATTGTAAAAGATTTGCCATCCATTCCAAATTTTCCACACAACAAAAAACACCCCAAAAACCATTTCAGAATAATGTAACACCAAATATCACACACAAAAAAACCAATTTCAGAATAATATAAGATAACCATTGTCAGGTTTGTGTAAATGACAAGCATATGAATATGTTGTGAGGGGATGTTTGTCCATAATTTATCTTTTTTTACAGCTAATTGGCTTGCTGATTATATATTTTATATTTTGACTTTTTGAGAATATTTGCATTTGAATATTATAGGTTTAAGTTTGATTCTGTTATTTAAAATGAACCTTTTTATACATGTTTCTTTGTAATTTAGTTATATTTTTGTTGTATGAATGTTGCCAACTTTGTGTAACTCTTTTGTAAATTATTCATCAATTTTGTTTTCTTTAGACAGCTAAAAAATATACTTTCTCTTCAACAAAATTTTAAAGATCAAAAATATTGTTTTATGAGTTTTTGAAAGCAAAGATTATTCGTTTCTTAAAGACCTGAACTCTCATTCAGTTTTAAATTAAGAGTCAAGTATACACAAATATGATTTTAGCACTGTATTTATATTTATCGGGAAATATCATTGTCAGTTTTAAGTAGAAGCCTTTCACATCATAAGAAAAAAATATTTTAGAAAAACAAAATTTGTTGAAGAGAAAGAAAAGTTTTTTTTTCTGTCAAATATGCTATGAATGTAGAAATTTCAGGTTGGTCCACTGGAAAATGAGGCATCAAAAGCAAAAGAACAAGGAGGAAGTCCAGTTAAGAAACAAATATTTTCATTGGTTGAGTTATACAACAGGGGCTTATTTGATCCAAACACAGGACTTGTTACTGATCCAGTTACAGCTTCAAACTTCTCTCTTGGGGCTGCTGTAAAACATGGACTTGTTGATGCTGTTAGCACAGAAGTAAAATTCTTAGACACCGGAGATTTTATGGATCTTGATTCCATTCTTGAATCTGGAATGCTTCAAGAACAAAAACTTCAAATTGATTCAAACACTGGAGAAATTTACATTGGGTCAAGTGCAGAAAAGATCATGATTAATCAATTGAAAATGAAATGTGAAGGCAGACGTTTGAGTCAGCCAATCAGATCTTTCCTTATGAGTGAAAATCGTAAGTTAGATTCAGAAACAGTAGAGGATAAAATCATAATCGACAGTGCAACTGGACATAAATTAACTTTCAAACAGGCCTTAGATTGTGGAATATTAAAAGTTATAGATGAAGGATCTTTTACAAGTGGTGAAATGTCAGATCGTTGTTTTGTCCGTGATACAGTAAATGAAAAATGGTGCTCATGGAATAAGGCTTTATCTCTGAATATTGTAGTTGATAGTGATGCAGAAATTGATTTGAGGAAATTATCGAAGCAAAGCAAACATGTATCTTTTGAAGCTGATAAGCTTATATCTAGTTCAAGTGATAATTTCTCACGTGACAAACGTAAACATTCTATTGATGTGTGTCTAAAAGCAGATCTGCCTGTGACTTTAGATGCTGTGATTGACAGTGGATTGTATGATCCAATCAAAAATACTGTAACAAATATAGAAACAGACGAAGAAGTCTCATTTAGTGAAGCACTTGATCTTGGTCTGATTCACATAGACTCTTTAGTTCGTGATCCAGTCAGTAAGGATATATTAACTCTTGGTGAAGCTATTGACAAACGTATTATTGATCCTGTATCAGGCAGAATGATGTTATCATCGGGGCTTCCAATTGCACTTAACTTTGCCTTAAGTAAAGGTCTTGTTGTGAGATGTAAATCACCGTATCAGCTGACATTGTCAGAGGTCATAGAAGAAGGACTTTATTCTAAAGACAAGGAAAAATTCTTATCACCAGATAATGAAAATGAGTTGGCCTTTTCTGAAGCTATTTTTCTGGTATGTTAGATTCTAGTTTGATTCGTGTCCGAGATACAAAGGAAGGCACAATTCATGAGCTAGACGTAGCTCTTCAGAAAGGACTTATAAATATAACATCTGGACGGTGTGTGGACACAGTCTCGGGAATGTTCTCTCATTACTGGATAGTATTGAAAGTGGAATACTGATAGATTTATCTAACCAGCCAAAGTATGGAGTTATGGATATCATTGAAGAAGATTTGGTAGAGGAGGATGGAGCCTTTGTAGATCCTGGAACTGTGAACCCAGTATCATTACAAGCTGCTGTAGATAGTGGTCTCCTTGACAGAACAGCTTTCTTAGTTCGTAACCTGCAATACCAGACATTGGTGACACTTGATGGGGCTTTAGCAGAGAACATTATTGACCCTAACACTGGAAAATATAAGTGTTCTGATAAAAAGAGCATTACATTTACAGAAGCTGTTTCTAAGGGATATATTGTACAAAACTTGGGCAGTACTGACTTAAATCTTGTTGATGCTATACATCAAGATGTTTATAATCCTATCCAGAGGAAATTTACTGACCCAAGGACTGGAGAAATTCTCAACTTTCATGAGGCAATAAAATCTAAATTAATCAAATGTGAAGATATTCTTGTCAAAAATACAGAAACAAATGAAATAGTTCCATTTATTGATGCCACTGTCTCAGGACTTGTAAACATTGAGGAGTGCATCATTCATGATGTTTTAAGTGATGAGTTTTATGATTTGAAATCAGCCTTGGACAAAGGCTTACTACACCAGGCCATTCACTGTCCTGGACTTGGACTTGTTGAAGCTGTCAAGTGTGGTATCTATGATGTTGACTCTAAAGAGGTCATAGACAAAGTCTCAAAAATGTGTATAGGTATTAAACAAGGAATAGAGTTTGATATCATTGATTTGTCACAAACATTAGTCAAAGATGTTAAATTGGACACATTTGTACCATTGGATGTTAGCTTTAATGATACATTCTCAAGGTCAGAGAAGACAACAATATATTCTGATGACCTTGACATTGGAGAGAAAATCAGTGGAGATCTTATAGTGGATATTCCATCTCATGGTTTTACAATACCCCAGATAATAAAAATGGGTCTGTACAACAAAGATACAAAAAAGATAAGTGACCCAAGAAATAATCTCAGAATGACATTGTCTCAGGCTGTTGTGTGTAAATTTGTAGACGATAAAAACACTAAAGTCATTCTAATTGACAAAGGTGTAGTATCTCTAAAGATGCTATAAAATGTGGGGTCGTTGACTCTGAGACATGTTACTATATGGAAAACTTGTCACCCCATGATACAGTTTCAATGGGACTAATTATTGATAGTTTTGAGGATGAAATTAGACCAATTTTATCCACAGTAGACACACTTCTAAAAGATTCGAAAATAAATCAGTATTTGGAAATGAGACAGATACTAGAAACAAGCATGTCAACACAGACTGAACACAATAGACGCAGACATTTTACTCAGCCTCAGTTTGGCATTCAGAGGGCTGTTGAACAAGGAATTTTTGAAAAACATCGCTGTACCTTTAATGATCCAAGAACAAATATGTCTGTTACACTAGGTGAAGCTTTGAAAACAGGACTGATACATGGAATAAGGTCACGAGTTAAAAACCCAGAAACTGGAAAATTTGTTTCACTGTCTGAAGCAGCAGACAAAGGAATTATTAGTGATAAAACTGCATCTATGTTGGATAGGAAACATATGAAAACATTCCCATTAGAGAAAGCCATCGAGGAACATATGGTGTTGGATGTACCTTTTACAAGAGTCACTTTAGATGAAGCTGTGCATTATGGATTACTGAATATGCATACTCTTCGTATGCAAAGTATGACCAGTGATGATCGTGTGCCATTATCAGAAGCTATATTGTCTGGGCTGATTGACAATGAAGAAACATTGATTAAGGACCCTGTTGACAATACTATAATGGTCATAACGCAGGCTGTAGATACAGGAATATTTATCCCACAAACGGCCCAACTAAAATGTGGAAAGGATCAAACTATGGATTTAATAACAGCCATCGAAAAAGGATTCGTTTTGAATGGTAGAAGTCTTTGTAATGTTCTGAAAGTATCTAACTTGAGACAGAGATCTTCAGAAAGCCAATCATCCCCAAGGAATGTTCATATAGAAAAAGAAAAGATTATATCCCAAATGTCTCCCAAGAAGCCAATAAAATTTGGAGAAGCACTTCGTCTTTGTTTGATAAATACTGACACAATGGACTTTACCCTACATGATGATAAATCAACTCTTCTAGAGGCCATTGATAAAGGAACTGTCGATGTAGATAATGTCTCTTTTTATGATGAAACTTCTGATGAAAGGATTCCTTTGACCTTGGCATTAAAGTCAAACATGATTGGTACAGGTGATCAGTCTTTACCAGAGGGAATTAGTTTTAAAGCAGCATTAGATAAAGGACTATTGGTGGAGAGGTTGACTCCGGCCATAAGTAATGACCAATTGGAAAATGAAGAGAGTGAATGGCAGAAAACATCAAAGGGTATCACTATAGATACACTAATAACATCTGTGTCACAAGACAGTTGCAGAATAGGAACTCTATCAAATGCCATTCAAAAAGGTTTGCTAGATGATATAACTGGAATGATCAAAGATCCCTTCACTGGTAAACTTCTTACAATACAGGACAGTATTCATAGCCGACTGATCAATGCAGGAGCAATAGAGATATTATTTGGTGACAATGTTATATCTTTGTACGAAGCCATCAGTACTGGTATAATTGATCCCGTTCATGGGAAGTATTTAGACAATGGAATATGGAAACCTATTACATCAGAATATGTAAGTCAAAATATTGTACCAGCAGCCTCAGCAGATCAAGTCGATTCAAAGAGTTCGGTTGAAATTTATGTTGAAGAGATCTTATCTAGTGATCAAAACAGAATCAAGCTACGAGAAGCTTTCTCGTCTGGAATTTTGAACCAATCAAATTCCAAGGTATTGATCCAGATACAATTCAGCCAATTACATTGCGTCGGGCAGCTAGTTTGGGTATGATTGACGTAAACACAGGAGATTTTAAAAACCCACAATCTGGTGACACAATAAGTTTAGTTGAAGCTGTGGAAAAAGGGTTCATCCTATCACCAAAAGGTTTAAGTTTGTACAGTGCTGTCAACCAGGGACTTTATGATGGTGAAAATAGAAAATTTGTTGACCCTAGCACAGGGAAGGAACACTCCTTGCGTGAAATGATAGAGATGGAAATTGTTACATCACAGTGCCAAGAAATTCGTGATTTAGCTAGAGAGGGTATCATCATTACCTTACAGAAGGCCATAGACAAAAACATTATTGAATGGAATGAGAATGTTTATGTTAACCTAATGAATGACAAAGTCTATAGCTTCAATGATGCAATAGCTGCTGGTTTAATTGTTAGTAATATTCCAAGGGAAGGACTACGTGAAAGTCAGAATAGTGATGTACAGTTCCGTGGTCCTAGCCCTCACAGTTTGAACATTCCAGATATAAATACCTGGCAGAGGCTCCTATGGGTCCATTACTTAACAGACCTCTTAATTTTGGAAATCGTTCTCGTGGAAGTAGTTCATCAGATTTATCTAATACAGATTCCTCAGGAACTGACAAAGATGGATTGTCATGGTTACTGCCTCTGTCATCAGATGCTATCAGGGAGATCATAGCTACAGCAAAGACTAGAAAGGAGTCTGTCAAGAAAGATGAACCTGATGGTGTTAAAACAGAGAAAGATGAAGAAGATGTCTCTGATGTTAAAGATAATGCTGTCGATGAACATGACATTGCTGATGACAAGACATCACTAGACTCTAAAGCTGGAAAACCAAAACAGAAACAAGACTTATTGAGAACTGTATTGGAGAGTAAAATGACAGCTGTACGGAAGGTAAACAAAAAGCATGGGACATGACTCTGTGTGCTTCAACCTTCTGTTTGAATGAAATAATTCATGAATTGGATGAGACAGTGTGTTACCTTTCTGCGTTATGAATGACTTGCAATGTATAGTTTTGAATACCTTTGAATGAAAACCTGTGTCTGCAAACATAACTTTCGTTCTGCTTGATAATACTGAGTTTTAAGCATGTGACATTAGATCTTATTGTTTTTGCATGGTGACCAGTCAGGATGATATTTCTGTTTTAAAGCTTTTGTGGACTTGAGCTCCAGAATCCTGCATGATATGATTGAAACAATCCTTTACTTAAAACTTAAGTTCTATTTTGTTACAAGTGATATGTTTTATGAATGTAAATATATAAATGATTTTGTATTATTTTAATATGTATAGTTTTTTGAATGCATGCTCACTGCTGAACTTTCATTTATATGAGAATTTTTTTAATTTAATTCATTTATGTGCAGTCCAATATATTGATTAAAAAAAAAACAGTTTCTATGATATAAAGGCCTCAAAAACTCCAGAAGTTCAGCTGTGACTAATGAAGTTTAAATGCATGATTCTTTATGCATTGGTTTGCATATCTTGACATGTCTTATGATTTCAAACAATTTGGTTTCTGAGTTATTTCCCTTAGAAGAAAGGCAATCAGTAATCTTACAGGCATGAATGACACATTGAAAGAAGAGCAGTAAAATTTTATGCCAACAGATTTTTAGAAACTAATTGTATTTCTTCAAGGAAATAACTATACATATGATGTCTAAAATTTTTGTTTGAAAAATAGAAATATACAAAATATGTTGTTCAGAAGACTTGATAATAGATTTTAATACTCAAAAAACATTTTTTTCCAACATTATTTGTATGAACTGACTGCATGTGAGAGAGTAGACTCTTCCTTTAAACTATAATAATATTCTATGTAGATCTTAATCCAGATTGTGATGACTACACTTAAGCAAGTGAGAACATCATCTCCTCAGGAAATAAAGAATTGTCATTGAATATGAATTTTGATATTTTTTTCTTTCTTTCATATTTGGCTCTTGCCAGATGATAAAAATGAAACAAAATTTCTGTATGGTTTATTTTTTATTATAAACATTGTCATTTATGCCAAAAGTCTTTATTTCCCGACTTTTTCATCACATTGGGGTTTGCTACTCCTAGCAATTAAACTTTTGGAAGAAAATAAATATCTTTTATAGAAATTCATAATACATAAACCATTCCAACTAGTTTAAAACAAATTTATGATCTTTTATTTTATTCTTGCACACTGTGTTTGCTTTGAAAGTCATTTGCTTAAATTAAATATATAAAAAGTAAACAGAACTGGTTTGAAAGCTTGTGCTATAGTTGAATGAATGCAGTGCTGCATGGTTAATATTATATTAATTTGATTGGTCTAAATCTTTTTACTGTGTTTATTGTCATATTGTATCTTTTATTGCATGTTATTTTTAGTTTTATCGTTTCCAAAAAATCCTTTTAATTTTAAGTGATTAAAAGCTACATGTTTAACCAACTTGCATGATATTGAACAGATATATCATGTTAAGGAGGGGTATTTGCGAAAAATACCAGTCGAGAGAATGTTAAATTTCACGAGCCGTAAGGCGAGGGAAATTCATTCTCAAGACTGGTATTTTTCGCAAATACCCCTCAATAACATGATATATCTGTTTAATTACACCGAATGTTAATGTACTAAAACGCATTGATGATCGTGACGTTACAAGCGTCCAGTCGGATAGAGTATTTTTTGGCAAATACCATGGCAGAGAGGGTAAAAAAGGCATATCCTTTTAGCAAATACCCCGGCGGCGTTAAAAATGAACGATATTCATTTGATAACAGTAAATTGGTGAAAAATACACTGGCTATTAACCAATCAAAACCCCGGATTCTTACATAAGGTGTAATTATTGATAATACATTTAATCCTGAAGTAAATGAATTGAAATAACAAACAAACAAAATATTTTCCTTATTTTTTTTTCTGATTTAGTGCACATTTTACAGCACTTTTCCTTGCAAATGAACACTCATATTTGCATGCACATGTTTCAGTAGCATTCAAGGTCTATTAAAAAAATTATTTTTTACCAAAAAAATGATAATTAGATAGTTCAACAACATTGTCTTATTTATACAAGCATGAACACAAAAGACGATTTTGCACTTTAACTTTAACCTCTCCAGTTTGCACATGATATGTACATTTTCTACTGTGTTTGCTGTAAATAGTGTATATCAAATAATCAGATGGATTTTTAGACCGATAAAAAAAGAAAAGAGCAGAAATGTTATAATTTGTTTTTTTAAATTTCCAAAAGTCTAGCATATTTCTATTGTCAAAAGAAAACTATAGATTCAGAAATTATAAGATTTTTCATATAGATCTACTCATATTTTTTGTGAAATTCATTTATCCATATGCCATGGTTAAAATTATTGTTTTTTGTGACACTTTTGCATTACCTAAATAGATAGTAAACTTGTTTCTGATGCCTTCAAGTAAGTTACAGCAAACACAACCATTGTCTCTTATTGTAATGATTTTCCTGTCTATGATGTAATGAAATCAGCATGATAATTATTATTGTGATTTTATTTTACTACTGCACACGTGAGAATGTAATGTATTCTTTTAACAATTATCTTGTTTATTCTATTTTCAGTGACTTGGTGGTAGTCAAGTGGTGCCTGCTGTTCCCTGCACCTCCTACCTAATTTTTAGCTTGCTCTATCTCTCTTTTTCTTTATCTCTGCATGCGAGTTAGTAGGCTTGTGTTTATAATTGAATGTATTACATTTATTCTTTACATATATATTGAAATTACCCCCAAAATAGTTGGCTCTTTATCTATATACAGAACACCCTTGTGTTGGTTTTCTTACTTCTCTTAAAATTGTTCCTCGGGTAATACATATTTAATCATATATAAAATGCCAGAAAATGTAGATACAGTACCTCTAGTTCAGATTTAAAATATAAAATTTCTTTTAACTAATGTTTTTTTCTTTAAATGAATGAAATTCCAATTAACTGAGTATAGAGCATGTTAAGGGTTTCCATACCTGACACATAGCACTAGTGATTTCATCATTTAACCAGTGAAAAGAAAATCAAATGTTCCAGCTTTGCCTCAAGTTGCTTTTTTCCAAAATTCCTGCTTAATCTAAATGTTTACTGCACTATTTGTGTTGTTATGTATCAACAATAGCACTCTATGAAATAATCCATTCAAATGTTTCAGGGTCGATTAGTGGATTCCTATGATAAACTTGGTCAGGACCTCAACAATGAACTGAATTGGCTGTCAGATGTGGAACAGCTTCTTAGAGATGATCACCCAATTAGTGATGACCTTGACAAGGTTAAAGGTCAACTACAAGCTCAAAAGGTATATTGAGTTTTGTAATTAAAGAAATCAAATATTTATAAAAATGGCTTTACAAAGATGAGTAATTATTATCCATGACAGACTTATATATAAAGCATGAGTTCTTCTTACGGAAAAAAAGAATTACTTTTCAATGATTTTCAGAAGGCAAAACCATCAATATAGGTCTTCATTCCACAGTTTTTATTGGTAATCATAAACTTGATAAATTGTCTATGGGAACTAATCCTTAAATACTATTTATATAATTTAACTACATATGTATGATTAAATAAGAAATGAACAAAGAATGTGTATTGTATTTACAGGATCTGATCTCCGACATACAACAACATCAACAGCCAATAGCAGCTCTGATTTACCAGACTGAACAGCTACTAGAGAACCATGAGGAGGAGCTTACACCAGAACAGGTCACAGAACTTCAAAATCTCACATCAAATCTTAAGTCAAACTTTGGTAAATGTCAGAAAACCTCTAGTACACGACTGAAACATCTGACCACAGCCTCTGATGAACTGACCAAACACGAGGCAGAGCATGAGAAGTTCTTAGAATGGGTTGTCACAACTGACAATGACCTTAGAGCTTTAGAAATAGAAGCTCGTAATCTGGACAGCATAAAACATGTGACAGATAAACAAATGGTAAGAAGAATTTTTGTGTAGCAAATCATTTTTAACAATGACTATAAACGCCGTGAGTTGATAAATAAACTTGGATTTGATATCGATGTATTCTTCTATTTAAAGTTTTTAATGTGATAAAAAATATGTATTCAATAAACTGTCAATTAGAAAAAATTATGTAAGTTCTATCTTCTATCTTGCTAAACTTGCAATTTCAATTACTGTGGATTCATTTTGTTTCGTGGGTATCAATCTTCGTGGATTGCTGAAAACTTGCATATTCGTGGATATTTAATTTCGTGGTTTTGCCAATCTCTGTATACAAAGCCTATTGAAAATATGTTATTAGTAGAACATTTGAATTTGTGGTTCAACTATACCAACGAAACCCACAAAAATTGGTATCTAATGAATAATAATGGATCCACAGTATTAAAAGTGCTATTATAACCTACATATTTATCATTTGTCGTTGATTTACCCTCAATTTAGAAAGTTCATCAATAGTAAGCTTTATTTTTAATTGCTATTAACATTTTTCCACAGAAAATGATGAATGATATAATATCCCACCAAGCTGACACCCGATTCTTGACAATGACAGTACAGAAATATATGGAGGAATCAAAGGTTAGTTCAATAGGTGTTTGATGGCAGACATATGGGAATGAGGCAAACCATGATATACATAAGAATAACAGTTTTTCTTACAAATAAAACATTAACAACTGACATCTGTCTTGACAGATTTAAAAGGTCCCAACAATATCTGGCAGCAAAGTTAAGATCAGCTGATAGATAGACGAGTCATATTGTTTGATATTAATGATAAAATGTTTTGAGAAAGATTTAAAGAGAAAATCAATAAATTACATAATATAAAAGTAAGTCATTCTGCAAAAATTGTCAATCACATTGGCTTGCTATTATTAGGAAGATGTATAGTAATCATATTATTCGAAGGAATAAGAACCATATTTTATTTCAGCTGAAAGACTTGATAAATCTGTAATTATGTCTTGAATATTAATAGTATACATATAAACGTATTCAATTTTTATTTATGACTAGCACTTCTGTAAATTTATGGATTATGCAAAAGGTGATATTCATAGTAAAGAAAAAGGAAGATTTACTCATTTTTTACACCTTTCTTTTCAGCTGCATAAACTGAAGTAGATGCCTTTAAAGCTAATCGTAGAAAGACTTCCCGTCTCAGCTGGATAGGAATGGAGGGGATGGAGCTGAAACTGTTGCTGAGAGGTTAAAGGATACAACCACAAGATATGATGAAGTCCAGTTACGATGCAGATCTTTTGGTGACAAACTATCTTCTGTCTCTGCTAAACAGAGAGAATTCAATGACGGAACATTTAAATTATTATCTTGGTTAACTGGTACCGAAGAGAAACTTTCCGATATAAGACAGGAACCAGGTTCTGTTGATTCTGACAATTTTCAAAATCAAATGGAGATGATGAAATCCTTAAGTAGTGATGCCATAGCACATAAGTCACAATTAGAAGAATTAGAAAAATCTTCCCGAGAACTGATAGCTGATCTACACAGTCTGTCAATTGAGACTTCAGATATAGATGGGCTACAAGAAATCATATCAGATATCAGTGATCGACAAGAGGAAGTTGTGGCTGAAATTCATGAAAGGACAAATAATTTACAAACTGCTCTTACAAAGTCACAAAATGTTGAAGATGCTTTGGACAATATGTTGACATGGTTACGTGACACTGAGGGTGCATTGAACAATCAAAGACGTGCAAGTCTCAGTCGTTACAATTTGAATGAACAATGTCAGAATTTAGATCTAATCAAGGCTGATATTGACAGTCACAAACCTAGCATAGAAGCTATCAGAAATGAGGCTAATGAACTGATCAAAACTTGTGAACTTGATACTGCTAAATCAATAGAGGCCAAGATTGGCAATCTTGAAGCACACTTCCATACAGTGCAGGATAAATGTAAAACAAGAAATCAGGACTTACAAGAACTTTCAGAAACTTTGGAAGAATTTCATGACACACTTGATAAGTGTAAGCACTGGATTGCTGGGAATACTACAACATTAGAAGATCGGGAATGGAATAAAAAACCAGTAGAAACTGTCAAAGATATTGTTGAAAAAGTATCCGCCGAAAAGGATGACAAACAAAAAATCGTTGATGAATTAAGATCTCTTGGACAAGCTCTGATAGAAGATTCTAGAACTGGAGAAGTTGGTGCCGTCAAGGAATCTCTCAATGATTTAGACAGGAGGTGGCATGATATGGTGGCATTGCTATCTGAACGTGAACAGGAGACACTAGAGAAAGACAGACAAGGAAGTGAATACGAAACAATGAAAAAGAATGTAGTTGATTGGTTAACAAAGATAGAGAACAAAGTAGATGGTTTTAAACCAGTGGCTGTCGATGTGGATATAGCTGAAAACCAAATAGAAGAATTACAGGTATGTTTATCAATGTTTGGAGGATTTCTGTTTACTGATACTCATTCATGTAATTTTGCCACTGGCTTATGGATTTATAAATTTATAGTACACATTAACAAAAATGAATTAAATGAGATTTTGTTCTAAAATACTAATCTAAAAGTTCAAAAAGGGATGTGCTTAAGTTTATTTAAAACATTTTACTATTTTAAATAATCAACCATATGAAGCATTGTTTTTTTACATTTGAATTTCTTTGTTTAAATTATTCAATAAATCATACTGGCTTGATAGTTTTCAGAATTAAGATTTAATGAAATCAAGTATAAAGTAGAAATGTGATTTATTTTTTTAAAGATTTTTAAAATGTAGTACCAATACTCAGCTACTTGTAAACAATTGGTTTATTTTAGCCTATGTTACAACAATACCAAGAACATGCTGAAACTGTTGATGAAGTGAATGACCTTGGAGCAGCTTATGATAACCTTCAGAATCCAGACACCAGACCAAGTAGTCCATTCAGAAAGATTATGAGTAAGTGCAGTAATATAATATACAGTGAAATCTTTCTGATCTGAACCTTTAGAAAAACAGTAATCTGTTAAAGTGAACTTTTGTATCAGTGTATCAAGAAATAAGAAAGAAATTCCAGTAATCTTAAATTGTTTTTCACTTTATTTTTCAATAGAATGTTTGGAAATAAATGGATAAGTTGAAAAATGAATTAAATAACAGCATAATTTAGAAAAAATATGTTTGTAAGGGTTATTTCCTGGTAGTGAAGATACCAATATACTATCATGATATAAAAGATGGAACTGGCTGACTACAAACACTTTTAGTGTTGAGCCTTGTGACTGTATGTAACATGAATTTGTTCTTATTCTTAGGAGGTAGAAGATTATCCAGTCTAATGTCACCAAGAGTCCGAAGTCCATCCCCATCATTTACTTATCCATCGTCCCCATCACCCAATGTAATCAGTCCTGCTAGTGATTCTAGTGGATTCAGTAGTAAAAAGAGTTCCAGTGACAACTTTAATCTGGAAGGTAAATCTTTTACTTTGGCAGATTAATTTACATATATTCTATTTAGAAGTAGTATTTTGATTAAATAATATATCACCTTTTTCATTTGATATCAGCACCCGTGCCTCAGAGACTGTTGTTTGCGATAATATGTATCCAACTTAACAGTTACTTTTAATTTTCATTTAATAGATCAAAATATTTTAATCATTTTTTACTTATTATCAAATATTTTGATGATCATGAAATAATATTTTTACAGATTTGACAGAAATTCAACAAGAACTAGTTGACATTAATCATCGTTATGACCTTCTGGGTGACCGTCTGGCAGATCGTCACCAAGAGTTACAGAACATGTTGTCAAGTACCAAAACATTCCTACAGGATGTCAATGACCTTATGACTTGGGTTGATCTTAAGGAACTGGATGCCAGTCTGTCTCCTTCTTTACCTACCAGTGAAAGGGAGGCTAAGAAACAGTTGAAACTCCAAGAGGTAGTTACAATAGTTGACTGACAGTAGCAGTTGGTTCAATTAGATGATATCAATTATTAGAAAGCACTACACTTATATTCCACTATCATATCCAATGAGATTTCTCCACTCTGAAAAAGATACTGTTAGAAAATTTAATTGTTGAAAACAGTGAATATTTTGTAAATTCCTAATACAGCAATGCTAGAGTATGCACACTTACTTTGATGTTATCCTTACGGTGCAATGCTAAGTACACCTTAATTTAGATGTTATCCTTACAGAGAAAAAAATCCAATGCACAAGATGTTTGCATGTTTAAAATGTCTTATCCTTTTACATTCCCTAATAAAAAAGGGAAATCAGTGTGACCTGATCATCAAATTGTGCAAGTATTTAACAAATAAAAGAAATTGTATGAACTATGCATGATCGTTTATCTTTACTTGCAGACACTGCATAAAGAGTTACTTGAGAAAGAGGCCCTGATTGAGGACATCAGAAACAAATCTCAAGAACTGATGAAGACAAAGAAAGGTGTCCCTGGAATGGACAGAGTTCAACAACAGTTTGCTGAATTAGGTAACTGGTTTTTTTTTTTGTGAATTTTCTTTTCATATCATTTTATAAATGCATGTTTTCAATATCCCTCCATCAACATGCTGTCAGTGTGAAAGGGAAAATAAAAGTATAAAGTAAATTTTTACTTGCAGTAACTTAAATGATCAGATGCTGCCAAATCTATTAGTCTTACTTTTAAAATTTTTTATGAGTTTGAATCATCGGAAGAATATAACTAATTATGTTTACTTTTCCAGATGACAAATGGCTTGATGTAAAGGTTGCCTCAGAACAACGAAGAAAAGCTTTAGAGGGAATGGTATCAGATATCAGAGACTTCAAGGATGCTGGTGTGCATCTACAGAAATGGATAGCTCAGAAAGAAAAAATGGTGGCTGTACTAGGACCAGTAGCTACAGAACCATCTCAGATCCACAACCAACAAGAACAAATTAAAATCCTGAAAGAGGAAATTGCTGGACAGGAACCATTATATGAACGTTTAATCCAGAGTGGACATAGCATCCTGGACAAATGTCAGCCAGACTCCACAGATGCTGCTCATATCAGTGAGAAGATGGCAGTTATCAGTAAAGGATGGGACCAGCTGAGTTCTCGACTTGGTGAAAGAGACAAGACACTTATTGCAGTGGAGGGAATGAGTGCTGAGTTTAATGAGACATTGCAGTCATTACATGACTGGCTGGGTGACTACACTGATAGAGTTGATGGAGTTAATACTCAACCCACCAACCCAGAGGAACACCAAAGACAGATACATAGATTACAGGTACGTTATATTATCACATTTAAAATCTGGCTCAGCATGTCTGTCTAGAACAAGAGAGAATATCAACAAGTGATGTAATATTTTCCTGCCACATGTTAAAGTTTCATTAGATAATACCAACCATGTAAAATCAAGTAAAAAATAAAATGTGATTCTAATTTGATTTATTTTCAGTCATTAGAAGGTGAACTTGTTAATCAGCAGCCATTATTGAACAAACTAAAGGAGCTTGGAAAGAAGGTTGGTGACAATACCAAAGATCTTAGTACGAAATCTGAACTGAAGAACAAAATATCAGCCATAGAGAAACCAGTCACTGAAATGGAATCTATACTTGGTAGGTATTAATTGAAGCGAGAAAAAAAAATTTATACAAACATTTTAAGTAGAATTTGTGTTTTTTTTTAAAAGCTTTTGATATTGATAAAAACAATTTTATAAATATTTTAATCTGTTCTTTGAATGGTTTCTTCAGTTGAGTATGGATTTTTCAACTGTTTTCACTTATTGAATCTTAACCCTTTTAAATAGTACTTAACTGTGACCAACTGACATATACAACAATAATTGCTAATAGAATGATTGTTTATTTCATCATTAGCTGCAAAGAAGACCAGTATAGAACAATCAAGTCAGGAGGGAGAACAATTCCAAGAAGGCTGTCAGGAAATACTGGACTGGGTATCTGATCTCCGTGCTAAAATACAGGAACAACCACCTGTGTCTGGTAACCTTGACCTCCTGAGGGAACAAGCTCGACAACAAAAGGTAGGCAATAAACTTTACTTTTTGATGGTTTTAGTCTAGGTTTTCTTTTCTGTAAAGTGTCAATGTTTATTTTTGAAATACAGAATTTTACCAACTTTGTTTTGAATATTACATATATCTTACTCTAAATATTGCTTTATCTTCTCCCAATGAAATATAATAGTCATACAGACAAAATACAGGAGCTGCCGTGTATTGTCGTTATTGCAGATTATCTTGATGTCTTATTTTTCTGTCTTCAGTTGATCACACAAGATATCAATGAGAGAGGAACTGAGGTTAGAGATATCCTACGTAAAGGTAACAAATTACTCGACACAATGCTGCCATCCAAACATTCTAAAGAACTTGCTGAGAAGTTAGAAGACATTAAAACAGAGTGGGAGGAGCTTAATAGACAGCATTACAGAGATCACAGCAGATTGAGGCTAGTCAGAAACATGGACAGAACTTCCAGGAACAACTCGACAAGATATTGATGTGGCTGAACATTGATAATGAAAAACTTGCTAATATTGTACCCAAAAGTTTAGATAAAGATGTGGTGGCAAAGAAACTCAAGGATGCTCAGGTAATATAAATTTTTTTTAAAAGATGCTCAGAAATTAAAATCAAAAACAATTCTTTTTGGTCCTAAATGATAACAGTCATATTGTATTTCTGAAGTGTACTATTTAATATTATCTTTGTTTAGTATGCCAACTAAACTTCATCAAATGGAAAAATGTCCTGGTTAATGTCAAGAGATTGAATTAATAATTTATATATTGCCAAGATTGAGACTGAAAAACTGTTGCTCGAAAAGTAGGTAAACTTCAGATAGAGAGAAGGATTTTATTTTAATATTCATCAACAAGATTGTGATCTGTTTATATTTTATGTTCAGGCACTGCAGACAGACATTCTTAAACATTCTCCATGACCATGACAATTTGAACAGAGAGGGCCAATCATTGATAGGATTAGTGGATACAGATAAAAACCATGTGACTGACACACTATTTGATGCTAACAAACGATGGGAAAATCTCAGTCAAGGTAACTATTCCACAGATTTATCATTATATGCATCTAAATACAAATGTTATGCAGTTGTTAAACAAAAAATTATAATGTAATTTCATTATTCAAATGATAAAACTTTGTAAAACTGGAACTAAAATTATGTTTTAATTCTTTTCAATTACAGTATATATGTAGAATATTAAGAAGTTGTGATAGACAGTTAATAGATATATGTTTTCTTTGTGTCAGTTTTTAAATGTGACACTTATATAATTACTGTTAGACAGCAGATCTCAATATTTATTTGTTATACAGCTGTAGCAGACAAGATAGAAGAATTAGAAGACTTGTTACAGAGATTGGAAGAATTCCAGGACAACATGAAGGAATCAGAGTCTACGTTAGATAGATATAAAGATAAACTTGACACTCATCTGAAACAGGGTAGTTCAGCTAAAGATCCAAAGCACATAGATAAAATTAAGGTAAATAAATTGCAGTATGAGTATCAATATGATTATCTCACATTCTATTACTTTTTAATTATTCTTTTTCAGTGATGATTTGAATTGGAAGAGAATTCAATTGTAGTATACCATATATGATAGGATTATTTGTAATAATATTTGTAAATATTGTCCCGATTAAGTTCCATTGAGCTTGGAAGTGCAGTATATATAATAAGTCAAAGGTTAATATAAACCAAAAACTATTGCATTCTTACTTTCATAATGTTCTTCACAGGAAGTGTTATGCTACACAATGATTTGATTGTTTGTTGCTGTCTAATATTAGGTATATTTGCAATTGACAAATACTAGTGAAAATTCAATAAAATCACTTAAATAATTTATGTAACTTTTTCTTATATTAGGTACATTTGCATTTGACAAATTACAACAATTTTATTTAACTATTTATTTTACACAGGCATGGCAAGAAGATGTAGATGCCATCACATCACAGGTAGACTATGCTGAGGCATTACTGGATGGGTTACAAGTCCAAGGGGACATCACTGCTCCTCTGGTTACCAATCTGGAGAAAGCAAAACAGAAACATGATCAGCTACAACAAGAGCTGGCAGACGTAATTGAAGAAATGGAGAGTGGTGCTATGGTTCTAACACAATATCAGGTAGGTCAGAGGTCAAGGTCATATCTTGTCATAACCTCCATAAGTATGAAGTTAAGGTGCTCTTGCAAAGGCTTAATTGTTTTATTTTGTTAATATCATATATATTAATACTATGAATTCTTTTTCTTTTACCTGAAAACATTTTCGCATTTAAATTATGACTGCAAAAAAGAAACACCCTTGTATGAGTGTATATGTAGAGGGTATAATAAGTTTTTTGTCAGATTTATTATTAGAAGATGTATTTACAGGATCTTGTCCAGAATGTAGGTTCAGAACTGGCTCATTTAGATGCTGAATTTACTTCACTTGACCCTATTGGACGAGATGAATCCATGCTGAGAGGCCAACAAAGGGAAAATGAGGTTGGTATTATTTCAGTTATTTTATGTTTTACATAAATGTACATATAGTAAATTGTAAATATTTTCTTGCAAAATTTTTTCAATGTTATTCAGTAAATTAAATTTTGAGTATAGCGGTCAACATTTAGTGCATCAAATATCCCCCTTTTATACAGGGGAAAACAATCTGTTTACAACTCTAAATCTATGAAAATATGCCTATATACATATTCTTCATATTACCTAGAGACAAAGTCAAAAACAGGTTATCCAGAGTGTAGCCTTATGTTTGGAATAGTAAATGTTGACTACATTTGATTGAATTGCACTCCAATTTCTTGAATTATCATGTATAATTATATTTTAAAGGACTTAGTGGTAGAAATAGAGGTATGATATTTGTTTCTGTTGCTTTGCACTTGGATGATGATAATGACTAAGTGTTAGAGTGCTTTTAATTTAGATTTGTGGGATTAATCAACCGAACAGGGACAGGCAGATTTAAGACTTTGGAAATGAAAAACATCCTTACTATTTTGATTGTTGAAAAATTATTATCTTGTTTTCAAATTAATGAACAATTGGTTAATTTATACAATTAGAAAATTATTAGACACTTTTACTTTTTTTTGTCAATAGTTCTTTAGATCAAGTCGAAGTAAATAAGGGTTTCCTTAATTTCAATAGATTTAATTTTAATGGCTACCAATGAGTAACATTATTGACATTTTGGTGTAAGAATATTGAAATTTTGTACGATCAATAAAGTTCAGAAATAGCACATTGTTCCCAAATGGCAGAGAATTACTTCGACTTGGAACTTAAACTTTGTTAAAAAAAAAGTACACTAATAGTTTTTAGAAAAGTAGGAAACATAAATGTCAACTCATATGAAAGTGAGCTTCTCAATATTTATTATCTAAAAACAAATTTGATATGGTCTGAAAAATGGTAAATGATTCTGGTTATTAATTTTTGGAATCAGAATAATTTAAATTGATTCAAAAATTAATAGATTTAACTGCAAAAAGTAAGAAAGAAAACAGAAAACATAGCATAATTATCTCAGGCCTGAAATGAATTCCTATGAGGAAATATTACCTTCACCCTTAAGAGGTTTAGAAAGTTGACATCTATGATTATATAAAGTCTTAAACCTGTCTTATAACTTAAACTGTAGTCAAAACTGGCTTTAAATGCACAAAGCTGCTAGTCAAACACATTTTGAATGAGTTATTAAAAAAAATATCTGATTAATCTGTTCTAAAGAAATACTGAAACATTCTAAAGATTAGTGTTTTGTTATTCTTAAATTTCTAGTACTGTACTTTTTGTATAACATTGATTTCAATGCATCATGCCATTTTACAGAATGGTTGTATCTTAGTGAGTTATTCTTGTCAAATCTTTAATTTATTATTGTGTGGAAAATGAAATATATACACCTCCTTGTTTACATTTGAACAGCATGTAAAATAGCTTTCATTCTAGAACACTACCATTTTCTATGTTTAGTTTGGGCAAATGATTGTATTCACATAGGTTCCATTGCTATGGAATGTACTTTGTCAACATCTTTAGTTCCGTGAGACTAGAGACACAATGACAAATGAATTTTTGTACATTTTCAAATTACTTTCAAACTCTGAAGAAGTCTAAAAAGATTATAGAAGAAAGAAAAATATTTATGAAATCTTAAATAAGAGGTAATATTTGGAGAGAAAAAAAACACCTCAATTTATTCTGATTACAAATGAACTTGCTTTTATTAAGATGGCTTATGTTGCTGATGGTTTTATTTATTGTATGGCCTAATTTTTGCTAAGCACCAAATTATAAAGGGTTCTCACTTTGTTTAGCTTATTTTTTATGTTATTGCTGGTATGGACAGTGAAAAATAGCTTCAAAGACACAAATTCATTTTCACACAAACAAGATAGGAAAACAAAATGATCCTGTCAAGAATTTATTTTGAAGAGCCTATTCATTTGAAAATAAGTTGTTCTGATCTTTTATGAAACCTGTCAAATCTTGATAATCCTACTTCATCTTTTGTATGCTGAATTTATTTTTTTTATTTGAGAAGTTTAACTGTGTTAACAATTAAGTAGTTCATGTAGCTTACATCTAGAAATGTGTGACATTAATTTTTGATAAATGGATGGGGTATTCAAAATGTATTTTATTTATAAGGTAGTGCCAGATGCATCTATTTTGAATTGTCATGTGTTTAGTTAGAAAGATGCCATTGATTAATTGTTCAAACAAAAATGTATAATGAATATAAAGATTTACAGTAACAAATGTTTTCTAAGATATATTTTTATTCTTTAAACATGAATGAAAACATTACATTACTTCTGTCATAGAAGAATAAGACTATAAACTCTTTGTTCCATTTTCAGGAGTTCATTTCTAAGCTGCATGACATTGAGGCTAAGATAGATGACGTCAAACGTAAGACAGACAGCCTCAAATCCTCAGGTTACCTTACTGATACTGGGGTTTTATCTCCTGTAAGTATGACATCACCAGCTAATGATTTTTAGGAGATTAATTTGCCTTAAAAAAAAAACTTCTGTTATAGCAGATTTCCAGATTCATGTAAACGTTAAGTTCCATATGATAAACATGTGTGTTGTTGTTGAAGCACATAGGTTCAAGATTGCTATGTACTATTCTTTTCAAATTTGAAATGTAGAATGTTTTTGTTAGATTTTTTTTCAAGCTATTTTTCGGTCACAAAATTTTATCTTAACACAATTTTTTTTTTTAAAGATGAAACAAATTCAAAAGCAGTTTGACAACTTGAAAGACAAGGCAGAAAAACGTAAAGAAGACCTTGCTCAAACATTCCGTAAGATGGAAGGTGTGGATGATAACCTACGTAGAATGAGAACTAGCATTGATAGAGCCTCAGCAGAATTAGATATGCATGAACCCATTGGTCATGATGTGGAACCAATCAAAAGACAGCAAGAGGAACTTAAGGTATGTGTAAAAATGTTTATCATTTCTGAATCAGCTGTTTTGTTGTATATTACTTTTCATTACATTGTTTAAAATCATACTATCATAAAATTTAAGACTCTTGGTAAAAACTTAATTTTGTTAACATTTATAGATATTTTTTGATAATTGTCTATTAATCTTTTTTCAAAATTATTTCAACAGTTAAAGAGAAATATGTTCATGAATGATATCCAAGTCAAATTTTACCTAGCAAAATTTAAAACTTGACAAAGTTGTATTTTATATGTCATTGTATTTACAGTTATTCCAGAAATCTGTATTGGAGCCATTACTGAAAAGAGTAGAATCTGTCCAAGGTGATGCTCAGATTCTTGTACAAACATCAGCCCCTGGAGTCAATACTGGAGGACTCGAGTCAGATCTAGAAATCATGGTTGATAAATGGTCAGAACTGAATGAAAAGGTACAGAATACATATATTTGATTACTCTCACACTTTTGAATACATGGTTAGCTGGCTGAATTCCTAGTTTTTGGAAAATGACGCAGTCATTGTTCCATAACTGCCGACCTGAACTTCATTACATTTCTCTGCCTACCGCGCTTGGTTTCGTATTTCCTATTTTCCATACAAACTGGAATCTGCTTGTGTTATCATTATGCATCATTGTGTAGTATTAATTCAGCCAGGACCCAGTTTACACTGGTTTTTGCTTGTATTCCACTACACTCGAACAAAGTGTTGTAGTTTGACGGGAACCAGTTTTAAAATTTGTAAACTACAAAACGTAATCGGTTATTGTTCATTCCGTTTTGGTGTTTCATACCGACTTATATGGTTTGAATAAGCTTAAGACCCTTCAAACATTAATGTGATAGGTATATTAAAGATTGTTTTACAAAAGGATTGAACTGTTTTACTTTCAAAGTCGTACTATAGGGATATCTGTCATATACGGATTTCCACTCTCACCGGTTAATTTCTTCTTTTACACGTGCTTTGGAAACTTCCTGTTTAATCGCAAGTTTTAAAATTGTTTTTGAGTGAATTAAACTTATTTTAACAATCATGAAGCGTTCCAGAATCATTTTAAAGCAGTTTCTTCTTCTCTTTGATGATGGAAAATAGGTTTTCTCAAGAAAATACCGCAAACGATCGCAGAGGAATTGAAACGTACAAGTCAAGTCGGCACCTGGTTAAATTGGCATCTAGTCAAATCGGCACCTATTCGACGTCAATTCGGCATCTAATAATATTTGTTATAATATTTTCTATTCAATTAATTACTGTTACCAAGTACATAGTGAATATGTTGTTGTGTATTTTGGTAAACCACGAAACGAAAGTGAATATGTAGTGTATAAAGGTACTACTCAACGAAGCCCTTACAAAAGCTGTTGTTTTAACAATTAGACAATTTGTGTAATTGTAAAAACAAGTCAATTATTAAAATAAAATGGAAAACTATGAGTCCCTTTCAATAAATCAAACTTTCATGCCAAATAATTAGCTAATTTAAGGTGTTTGTCTTTCAGTAAAGTTTAAACAGCATTAAACCAACAATCCTGTAAAATGCTCAACTGGTTGAAATAATGCAGAAAAATACACAATATCTCCTGTATTAGTCCAAATAATTATGACGTCTGGCAAGGCTATTTTATTATTTTTCTGGGACGCCTTCATACGACGTTCGTAGGAAGGCGTCCCAGAAAAAAAATTAACATAGCCTTGCGGTTATAGGAAGGTGTTCCAGAATAAAATTAAAAAGCCTTGCCAGACGTAATAATTATTTGGACTATTCATATATAAATTATACATATCATTAAAAATACACCAAAAAAGTCATTAGTTGAGAAAAATAAATATATACAAAATGTACATGAACACCCAAAAATGTGAAAGTTAGTATTTAACTCTTTTTGCTTAAATACTGAAAAAAATTCTGGCAACCCCTTTCTTATTTTTACCCTATTGCGTAAAATACTGTTAAAAATATATATTTAACATGGGTGACGAATTGACTATATCAGGTGTCGATTTTAACCAGGTGCTGATTTGTCCAGGTGCCAATTTAACTAGGTGCCAGTTTGACTAGAATTCTTTGACAAATGTTTGAAACTATCTGAGTTTCATTAGACCTTTGATAGCAGTAACAAAAAGATTATTTACTTAATATTTTGTGGGAGAAGGGGTTCAGACTGTGTGGTATCAGGTCTGTTTGTGCCCAATACATTTTCGCACCCTACACGTTCGCACATTCACACTCTACTCATTCGTGCCCAATTTTAATTCAAATTCAAGTTGAATAATTGGAAAATCATGGTTGTTGTTTTAAATTGCTTTGGTGTAAATACTGAATGTATTTATAGCTTGGTATGAGTAAAACATTGAAGATTTAAAAGGAAAAAACACAAAAGATAATTGTTTTTAACAGCTTGGTCCCATTGATCTGAAACAACGAAACAATAAAACATAGCAATCCACTAATATAACCAAAACATGATAAAATTTATTCAACACGCAGAAACAAACATAGTCAGAATCTCACTTCATTTTGAAACAAGTCAATGAAACAAGTTATAGCAATACACTAACCAAAACATGATTAAGAGTTATTCAACACAAAATAAAACGTTGACAAAATACCACTTTATTTAGAAAGGATTATTATTATTTTTAGCAATACCTTATCCAAAACATGATTAAGATTTATTCAACACAAAAAAAAATTGCTGTCTCACTTTATTTTGAGACAATGACAACAATTATACTTATAAGAAAACACTTGCTTACAGAGTTATTAAATACAAAACCAATTAAGATTGGGTGCGAACAATGTAGGGTGTGAAAGTGACAGGGGTGAAAATGAGTGGGCGCAAACGTGAATGGAAGCGAACGGACCCAGATTCAGACTATGTACCAGTGAGAAATATACAAGCCTTTCTACGGTATTTATTTGTACAATTCAGCTAGTCTTGACCTATTCATTTGTCTTAAAAAACCAGCCAGTTGTCACCTTCACTTCACACACACACACATATACGAATATCAATTATATGCTCACGATACATGTTGCATTGTTAAACTAATTACGGTATGTGAAAATCAAGACTTGCATAAAAACTATCCCAATATTAGAGACAGTGGCGTCATTTTTCTTCAGAGCTTTCAGCTCTTTGATTAAATTCAGAATTTAGTTTGGGTAATTATTTTAGTTTTTTATTTGATGTTTTATGAGATATGATTAGCATCTATTAGTTGGAAATGAGAGATAGTGAACTTTTTCTTAATGGACTATAATAAACAAATGTATGAAGCTTTTACATTGGTGTTTAGAAAGAGATCAAGTGAAAACAAGCATGGGCATAAATAATAATAACTGCCTTAATAGAAAAGTGATTAGAAAGAAACTGAAAAATTGCCTGTTATAAGAAAATAAAACAATTTCTTAGTTTCTAGATTATAACTAACAGCTTGTTGCATGAATTTTAGGTCTTGGAACGTGAGCATAACTTAGACAATGCATTGTTACAAGCTGGTAAATTCAATGATGCTTTAGACTCGCTCCTCAGTTGGCTAAAAGAAACAGAAGATATGGTTCAGAACCAAAAATCTCCATCCACTGACTACAAAGTGGTTAAAGCTCAATTACAAGAACAAAAAGTAAGTAAGGAAGTGGTGATGATTGGTGATAAGGGATTTGACTGCCATACATGTCATAGTATTTTGTACTTGATGTTTTCATTGTTTCAATAGGGATTTGACTGCCATACATGTTATAGTATTTTGTACTTGATGTTTTCATTGTTTCAATAGGGATTTGACTGTCATACATGTTATAGTATTTTGTACTTGATGTTTTCATTGTTTCAATAGGGATTTGACTGTCATACATGTTATAGTATTTTGTACTTGATGTTTTCATTGTTTCAATAGGGATTTGACTGCCATACATGTCATAGTATTTTGTACTTGATGTTTTCATTGTTTCAATAGGGATTTGACTGCCATACATGTCATAGTATTTTGTACTTGATGTTTTCATTGTTTCAATAGGAATTTGACTGTCATACATGTAATAGTATTTTGTACTTGATGTTTTCATTGTTTCAATAGGGATTTGACTGTCATACATGTCAAAATATTTTGTACTTGATGTTTTCATTGTTTCAATAGGGATTTGACTGTCATACATGTCATAGTATTTTGTACTTGATGTTTTCATTGTTTCAATAGGGATTTGACTGTCATACATGTTATAGTATTTTGTACTTGATGTTTTCATTGTTTCAATAGGGATTTGACTGTCATACATGTAATAGTATTTTGTACTTGATGTTTTCATTGTTTCAATAGGGATTTGACTGTCATACATGTCATAGTATTTTGTACTTGAGGTTTTCATTGTTTCAATAGGGATTCAGAATCAAAACTTGTTCAAGGTAAGGGCTTATTATAATGAATCAGAACAAATTTTGTTTCAACGTTGGAAAATAAAAATCAATGAACAAACTTACAAAATCAAAAAACAGTGTATTTTTTAAGATAGATAATTAAGGTTTAGCAGTTAACTATTGAGAAACAGTATCTAGATAAAGTACTTTATAAATCCAAACATTTGTTCATGATCTGATGACATTGTTTTCAGTTCTTGATGAAGATGTTAGACGATAGAGAAAGCAGTGTTAAATCAGCGAAACAACTTGCCGATAATCTATTGAAAAACCTTGACTCTAGAGAGCAAAAGGCTATACAGAATCAGTCAGCCCAGTTACAGCAGAGATGGGACGTGTTACGACAGAATGCTGCTAATCGTTTAGACAAGTTAAAGGACGTGGTTGGATTAGCTAGGGATTACCAGGAAGTGAGAGACCCTCTGTGTCAATGGCTAGACATGACGGAGAAAAAGTTTGCTGCTTTAGAACCGTCAGCAATGGATACTGAAGGCATTGAAAATATCATTACTTCATTAAAGGTAAGCAAAATAATTCTAGTGGCTAGACATGACAGAGAAAAAGTTTGCTGCTTTAGAACCGTCGGCAATGGATACTGAAGGCATAGAAAACATCATTACTTCATTAAAGGTAAACAAAATAATTCTAGTGGCTAGACATGACAGAGAAAAAGTTTGCTGCTTTAGAACCGTCAGCAATGGATACTGAAGGCATAGAAAACATCATTACTTCATTAAAGGTAAACAAAATAATTCTAGTGGCTAGACATGACAGAGAAAAAGTTTGCTGTTTTAGAACCGTCAGCAATGGATACTGAAGGCATAGAAAATATCATTACTTCATTAAAGGTAAACAAAATAATTCTAGTGGCTAGACATGACAGAGAAAAAGTTTACTGCTTTAGAACCGTCGGCAATGGATACTGAAGGCATAGAAAACATCATTACTTCACTAAAGGTAAAGGAATTCTTTAATCATAAAAACAGATAGTTCTTGTTGTAGTTCCTGTGCTAAAAAAAATATTTTATATATATGTGGCATCTGAAATGTGTTATTTGATTTAATTTATTTGGAGAAATAAAAATTTATAGGTTTAATAGTTTACTTGAAATATTATTAAATCCATATAACACTACAGGAATTGTCTTAAAAAAAGAAGAAAAAAACAATTTTTTGTTGGGCACTTATTATAATAAAAAAAGCTAAATAATTGTGTAATTACAGGATATGGAGGATGACATTGCTAACCAAGAATACAACTTCACGAACTTAGGAGACAAATCTGACAACTTACAGAAATATTGTTCAGGTACAAATTTCTAAATATTTAAAACTTGTATAATAATAGATTAAGATTGGGATTGCAAACAGACCTTGATACAAAAACAAAATGCTATAATGACTTAAACAAATTTACTTTGCATACTATTTTGTAGTATTTTATAAGTTGATTATAGTATAATGTTTATATGTCTTATTAAGAATATTATAAGATAAGACTTGAAGTGTGATACTTATTGAATATCCCTTTGCTATTGTTTGCCTCTCTTTTACATGAGGATTTTGGAAGTGAAAGAGATGGAAATGTTAATATTACAATTAAGAAATAATTCATGGAAGCCATAGATTGTTGGAAATTTACACATGGCCTGGGCCGTGATATTCGAACTTTATCCTGAGCGTTAGCGAGGGATAAAATTAATGAATATCACGGCCCAGGCCATGTGTAAATTTCCAACAATCTATGGCTTCCATGAATTATTTCGATTCTAATAGGACAAATACGGTCATTAAAAAACTGAAGCTAGGGTAAGTATGCTGTGTGTGTGGCTGTTCTTTTTTACTCCCTGTTAAATAAAGCTCAAATATTTTTATAAATATGTAGCTTGCGTAGGTTATTTCGTGAATAACTGATAGAAAATTTTTTTTTAATTCTTTAAATTCTCAAACCCAACATTTGAAATTTTTAATTTACATGTTTTTCTCGTAAGCTTCCTTCAAATCCAAAGTTGACACTTTGTAACTAAGGACCCGCCATGTTGACTTGCTAAAATGAGTAAATATGCGAATAATGCAATAGAATAGAAAATAAAACAAAACCTACCTAACAAATCAGTTTTAATACAATACCATACGAGTTCTGATGGTTTACATAACAGAAAACTTTCAACTTTAGCGGTTTCATTTGTATGATGTCATGTTTTGATATGACTTAAATGCGCCAAAAAGATTTAATAGACGTTCACGGAATTTTATTTTATTTTTATTTTGTTGATTTCTCCAGGCTCTTGTGCATTACTTCTTTTTATTATGCATACGAATAAGAGTAAAAGTTATTTTGTCTTTTTTTATTTGCACTTTTTAAAACAATAAATTGGCAAAGGGTCTGCAAATAGGTTCCAATACATGAAGACTTACGTGGGAAGTATATTGTAACAGCCATTATTATGTATATCTCCGAGTCTGCGCTAAGTATATTTTATCGAGAATTTTATCACAGTGTTGTTTACAAAGCTAAAGAAGCACGTCATATTACAATCAACTATTACTTTGGTATAGGGTCTTTCTATTCAGTGTAATTTTCCATTCCTGTTA
Source organism: Mytilus edulis (assembly GCA_019925275.1). Lineage (NCBI taxonomy): Eukaryota > Metazoa > Mollusca > Bivalvia > Mytilida > Mytilidae > Mytilus > Mytilus edulis. The sequence continues at coordinate 130,746,845 of CM034349.1, forward strand.
TCTGAGAACTTAAGATGGTTTTATAGAAAACTGATTCTACAAAATATAGAAATATTGCCTAGTTGCTACTTCATTTTAACTGTAAGAACTTAATAAATATCTTTTTTGCCAGTATAAAGCTTAGCTAAGGTCAGATATTTGAATACTAGAAAACAAATAGAAAGAATGTTGAATAGTAAACACTATAAATGGTTACCTTATAGGACCTGATGCTGATACACTAGACAAGAAAACCAAAGCATTCCAGAGTAGATTCTCAGATCTCCGTAACAAAGTCTCAGATTCTACGGAACAAATGGAAGAAGCTTTACCTCTCGCCAAAAACTTTAATGTAGCACATGCTAAATTCCTAGACTGGGTCCTATCAGTAGAACCACAACTAAGAGCCAAGGAAGCCACAGGACCAGAAGCTTTTGAACAAGTACAGGTGAGACAAACTATTTTAGGATCAAAATGATTATTAAAAGTAAGATTCAAGTCAAAAATGTTTGTTTTTTTGTCGAGCCTGCAACTTTTGTTGCAGAAAGCTCAACATAGGGATAGTGATCCGGCGGCGGCGGAGGTGTTAGCTAACTTCTTAAAAACTTTATATTTTAGAAGGTGGAAGTCCTGGATGCTTCATACTTTGTATATAGATGCGTCATGTTACGAAGTTTCTGTCAGTCACATGTCCAATGTCCTTGACCTCATTTTCATGGTTCAGTGACTACTTGAAAAAAAAGTTAAAATTTTTTGTAATGTTAAATTCTCTCTTATTATAAGTAATAGGATAACTATATTTGGTATGTGCGTACGTTGCAAGGTCCTCATGCCCGTCAGACAGTTTTCACTTGACCTCGACCTCATTTCATGGATCAGTGAACAAGGTTAAGTTTTGGTGGTCAAGTCCATATCTCAGATACTATAAGCAATAGGTCTTGTATATTTGGTATATGGAAGGATTGTAAGGTGTACATGTCCAACTGGCAGGTGTCATCTGACCTTGACCTCATTTTCATGGTTCAGTGGTTATTGTTAAGTTTTTGTGTTTTGGTCTGTTTTTCTTATACTATATGCAATAGGTCTTCTATATTTGGTGTATGGAAGGATTGTAAGGTGTACATGTCTAGCTGGCAGGTGTCATCTGACCTTGACCTCATTTTCATGGTTCAGTGATTATTGTTAAGTTTTTGTGTTTTGGTCTGTTTTTCTTATACTATATGCACTAGGTCTTCTATATTTGGTGTATGGAAGGATTGTAAGGTGTACATGTCTAGCTGGCAGGTGTCATCTGACCTTGACCTCATTTTCATGGTTCAGTGGTCAAATTTTAATTTTTGAGTTTTGGTCTTTTTTCTAATACTATTGCAATATGTTAACTATATTTGGTGTATGGAAATATTTTATGATCTATATATTAGTTGTGCAGGTTTTATTTGACCTTGACCTCATTTTCACGGTTCATTGCTCAGTGTTAAGTTTTAATGTTTTGGTCTGTTTTTCTTAAACTATAAGCAGTAGGTCAACTATATTTGTTGTATGAAAGAAATGTCTTTCTGAAATGGTTCATCTGACCTTGACCTTAATTTCATGGTTTATTGGTCAATGTTTGGCTTTCTTGGTTAATGTGAAGTTTATGTGACAGTTGTAATAAAGTTTTATATTTAGGACTATCAACATACTATCAATGATTAGTAAAGAAGGCGAGACATTTCAGTGTGTGCACTCTTGTTTACAAAAAGGCAGATTACGATATGAAAATAATGAGTGTTCATTTAAGAAAAAATAATTACTCTTGAGGTTGAAATACAAAAATGAAAAAGAAATTTTCATTTTCTTTTTGAATTGGGTTTAGAGAAGTAAAGTTAAAGATGTTTGAACAGCTTTTCTTGGAAATACATCTCCTTTTACTTTTGTTTTAGAACTTTGTTCAACAGTTACAAGAGATTCAGGCTGTGATAGAGACACTGAATAACGATGGTAACCTGTTAGCTGAGCTTGCTCCTGGTGATGCTGGGCTTAGAGTGGAAGATACTATCAATAAAAACATGAAACGATATGATGCTGTCAATGACAACATACAGAGAAGGTCACAGAAACTTAGGTCAACAAAACAAAGGTCATCTGAGGTAAGATTAGAGGTCAAAGAGTATACATAATGTAAAGGGCATCTGAGGTATGAATAGGGGTCAAATAATATCCATTATTTGGAAGTCACCTTGCAGTGTCCACAAAACATGAGGTTATCTGAGCTAGGATCCATGATACATAGGTTATTCTATGTTAGAAATACAACAGATGAACAGATGTATATAAATGTTACTAAATGAAAGCGGATGCAGACAAAATCTGTGCAATTAAGCAAGTAAATGTTCAAAATTTCAATGCTTGAAAAAACCTATACAAAATATGAAAAGGTAGCAATACATTTTACTTATGTTGTTTCCAGATTGTAAATGATATGAATGACTTGATAGAATGGTTTGATGATGAGGCTAAAAAGATCAAATCTGCTGAAGATGTTAGTAGTGATCCTGTCAAACTCAACAAACAGATAGCTGAACAAAAGGTATGCAGAAAGATTATTATACAGATAAAAAGAATGGTCATCGTTGAGATATGTTATCATATTTGTACATTCTCACATAGTTAAGATGTGTCTTTATTCTGAATCATAGTATTATGCCAAATGATATAGCAGCTGATTACAATCCTATTATATATATTTAAAGATTATATTTTTGAGACAAAAAGTTGATAAGAAGTCCAATAACTACCTTTACATAGATAAACTTTATTTTATATAAGTAAGGAAAAAGCCATTTCTTTGTGATAAAATAAATATCAATGCCTAATAAGTTTGATAGAATTCTTTGAGCAACAAATATTTTAGATACTCTTTCCATATTACAGGCAATTAATGATGACATCAGCAGCCAGAAAGCCAAAGCCAGAGAATTCATAACCAAGGGTAAAAAATTATTACGAGAATCTTCATTTGAGGATGATCCACAATTAAGAGAAAGAGTCGAACATTTAAAACAGAAAGTAGATGCTGTAGGAAAACTAGGTGTAGATAGATTGAGTCAGCTAGAACAGACTCTGCCATTGGCTAAAGCTTTTTATGATACACATCAGGATCTGATCACATGGTTTTCAGAAGTTAATCCCACGCTTGCTGAGTTAGATGTTATGTCCATCGATGCAGATCATGTAAAGAGACAACAAGATCAAGTCAAGGTATGAACAATTTTAATTTTGTGTAATATTAAAAAAGTTCAAACATATTTAGTCAATACATATGTATTGGATATAAAAGTCACTTGTATAGTTTTAAAAATAATCAATGAATGAAAATCAAACAATATATCAACATCAACTTTACTTATTGCAAAAACACTATAAATACCATGGCTTGCCAACAACGATATTAAATTTTTAACGTAATGATCTCCTTTTCACTAGGTGTTAAAACAAGAAGTACAGGACCACAAACCAGTGATTGACAGACTTAACAAGACAGGAAATGCCTTAGTCAAACTTTGTGGGGAACATGATTGTCTCAAGGTTCAGAAGATGCTTGATAAGGACAACAAAAAATTGGATGATATGAGAAACTCCCTGAGAGACCGATCAATGTCTATCGATGAAGCTTTGCAGCAATCAGCTGAGGTATATATTGTCAGAAAACAAATTTAAGTTCAGAAATCCATCTTTTTTAAATTCTAGATATAAGCTGTTACAATTTTAAGATTCTGAAGAAAATATCAAAAAAATTAGTGGACCCAAGAAGTGATTTGGAATAAGATAATCATATATACAGTAACTTATTTGAGTTTTATAATGTTTTAATAGTGTTTGTTTTACCTGTATTCATACACCTGTTTGACATGTATACAATACTGCGACATTGCTTACTCACAAATATTCATGGCCTTATCAATAGTTTTTGTCCAAGGATTAAGTACTGCAAACACAATTGTATGAATTCCTGCACACAAATAATGTGATCGTAATTTTAAATGACAGTTCTAATTACTGGAATCTTGATCCATTCTCAGTAGTATAAATCTAATACTAATCTATTTGACATCTAATTGTAGTTCACAGACAAGTTGGAAGACATGTTAGAGACTTTAGCAACAACAAGTGAACAAGTAGAGAATGCTGAACCAGTGTCTGCTCATCCTGACAAACTCCGAGAACAACTGGCAGAAAATAAGGTTACATTCTAAACATTCTATGCTATCACACTTTCAACTTTGAATCATAACGATTTATGTTTTACAATGACTTTGGTTATTACTAAGAACAAGTTCAGACTGTTAAAAGAATATACAGTTCCCTATTATATATATTTTTTTAAAAAGCCACAGTTACACCACTATGATGGATGAAGCAATGTTTATATTACTGCACTGTGGAAGTTGACTGATCTTTTAAATCAACAATCAAACCCCAATAATTGATTATACAATGTTTTCATTATTGCAGTGGGAAAGTTATCAATCATTGAATATATTTTATAGAAAAAAAAATTAGAAGTTGACAAATTTTATAATGCATTTTATAGTACTGTATAGAACAAATATATTTGTAAAGTTTGATTGATTTTTGTAGGCCTTGTTGGAAGACATGGACATGAGACAGACTGCTTTACAGTCCATTAAATCTACTGCTGAGGACCTGATCAATCAAGCTGGCAGTGACCAGGACGAGGCAGTCAAAGGTATAATGTTCTTTTTATGTAGAATGCCTGGGATAAAATTGATAAAAGATACATTAACAGTGGTCATAAATAATGAAATAGTCTTTGAAATGGCTCTAACCAGTGAAGATGATCCAATTAATGAATTTATTTGCTGCTGAGACCTTTTATACCCCATGCAACAAATTTGCGGGGGAATTAATGTTTTTGACCAGTTCGTCAGTCAGTCAGTCTGTCAGTCCTGTTTCTGTCATCGCAACTCCTTTGAAACCACACAAAAGAATTTCATGAAACCTTTTTATAGATAATAAGGACATATTATGTAGATGTGCATATCAACAGGAAATTATGATTCAATTTTTTTCTAGGAATTATGCCCCTTTGAACTTATTTGCTTTAATATACTACTGCAACAGAATTTCATGAAACCTTTAACATTATAAGGACATACTATGTAGAAGTGCATATTGACAGGAAATTATGATTGATTTTTTTTTTTTACAGTTATTTTTTATTTGTTCAGTGACAATTTTGGGGCGGGGGATGTGAGCGCTCATTAAGGTTCTTTAATTTTTATTAATTTGTCACTGTAAAAAGAACTGCATTCAAAAGAAATATCTTCTGTTTTAGATGTTCAACAAAAGTTAAATGAACTGATAGATCTGTACGAGGGTATCAAGGATGCCACACATTCCCGTACTCAAGCTCTGGAGGAAACACTGGATGTGTCAGAACGATTCTGGGATGACCTACATTCTCTTGCTGGTACAATCAAAGACCTACAAAATGCCATAGTCCAGCAGGACCCACCTGCCTTAGAACCAGCAATCATCAGAGAACAACAGGATTATATGGAGGTATATTTCAGTACTACATGTTTTATCATTATGGGGGTCGCTCATGGTTGTGGTATATTGTGATTTGGATGTTCACCTGTCTGGAACTACTGGACAAAATTTGTGAAACTTTCACAGATCTGAATCAAATGATGAAATCTTCCTCTTTTTTCATTTCTTCGTTCAAATCATTTGTATGTTTCCTAATTTTATAATCTTTATTGCTTTTAAATGAAAGACTTGTTTATGATATGAAATTAAAGGAAAAAGATGTGTATACTTTTGTGTATTGTACATGTAAATGCATATTTTGCATAATTTAACATCCTTTCTGATTTTTTACAAACGAAAGTGAACCAACGCCTGGTGAGTCTGTAGTACCGTAGAGTCCATAAAGTTTCTGATTTTTGTCAAACATTGAGAAAAAGATTAATTGAAGAAATGTCATATTTTATTTACAATTTGTTTTTCATCAATAGGCACTGAAAGATGACATTGAAGCAACCCAAGCAGACATAGAAGATGTCAGTCAGACAGGGGATCAGTTGGTATCACTGTGTGGGGATCCAGAAAGACCAGAGGTGGAGAAAAATGTAAACGACCTTCAATTGACCTTAGGAAATGTGGCAGACAAGTTTGAGAAGAGATCCAAAGACCTGGAAGTAGCTCTGACCAAGGCTGTTCATTTCCAGGATGAACTTATGGTAGATACAAGTTAAATTATGATTTTCACTTTAGTATTGTCTTAAAAAAATCATTTGCTGTTTCAGGCAAATTTGATTGTAAAGGTCTTATTCTTTGTGATTAATGTTTCTGCAGAAAAAAAGTCTGCATTGTGTACTCTTAAATAGTTTTTGGCTCTACATATTCCATGATGAATTTCAAATTCATATAAGATTTCTGTACACAGCAAAGAGGCAAATGTTTTACATATTTTTGTAAAGTATTTCATAGAATGACAGATCACTCCTGTTCTTTTCAATTACTTTCGTGTATTACAAAAATTCAATTCTTGAGACTTATACATAATTTTGTTTTAACACTTTCTAAGTCAAATAAGTGTATTTCATGCATCAAGAATTTATGACAGACGTCACATGTTCTCCTTTTTCATTGTAGAAAATATTAGTCTGGCTGCAGAAGAATGAGGTTAAAGTGAGAGAGTTTGGCCATGTTGGTACGGACTTTGATACCATCAAAATTCAGTGGAACCAAGTTAAAGTGAGTAAAAGAAGTCTATAAAATTAACACTTACTTTGTTGGCCTCAAGAATCACTGATTAACATTAACTTTTGAAATGCACACCTGATGCAGTATAATATGTACTGTTAATGTTATTTTTCATGTTATCAAGTATTGTAGAACAAAGCATATAGTTGGGTTTTTTTTCTAACAAATGTAAGTAAAGCATTAGTAAATGGCGGTATTGGATTTGATAATCTGATAATTATATATTGAATTATAAAATATTTTCTTTGTATAATCAGGATATGAAAGCCAAAATAGAACCAAAGCAAGTTGATGTGGAAGCATTAAATCAGAAAGCCAATGACCTTGCCAAGGACAGCACTCCAGAACAGGCAGCCATTGTTAAAGAACCTATGTCAAGTGTCAATAAAAGATGGGACAATCTGCTGGAAGGACTTGGAGATCGGGAGGTAATGTATTCACATTGTTTCAGCTACAACATCTGCAAAAGAATATTATATGGTAGAAATATTTGCATTGAAGATTAGGTTCAGATAAAATTCTTCAGAGTGAATTGTTAGTCATGTAATATAAAAGATATGTTAAGATTCATTGCAAAAGATGTGTTTGATTGTCTTGGATTGGTTTTTCTATTGCTTTTTGATCTAAGAATATTTCTGCCCTGAAATTTGATTATTGAAAGTTTGTTATTTTATTGTTTTTATTGTAATAAATATTTCTAACCTTAAGCTAGTTAATTGAAAGTTTGTTATTTTTATTGTAGAGAAAGTTACAGATGGCCATGTTGAATGTTGGTCAGTTTGAGCATGCTCTGAATGAACTGCTTGCCTGGCTGGATAAAACTGACCAGTCTTTAGATGATGCCACTTCAGTGAATGGTGACCACAAATCTATAGAAATAGAACTGGCTAAACTCAAGGTAATTAGTGACTTAAATTTTGAGTTTATGATTCTAATTTTGTGTTAAAGAATGGGGGGAAAAGCTGTTAACTTGAAATGAAATTTTCATCTGTCAATTCATTATTTGGTGAGTTTCTAATTTTGATAGATGTTGTATCTTGTAGGCATACCTGTCAACTGACCCGGATTCTGCGGGTGTGACCGGAGATTTTCACAATTCTGAGGGATCACCCGGATCACCCGACGGGTCATTGAAATAACCCGGAAAATCCGAAAATGACCCGATTTCACCCGTATTTCTTAGCCAATTGAGATTGATTTTCATGACATAAGTAATATTCCTTTGAAATACCGGCAAATTCGTAATTCTTCCATGAACATGCAGTTCATCTAGCTATGTAAACTGTCAAATTAAGTGACCTATTAAGTGCATGGCTTCACTTGACAGCTTTGGTGTCAAACACACTGTTGATTAACACCAATTACCTTAGCTTTAGGTCGTAAATAAATTGCCCTGTTGTTTTACAAAGATATTTCAACTAAGAGTTACTTCCCCTTATTTGTCATCATTCAAAATTATTCCTTATATTTACATTTTATGGGTGAAAAAATTAAATCATAATAATATAAAATTCAAATACATATTGAAAAATAACTTTTCATTATTTTTATACCTTTATACAATTTTAAAAAAAAAGTTGAAAATTATTTTTTACATTTATACTTCCTTTAACTGTATTGCTATATTTTATCATAGTCTAATTTCCTTGTCAAATGATAGATGAATGTTCATTCATGTAATACCTCTACATGGTTTGTTTAAAGGCTAGTACACCCATTTTAAAAATACATTTGAAAAAATAAATTTTAGATGATGACAAAAGTAAAGGACATAAGACTGTGATACACAACTTAACCAAGTGAACATGCATTGATGTTTTGGTATCTTTGATATACATTATAAGAAAATGTACCATAAATACTGAAATTCAGCTCGAAAAAGTTCGTACACGTTATGACCTGAGATTTGATTCTTCAATGCAGGTCATGACCTGCATTTTCATCGTCACAGGTTGACAGGTATGCTTGTAGGTACAGGTGAACCACATATAATTTCATGAAGACTTGTTAACAGGATTTCATGAAGACTTGTTAACAGGATTTGTCAAAACCATGACACCAAATATCCAAGAAAACAGAATTTTTCATAATTCTTAATAATTTATAGCCCCCAAAGAAGTAAAACCACAATATGTAACTTGTTATGATTTGTCTGTAAATCTATGTTATATTGATATTGAAATCGACATGATATATCCATCTTACACTGATGTGGTATTACAGAACAATAAGTTCATAGGTTAATATTGTTCATGTTTTCAGGTCATACAAAATGACGTTGATGGCCACAAAGAAAGTGTCGATTCCTTGAAAGAAGCAGGTGTTCGTGTGGTTGCTAAGGAACATGGTACAGACTCTCCTGTAAAAAGGAAACTCAATGAGATCAACACCATGTGGGGCCGTGTACAGGATAAATGTAACAACAAACATAAACGGCTAAAGGATGCTCTCAGAGAGGTAAAAGCCCTGGATTTCAATGAATTAAGCATATTTGCATGAATTCGCTATGAATACATTTTGCAGATGAAAATTATGAAAATTAAACTATTATATTCGACAGTTAAAAACCAGTCAAAAGACCTCATATGTTTGTATAAATTGTTAAGATTTACTTTTTATTTTATTTGCTTGGAACAAACAAGACACCCTTTCTCATGTCATTGTAGGAGTGTAATTTGAAAAGTTTTGGTTTTTATCATTGCTGTGGAGCTTATTTCATTGCTAGAATGTAATTTTACAACTCATTGATTTATTTTTCAGGCCAAGTCCTTTGCTGGTGATCTACAAGATACATTGGCCCATATGTCAGAGTTAGAGGATAATTTGATAACATCAACACCAGTTGGCGGCTTACCTGAGACAGCCAAAGAACAGTTTGAGAAATTCATGGTAAATACTTAAAGCTCTTATTAAAATAGCACGGTTTTTGTTGAAATTTAAAAGTTTAGATATCTAGGATTTTAGTATCTCTTCTTAATGAATTTATGTTGGAACTCAGCTACTGAACATAATCTGTAAAAGAAACAAAATTTGATAACTAATCAATACCAGTGAAAAGAACAGAGCAATTTTTATTCATCACTTTCAGTTCAAAGAATAGAGCATTTGTTCCTCATAATTATAAGTTAAAAGAACCTAGCACTTTTGTTATTAGTTAAAAGAAAGGCACATTTGTGTTCATCAATACCAGTTAAAAGAGCATTTTCTTCATCATTATTAGTTTTAAATAAAATACCAAAGCATTTATTAACATACATAACAATTATAACTGAATTTGTCAAATGACTTTAATGCATACCTCAAAAATGTGATGTTTTCCTTTTCAAACTGTAAATAAATGCATATACATATTGTTTGTATTTTAGCATGTGTACAATGAACTAGATAACACAGATAGAAGGATAGGTAAACTGACAGAAGCTGGAAACAAACTGGCAGCTAAAAAGTCTGACACTGCTGCTAATAGTATCAGACAAAGCCTGGGAATACTACACCAAAGATGGGAAAATATCAGGACTAGAGCTGAGGATAGAAAGGTATGTCATAGTTCCATGGGTGAATTGCTTTAAGACAAATTTACCATTTACCCTGAAAGTACTACACTGTTTTGATCTACTTTAGAAAATTTTGTATGTATTATAACAGAAATAACATCTAAGTAAGAATTTAGTTTTTATGAAGATTTCACTGATTTGTTTAAGTTATGAGCTTTATTAATTTGTCTTATTGGTTTTGATTATTGAAGAAGAAATATAGTTATTAAAATGATGACAATCATGTTAATCGTGTTTATCATTATGAGCATGTTAATCATTATTAGGCAAAGCTAGAGAGTGCAGTAGGACAAGCCAACAGTTTCAGTGATGACCTTGACAGGTTTATAGCCTGGTTAACAGACACGGAGAAAACACTGAACAATCTGAAACCAGTCAGTCGTTTGCTTGACAGGATAGCAGTTCAAATTGAAGACCACAAAGTAAGAAACCTGCATATTATAACAGTTTGCAATATGCAAAATGGGAACAATCTTTTTCGGGTTAACTAAGTGGAAAATTTATGAAGAGTTCAATAAGATATTATTTTAGTGATTTATTTTTATTAATATTAAGTTTTGAAAAGATGTAAAACTATTTTTAAGGGTTAAATTGTTTACTTTACTACATGAATTAAGCAAAAGTATAGATGGTTTCATATTTGTATTTCAATGGAAATTGTTATGATAGATACTAAGATATTGTGTATTCTATTTCTATATCAGGCGTTACAGAAAGATGTGAGTAAGAACCGAGAGACTATGATAGCTCTGGACAAGACAGGAACACATCTGAAATACTTCAGTCAGAAACAAGATGTCATCCTTATCAAAAATCTTCTGGCCAGTGTTCAACATCGCTGGGAGAAAATTGTATCCAGGAGTGCTGAGAGAACAAGGCATCTAGAAAAGGGATACAAGGAAGCCAAACAGGTAAAGAAACATAGAAAATATATAGCTCTTGATTTAGATGTTTTTATGTGGTTTTAACTTCCATCTTATGGTAGCTTGAAATATATGGTCAAATTTATGATTCAGAATTTATTTTTTTATCATACAAACATAGTCGGAATAAGACATGATAATTACATTATGAACAAATATTGTAGATTTAAGCTTTTATATTGTAATATAGAAGTATCATTATTTATTTTTTTAGTTCCATGCCATGTGGAGAGAGTTACTTGATTGGTTAAGAGAAGCAGAGAAGACCCTAGATTCTCATCATCAAGTAGGAAATGATCCAATCAAAATAAAGGCTGAGATTGCAAAACACAAGGTAGATAATCCATTTGAATTATTCTGAATATGTGTATGAGTAGTTAATCCATTTGAATTATTCTGAAATATGTATATGAGTAGTTAATCCATTTGAATTATTCTGAAATATGTATATGAGTAGTTAATCCATTTGAATTATTCTGAAATATGTATATGAGTAGTTAATCCATTTGAATTATTCTGAAATATGTATATGAGTAGTTAATCTATTTGAATTATTCTGAAATATGTATATGAGTAGTTAATCCATTTGAATTATTCTGAAATATGTATATGAGTAGTTAATCCATTTGAATTATTCTGAAATATGTATATGAGTAGTTAATCCATTTGAATTATTCTGAAATATGTATATGAGTAGTTAATCCATTTGAATTATTCTGAAATATGTATATGAGTAGATGCTAGGTAACCAATCAATTGAAGAATTTCAGTTTTAAAAAGGTGGAAATTTCCTTTCAGATTTTTTTGGGGTATAAAAATATACGGTAAAGCTACCTGAAAATAAAGATGAGACACCATAAATCATAATGTAAAAAAAAATGAATGAAGAAATACAAACAAAACTTATAAATGGATATCAATTTTACTTATTACAGAATTTTAAAATACTGAATAGACAGTATAATATTTTTTTATTTGGAATTTTTTTGAAGCCAATTCACCAATTCTCTTTACTGTGAAGTTCTCTCAGAGAACAAAATAGTCAATGACTTACCCTAGAAGCTAGACTGGTGAGATTCTGGATCAAATATTTTACTTTACAGGAATACCAGCGAGGTATTGGTACCAGACAGCCATTATATGACAGTATCAACAGGTCAGGAAGGACGTTGAAGGACAAATGTCCACCAGAGGATGTCACAGATATACAAAGAATGTTAATAGAACTGAAAACTAAATGGAACACAGTCTGTAGTAAATCTGTGGACAGGTAGGTCTTATTATAGTCAGTATTTGGGATTTTTAATTGCTTTATTTGTATCCTATTGTCATAAGATAGTAAGTGCTGTGAAATAATATATTTTAGGTTTTTAGTAGTCAGCAAAAAAAAAAAAAATTTAAAACAATGACTTTTAATTGTTAGTTTCACTTTCCTCTCGTAAAATTCTGTCATCAAGGCAGCTAGTTTGAGAACACTTAACTGTTTGCTGCTATAGAGTTATCTTTCTTCTTTTCAGGCAAAGACAGTTGGAGGAGGCTTTGTTGTTTGCTGGTCAGTTCTCTGAAGCATTACAAGCTCTGTTGGACTGGCTGGGTAAGGTAGAACCTACTCTGGGGGAAGATCAACCTGTTCATGGCGATATAGATACAGTCAATAACTTAATGGAGTCACATAAGGTGAGGTCTAGAAGAAATGGCAAATGTTATCATTTGTATTTTGTATTTCATAGAAACAACAGTCAATTCTGCCGATATTTTACCCATGGCTGTAGCTCGTGATAAAATATTTAGCCAAGGGCCATCCAGTGGTAAAATCAGTATAAATTCAAGTCCCCATGAATTATTTCCTAAATACACATGTATAACCACTGTCACTGAAATAGGACATCTTTTACATTCATTGTTTTCAAAGTCAGATGTTTGCAGCATATTTTTTTTATGGCTATGGCCAGATATGCAGCTTACTATTTGATTTGTCAGCAGATTAATCTCAATTCTGTTTTACCTAACAATATGTTCTTACTTTTTAAAGGCATATCAGCAGGAACTTGGTGCCAGGGCCAATACAGTAGAATTTGTAAGGAAACGTGCCAAAGAATTAATGGATAAATCTGAAGGTGACATGTCACAGCAACAAGCTGAATTGATAGAGTTATCTACCCTGTGGGATAGGGTTTGTAAGCTGAGTGTCAACAAACAGGAACGACTGGAACAAGCACACAAACTGGTAAGTAATATCTGCCTTCTTCTGACAGATACTTTATTATTATAAAAATATATTAAAGGTGGGGTAAAACCCCAGAAAGTAAACAGTTACAGGCAATGTTTGGAAAATTGATAACTTTCTAAGTTGACTAAAAAAATGTTATAGGGCAAATATATTAATTTGATGGTGGAATTTTTATAGCAATTGTATGAAGACAACAATCCTAGTTATTAGTCGGTAAACTTTCATTCATGCTTTTTACTTGAATTGTTTATTTAACAATTAATAATATTATATATATTTAGGCTGAAGAATTCCACAAGAAAGCCCAGGGATTGCTGGAATGGCTGGCATCAGCTGAGAGACAACTTAGATATAGAGGACCAATCCCTGATGAGGAACCTTCTCTGATCAAACATATAGAGGAGCACAAGGTAAAGTATAGGATGTAGTAAAGAACATTATGATTTGAAAAAATTAAGGTGATGAAATAGGATGCTTAAAAATATCCTCACAATGAAATTTTAAGGCCAAAAAAATTGACTTTGCAAATTTAATTATCTTGTATATTCATATTGTATTTTGCCGGTTTTTATTGTATTTTTAAGATTATTATTCTATGGTTATAAATATCTTTAAAAAAGGGAACCAATTAAAAGTAGGTTAAAGTGAGTTTAATATTTTAATGTGCAGTTTTAATGGTTTCACTTTTCATTTCCAGAAATTTGAGGAAGAACTTATGAGACAAGAGGCCCACCTGAGAGAGACATTGAACATAGGCCAGGATATAATGAAAAGATGTCACCCTGATGCCCTGTCCACACTTAAACATTGGCTATCTGCTCTTAAAGCCAGATGGGAAGAGGTGGGTGTTGCTAGATATAGTTATTATAATTCTGTTGAGGGTAGGGTAGCTGGTTTAAAGAAGTAGGGTTTATCCTATTGTGGAAGTTTATGTGATGTATAAAAATCAGCCATGTTTATAGATGACAGATTATTGTAAAAAATTACTATCTCTGCAATAGATATTGGACTTTGATAACATCTGATCAATAGCAATAGATGATTGTTGAAACTGTTCTCACTATTTTCTTTTTTCCCTTCTTTGGTCTACATACTTGCTGATTTCTAATAAGACGTTATATTGGTCACTGGTTTTACAATCATTGTTCAATTGGGGAAAAAATGCTTGAATAATACACGAAACAATAAGGTGAACTTAATTTAATTGGTAGATTTCTTTATTCTAACTGGATTACTGCAAGGAAATTCTTTATTATGGTCTACATGTTTCACCACTTACAGAATTAGAAACTGATTAAAATACTTGTTTGATAAAAAAAAAAAGTAATACATATATGGACGTTTTCTCTATGTTTCAGTTGACTGGTATGTGTAAGACCAGAGGTAAGAAAATGGCAGAGAATCTGTCAAATGTCAGATCTAATACAAGACTTCTGGATGATTTGTTAGCCTGGTTGAATGGAGCAGAGACAACATTAATAAATGTAGACCAGGAACCCATTCCAGGGGACATTCAGGTCATCCATGACCTCATCAAAGACCATCAGGTACAGTACAAGTACTTTGTTTCTGGATTGTTATTTTTTTTATATACTGTTTAAAAAAGTATTGGCTTGTTGATTTTATTGAGTATTAATTTTGTGGTTTTGTTTTTAATCAAAATTCCCAAATTGATACCTATAATCAATTTTTTTGACAGTTACCATAGACTAAAATTTGAGAATTATTGTAAAACATTGAGGTTTATCAGTAAAAGTTTGTAGAATATGAAAATATGATTTTATACCCAACTTTTGTAGCACTTCATGAATGAAGTATCAAGTAGGCAGCCTGATGTTGACCGTTTGATTAAAGCTGACAAACAAAGGACAGCGTCCACCTCAGAACCAGCATCATACATTCCAGTGTTGAGAAACACATCAGGAAGACCACACCTGTCAAACTCACTCCCAGGTACATAGTCTATACAAGTCTAACATCAACCATTTTCTTGATGTTTTGCTTAAATTATCAGTATGGTAATACAGTAATAAGTATTGAATCAGTATACACAAAGAAAAAAAGTCTTGAAATTGCCTGTATGAGATCTATAGGGAAAAAAAGACGATTCAATGAGACCCACCATTAAAAAAAAAAGAAAAAATACTGTTATTATTCTAGAATACATACAATTGTTACTGAAAAAAAACATGAAAGTATAAAACAATTATATTTAAAACCTTTATAACTATGTTGAGGTTAAAAATAATAAGTTTTCATTTGTTAATATAACAAATATCTCTCACTATGTAGGAGAGACAACGACAGCGGAAGGAGAACACCTGAACCTTCATTCAGAAATCCTAGAACTGGTGCCCTGTTTAACAAGTGGAGAGGAGTGTGGTTAATGACAATGGACAGACAACGGAAACTGCAAGATGCCCTTGATCATTTGAATGAAGTAGAAAAATTAAAGAACTTTAGTTTTGATCCATGGAGGAAAAGGTTCTTACAATGGATGAGACATAATAAATCCCGAATTATGGAAATGTTCCGTCGTATCGATAGAGATAAGGATGGAAGAATAACACGCAGAGAGTTCATCGATGCTATCATATCTACAAGTATGTAATATTTTATATCTAGAATATTAAACCTCAAGTCAAATATGTTAACCCTCCTGATAACAATTTAAATGTATCAAGTAAAATATTTGAGCTCTCCTGACAACCTTTTAATAGTATCAAGAAGTTTAAACAAGACAATTAATGGTGGGTTGTTTTAGACTAAATGATGATTTCTTGACGTTTTCTTTCAGAATTCCCTACAAGTCAGTTAGAGATGGACATTGTAGCTAACTTGTTTGATCGTGACGGCTCTGGATTAATTGATTACAAAGAATTTGTGTCGGCTCTCAGACCAGATACACACAAAGAAGTAAGTTACTTATATATAGTCTTCAGCAGAGCTTAAAAAACATGTGCCTTTTAATTGCCTATTGAAATACTATTAAAGACATGTAGAGAAGGGTTGTCTGCTGAAAAAAAGAGAGAGAATCATGTTTTGACTCCTTTGAATGGACATTTGATTTTATTGTGGTCTCATGTTTGGCATAAGTGATGGACAGAAACAAATCTCATTTGATTCTGATCATATCAAAAACAGGCCTGCCACTGGTTATCATTGATTCTAATGCAATTATTTTGTAACAATGGTTCTGATTGGATGACAGTACGCGTAAAATTCTCTATCTCCTTGTCTGTAACTAAGGAAGCCGATATTTTGAATTGCTGAATATATTGACATGTAATTTCTACAATAATAAGACAGAAAACTCACATGTTGCACCTAAAAATCTTCTTTTTTATCAAATTTTATTTTATTCCAAAGCGGCACAGAAGCAAGAAAACGCCCGGTGTTTATGTTTGACGCCGGAAGCATACCTATGACGTCTCCCAGGGAAGGGACCAAAGAAGATAACATCTTTTCGCGGAATTTTCTTTAATGAAGATTTTACACTGAAATCATGATTTAAATTGAATAATGAAATTGTTTTGCATTAGAATAGAGATAACTGTATTGTATTTGAAGCTTTGCTGACGACCATCGGTAGTTTTACTGTCGCAAATACCTGTTTACCTGTCTCCGCTCTGCGTCGCCAGGTAAACTAAATTTGCGACAGTAAAACTACAGATGGACGTCCTTAAAGCTTCAAATACAATACAGTTATCTCTTAATTCTGACTCGTCAAATTAAGAAAAGTCTTCTCTGGAACTGCAAGGCAAAATGATTTGAATCTTTACAGATTTCATGGGGGGGGGGGAAACTACTAACAATCCTTATTTAGGGTTAATTGGAAAGCAAACATGACAGCATTGCTTGCACATAGTCCCTATTAAAAGCCTATGGAAAGTCACATGTCTAAATTTGTTCTACAAATGTATTTGTGAAATTATTTTCACATGCCTGGTTCTACATTATGTTTGTTACAAATGGTTAGACTGGTGTGTATGTACTTGTTATAAACATGCTCATAAAAGGGAAAACTTTACCTTTTTTCATTTACTAATGCATGTATTTGTTAAACTTTGGATGGATTTAACATTTTAAATGAAATAAGTTCTACATTTATTTTATTTTTTTATTTCAGCTTGATAAAAATTTGACTGATTCAGAAAAGATCCATGATGAAGTACATGAACAGGTGTCCAAATGTACCTGTGTAAAACAGTTCCGTATCCACAAAATAGGAGAAGGAAAATACAGGGTATGTATTAAACAGTATTATGGCATGATAGTTATTGTTTATTTCATTGCATATTTCTTTTGTTTTTAGACGATTTGGGTTACATTCTGAACAGGGATAGTGATCCTTGTTCAAATAGGTTGTGATAAAAGGTACTAAAATTTGAAAAGAACAGTATTGAGGTTATTAAGAATTGTGATACAAAGAAATAAGCAAAACAGGTATGTAAATTATTATACAAACTTTAAAAGAATTGATTCACTTTTATTTTATATTTGTGTTTAAACAGAGCTAGAAGATTTTTTGTAGTTTTAGACGGTTACATTTATGCACCATTTTTTTTTTTGCTAATTGCTTTGTGAATATTGCAACCAGACAGGGAAAAAATAAATGACAGATTTTTAAATTTGGGTTATTAATTTGCATAAAAATTCAGAAATTTGAGCTGTGTGGAAAAGACCAATTTATGTTTCTAGGGTGATGATACCCTACAGATTATATGTATAACGGTGAGAATCGCACAGACAGCATGTGGCTCATGTTGGTAATGGGCTAGCACTGTGTGTCACATGTCTGTTTCCATGGCGATTGTCACTAGGCATAGGCTTCAACACCAAGGCTTTGACATTGTGTTTTGCTTTGTTAATGGGAAGATTAGCTTTCCAATTGTCCTCATTGTTTGCTTCTCTTCAATTAAAGTAATATTTTCTTCTTTTGTTATGCTCTTTAAATAAACCTTAACACATATTTTTCATTCAAAATAATTTTGACTTCTGTAGCTTATAAAGACAGGTAAACTCAATCTTTTTCAAATGTATTTATTACATTGTTTCAAAGATATTTTATAAGCAACAATGATATCTTTGATATACAATTTATTTATGATTTCCCCATCAATATGTTATGATTAAGAATATGTTTTTATACCTAAGATACCAAAATTTTGTATTGCTTGCTTTAGAATTTGGTCATTGTAGCTATTGGTTGAGGGATACAAGCTTTATAGTTATAAATAGCCTTAAACTGTTTAAAGCTGTTATTTTTAAAAGGCAGATTAAAAAGTACACTGAAAAGCAATAGTTGACAGTTTGAATACGATTTTCCTATACATAATTTTGTACTAGATTTACAACTATTAAATACCACTAGACAATTGCCATGGAGACATAGATTTAACAGTTAGGTCAGTCTTGTGTCTTAGTTTAACCCTTAGTAGTTTGAATTTTGATTTCACTCTTTGAAGTAGTCAAATAAGTTGTAGACTTTATTTGTGTCTGATGACTGAAATGTATTTGTCATCATTTAAATAATAAATTAAGTAAGTATATAAGAATGGTATGTTGTTCTACATGTTTGAAAAAGCAAGACCATCAAATTACGTAGATGTCATGTTATTGGTTATTTACCAGCACACCAATCATAAAGTTGATCTTAAAAAGAGGTTGATGTCAAAAATAGTTATATAATTATTGCATTAAAAGTTATAAATACAGTTTTAAAGGTAAAGATTTATTTTCAGATACGAAAAACTATTTGTGATGCAATCATTACGGTAAAAAAGAACATTTTTCAAAGCTACACTTACTATCCAAAAATAGCATGTACTTGCTGGTTGACTCTGGCGAATATCTTGACAGATTTACCAATCTGCTGTATTTGCATTTATCTGGCTTTACTTAGAAGTGAAACCAAACTACACCTATGCATACAAAATAAGTCTGAGTATGACTTCTTTAAACTGTACATACATCGACTATTACAGCAAAATGCATTGAGTGTGTAGGTAAAGGTAATATCTTTGACTAGATTGCTCGCTAGCTGAACCGTGAAGTCATTACTAGATAATGTGTTCTATCCTCCTTTAAAAGTAGGCTAGTCTGACAGATAACTCATATATCTGTCTGTGAACTTGACTACTCCGAAAGGAGGGTAATAAACCTTACCTAGTAATGACTTCACAGTTCAGCTAGTATGCAATCTAGTTAAAGATATTACCTTTACCTACACACTCAATGCATTTTGCTGTAAAAAAGCTTTTTGTGCTTTATTTGTTGCAGTCTTAAACTTATAAGATAAATGAATATTCTTATTACTAGTAAGACAACAGCAAGATTGAAGATAAATGTAAAACAATCCATTTTAGGTTGTAATACCACCAATGATTTTCCCCTATTAGTCTTTGTTAAATTGGCATTTATTTTTAAATTGTACAGTATTTACCTTTATTTCAACCAAAGAAATATTTTGCATGAATAAAGTTTAATCCTTTCCAGTGCTACAATGAAAATTTCACACTACATTTCATTGCATATAAGAAAGTAACCATCACCGAAAGTAAACAACCCAATTTTTACACTGTTATTTACTGGTTACCTGCTTTGGTACTATGTAACCTTAAATTTCCAAAATATTTTATAAGACCATCAAATAAAAAAAGACACCTCTTAGAAAAACTGAATATTAATAATAATATTCTAACATTAAAAAATTTAGTATGGGGTTATAAAATAAATGATGAGCAATACTATGAAATTAATTATCTGATTACTATTATAATGTTTTGTATATATAAGGCAAATTATATGTCTGAACAGAAAACAAAATCTTTAGATGTATATTCTGTATTTAAAGCAGAATTCATGTACAGCTACAAAGTGCAGGCAACTAGTAAACATACTAAGAATAAATGTCTACTTGATAAAGTTGTCAAATTGTTGTAATAATTTTTTTATGTTTGCAAATGTATAATCTAGCAAAAAAGAAAAGAAAAAGGATAATATTATAATTTTTTTAGATCCGGAACTGATTTAGAGAAATAATTTTACCTATCACCGATAAGCGTGGAGATAACGGTATTTGTTATCCACTGTTTTTTTTATCGTTTAAAAAAAGGGAAAAAATATTTACATACTATCTTTTTTCCCAGAATCCAAACATTAATACATACCTGTGAATTGCTAATTATATTAATCATAAATCACTATTTTAAACTGGTAATTTCCAAACCAGGAAGAGATATTAATACAATAATATAAAATCGATAACTGCAAGTGTGAACTATTTCCGGAAACTTTTTCTTTCCAAACAAGCCAGATACACATATTGATAAATTAAAATTTCATATATACTTATTTATTTACGGTTGAAAATGAAATATTTATAACATAGATTAGATAAATTGTAATGTTTTATTGTTAAACAGAGAGAAATCCTGGATTTCTTGTTAAAATAAAGATACCCTTCACTAGAATGCTGGACTAGTGAAGTAAATTGTTAACAGCAAGCAATATATTGTTGAATAAAAAAAAAAAAAAAAAAAAAAAGACACCCAACTTACATGTTTATGACTCAGAAAAATTTAAGTGCATTGAAATACAGGGTTAATTTTCTACAACTGTCAAATTCAAGGGAATATTTGTTTAGACCTACTTTCGTATACAACCGGATGTGACGTACAATGATTTGGTGGTATTACACCTTTTAAGTTATCAATTCCTCAAGAGAAAAACAATGTTATTTCATTAAAAAAAAACTATGATCCATGCAACTTGAAGTATATATATATATAAATACATCTTTTATTATTACTTTCATTTCACCCCAATATTTGTAAAATAATATTCCTCTAAATATTGATGCATGATTTAGCCTGCAGTTAGAGTAAGACATTAAAGCAAAATTTTGCCCATTATAAACACTCCACTATACTTTACATATTTTTATTTATGTATATCTCTTTACATCAGTTGACAAACTTTAAGTCACTTCCAGTTTAATTGACAGTGAAATGTCATCAAAAACTATTTATACCAAAATGTTTTTGAAATATATACATTTGTATTATTCACTTTTTATTTAATCTTTGGGATTTTTTCCTCTTCTTTTTTGCATGATGTTCCCTATTCTGACATGGTCCATTATATTACAAAGGGTCATCAGTGCTGAACACTCTGTAAATTGTTTCAGTAAAAATTCTAAACAACATTTGGTTTACAACTGCAGACCCATATTAATAGAATAAACACAAAAAATGAAGAGATGTTGTTATGATTGACAATACGACAACTTCCGCCGAGTTAAAATTAAGTGGTAGCAAGCAATAAAAGACTGTTAATGATTAATTTAGAATAATTTCATATAACTTCACACTTACTTAGATGTGTTATTATTACTTTTTTACAGTTTGGAGATTCCCAGAAGTTAAGATTAGTGAGGATTCTTCGTAGTACTGTGATGGTCAGAGTTGGAGGAGGATGGGTGGCACTGGATGAGTTCCTTGTTAAGAATGATCCTTGTAGAGGTAGGTCTTCAAAATTATTTTAAGTCAAAGGTTCATGGGGTTTAACACACTAAGTCACATATTAATATTGATGGGTAAGGGTAATAATGATCATGCAGAAAGTTTTAACACATTTATCATTAATATTCAAGATGTAAATTAAATCTACACAAATTCAGTGAAAGCTCATACAACACTTATAACCTCAGTGCTACTGGTAGATTTCAGAAGATGCTTTATATTTAAGAAAAAATAATCAGCTTAATATTTATATAAAAACTAGCAGTAATATGCAAGTCATTTATATTCTCCTGCAAATCTATATCTTCATTTCATGAATGCCATTATTCTTATTTCTGTAAATCATGCTATATAAAAAGTGCTGTACATCATTTTGTTTGGCTGAGTACACATGTATTGCACCCCTTGTATAGACAATATATATGATATGTTTATATTCTAAACACAGACCTTAGTGAACACTTTGAGTCTTGTCCAGTTTGTAAGTAGATACAATGTTCCAAACGGCCAAGTTGTTTAGTTTTTCACCTCAGTTCTTTTTATTTTTTCTGGTGGAAGTCACAATATATATTGAATTTTAATTTGCATGTTATTCTGATAATTGTCCAAGGAGTTCATACTGCACATAGCACATAACTAAAATATTGCATGTCAATAATGTTGCACTCAAGTATAAAATACATGAGACATCAAATAAAACAATGAATTTTAAAAGTATATTTTCACTTAAAATAACTGAAATAAGATTAAGATTCCTAGCTTCTCATCAGAGTATTTTTGATAATTGGGCTTGGGATTCTAATGTGAGGTAAAAACTCAGAAAATATCTGGAAATCAAAATAATATTTGTTTGGCTCAAAAATAATCAGGGCAATGGGAAAGTGTTTTGGTCCTTAAGTGTCATTTTTGTATAGAAAGAAATCATAAGAATCTTGGGCAAATTGTACTCTTCATTTTAACTCTCTCATATAATTTTAAAACCATTAATCTCATGTATGTTATCATGTCTATGTAAGATTTTGTTCAGTAAAGTTTTCACACCATTATATATCATCATAGTTCTATATTATCCATCATAGCAGTATGAATCCTTGACATTATACATAAATTTCCTCCAATGTTGAGGGAAATCATTTATTTTGCTTTGTATTCTTCAATGTTGCTTCTTTTTCTTTCCAAAAGTGGGACTGCGGAGACGAATCCGTTTCAAAGTTGCAGTAGTAAACCCAGAGGACCTCAGTATGTCTGGCATCATGTTTTATATTAATGTTGTCTTGCCAGAGTTATTTCCCTTTATTTGTTGTGAACTATTGTTGGTATTTTACAATTTGCTTTTACGCTGGAATGGTTATTTGCTTCCCTTGCTAGTAATAAATTTTGATTCATTAAAGTTTATTTGAAGTTTATATTTTCTTTCTTGAATGGTTATGCTGTTTTAGTAGTTTTAGTGAAAGCTTATTATTGTGAGAAGGACATTTTGATATTATAGTGGGAAGGAGATTTTAATGTACAAATCTTAATCATTTAATGCATTAATTAAGCACTTTTAACAAAGTAGAAACAATGGGTTAAATTGCTTAAATGGGTTTAAAGAAACATAGGAATGAGAGACAAATAGGATTTGAATGTTATTGTGCATGACATTAGCTCAGTAAGATTAATCTACTTTGATTGCTGTGATTTACAAGGTGATGAACCATGTATGACACCTCGTTCTCCATGATAACAAAACCAAGGATTGATGGACATAATTTATATACTGTTTCCCTTTCAGCTTTGAATTGATGTTGTTCCAGACTAACATTGTATACTAGAAATCCTGATAACAGTTATATTCTGAAATATGTTGTTTGTATTTTTCAAACTGATTACTTTGCCATGTTGACTTACTAAAATGTTGACTAACTGATGTGTTGCCTGACTATGTTGAAAAACTGAAGTATTGTCTGACTAGTTGAAATACATTGTACTACTATTTTGCATGACTGTTGTTTGTATTTAAACAAATTACCTTCCCACATTGACTAACTTATATAATTCCTGACTATGTTGACTTATTGATATGTTGCCTGACTATTTTGACTTATTGATATGTTGCCTGACTATTTTGACTTATTGATATGTTGCCTGACTATTTTGACTTATTGATATTTTGCCTGACTATGATGACTTATTGATATGTTGCCTGACTATGTTGACTTATTGATATGTTGCCTGACTATGTTGACTTTCGGATATGTTGCCTGACTATTTTGACTTATTGATATTTTGCCTGACTATGATGACTTATTGATATGTTGCCTGACTATGATGACTTATTGATATGTTGCCTGACTATGATGACTTATTGATATGTTGCCTGACTATGTTGACTTTCGGATATGTTGCCTGACTATGTTGACTTATTGAAATGTTGACTTACTATGTTGACTTATTGATATGTTGCCTGACTATGTTGACTTATTGATATGTTGCCTGACTATGATGACTTATTGATATGTTGCCTGACTATGTTGACTTATTGAAATGTTGCCTGACTATGATGACTTATTGATATGTTGCCTGACTATGATGACTTATTGATATGTTGCCTGACTATGTTGACTTATTGAAATGTTGCCTGACTATGATGACTTATTGATATGTTGCCTGACTATGATGACTTATTGATATGTTGCCTGACTATGTTGACTTATTGATATGCTGCCTGACTATGATGACTTATTGATATGTTGCCTGACTATGATGACTTATTGATATGTTGCCTGACTATGTTGACTATTGATATGTTGACTGACTATGTTGACTTATTGATATGTTGCCTGACTATGTTGACTTATTGATATGCTGCCTGACTATGCTGACTTATTGATATGTTGCCTGACTATGTTGACTTATTGATATGTTGACTGACTATGTTGACTTATTGATATGTTGCCTGACTATGTTGACTTATTGATATGTTGCCTGACTATGATGACTTATTGATATGTTGCCTGACTATGATGACTTATTGATATGTTGCCTGACTATGTTGACTTATTGATATGTTGCCTGACTATGATGACTTATTGATATGTTGCCTGACTATGTTGACTTATTGAAATGTTGCCTGACTATGATGACTTATTGATATGTTGCCTGACTATGATGACTTATTGATATGTTGCCTGACTATGTTGACTTATTGAAATGTTGCCTGACTATGATGACTTATTGATATGTTGCCTGACTATGATGACTTATTGATATGTTGCCTGACTATGTTGACTTATTGATATGCTGCCTGACTATGATGACTTATTGATATGTTGCCTGACTATGATGACTTATTGATATGTTGCCTGACTATGTTGACCTATTGATATGTTGACTGACTATGTTGACTTATTGATATGTTGCCTGACTATGTTGACTTATTGATATGCTGCCTGACTATGCTGACTTATTGATATGTTGCCTGACTATGTTGACTTATTGATATGTTGACTGACTATGTTGACTTATTGATATGTTGCCTGACTATGTTGACTTATTGATATGTTGCCTGACTATGATGACTTATTGATATGTTGCCTGACTATGATGACTTATTGATATGTTGCCTGACTATGTTGACTTATTGATATGTTTGCCTGACTATGTTGACTTATTGATATGTTGCCTGACTATGATGACTTATTGATATGTTGCCTGACTATGTTGACTTATTGATATTTTGCCTGACTATGTTGACTTATTGATATGTTGCCTGACTATTTTGACTTATTGATATGTTGCCTGACTATGTTGACTTATTGATATGTTGACTGACTATGATGACTTATTGATATGTTGCCTGACTATTTTGACTTATTGATATGTTGCCTGACTATGATGACTTATTGATATGTTGCCTGACTATGATGACTTATTGATATGTTGCCTGACTATGTTGACTTTCGGATATGTTGCCTGACTATGTTGACTTATTGATATGTTGACTTACTATGTTGCCTGACTATGTTGACTTATTGATATGCTGCCTGACTATGATGACTTATTGATATGTTGCCTGACTATGTTGACTTATTGATATGTTGACTGACTATGTTGACTTATTGATATGTTGCCTGACTATGTTGACTTATTGATATGTTGCCTGACTATGATGACTTATTGATATGTTGCCTGACTATGATGACTTATTGATATGTTGCCTGACTATGTTGACTTATTGATATGTTGCCTGACTATGTTGACTTATTGATATGTTGCCTGACTATGATGACTTATTGATATGTTGCCTGACTATGTTGACTTATTGATATTTTGCCTGACTATGTTGAGTGACTTATTGATATGTTGCCTGACTATTTTGACTTATTGATATGTTGCCTGACTATGTTGACTTATTGATATGTTGCCTGACTATGATGACTTATTGATATGTTGCCTGACTATGTTGACTTATTGATATGTTGCCTGACTATGATGACTTATTGATATGTTGCCTGACTATTTTGACTTATTGATATGTTGCCTGACTATGATGACTTATTGATATGTTGCCTGACTATGTTGACTTATTGATATTTTGCCTGACTATGTTGACTTATTGATATGTTGCCTGACTATTTTGACTTATTGATATTTTGCCCGACTATGATGACTTATTGATATGTTGCCTGACTATGATGACTTATTGATATGTTGCCTGACTATGATGACTTATTGATATGTTGCCTGACTATGATGACTTATTGATATGTTGCCTGACTATGATGACTTTTAGATATGTTGCCTGACTATGTTGACTTATTGATATGTTGCCTGACTATGTTGACTTATTGATATGTTGCCTGACTATGTTGACTTATTGATATGTTGCCTGACTATGATGACTTTTAGATATGTTGCCTGACTATGATGACTTTCAGATATGTTGCCTGACTATGATGACTTATTGATATGTTGCCTGACTATGTTGACTTATTGATATGTTGCCCTACTATGTTGACTTATTGATATGTTGACTGACTATGTTGACTTATTGATATGTTGCCTGACTATGTTGACTTATTGATATGTTGCCTGACTATGTTGACTTATTGATATGTTGCCTGACTATGTTGACTTATTAATATGCTGCCTGACTATGATGACTTATTGATATGTTGCCTGACTATGTTGACTTATTGATATGTTGCCTGACTATGTTCACTTATTGATATGTTGCCTGACTATGATGACTTATTGATATGTTGACTTATTAATATGCTGCCTGACTATGTTGACTTATTGATATGTTGCCTGACTATGTTGACTTATTGATATGTTGCCCTACTATGTTGACTTATTGATATGTTGCCTGACTATGTTGACTTATTAATATGCTGCCTGACTATGATGACTTATTGATATGTTGCCTGACTATGTTGACTTATTGATATGTTGCCTGACTATGATGACTTATTGATATGTTGCCTGACTATGTTGACTTATTGATATTTTGCCTGACTATGTTGACTTATTGATATGTTGCCTGACTATTTTGACTTATTGATATGTTGCCTGACTATGTTGACTTATTGATATGTTGCCTGACTATGATGACTTATTGATATGTTGCCTGACTATTTTGACTTATTGATATGTTGCCTGACTATGATGACTTATTGATATGTTGCCTGACTATTTTGACTTATTGATATTTTGCCTGACTATGTTGACTTATTGATATGTTGCCTGACTATTTTGACTTATTGATATTTTGCCCGACTATGATGACTTATTGATATGTTGCCTGACTATGATGACTTATTGATATGTTGCCTGACTATGATGACTTATTGATATGTTGCCTGACTATGATGACTTATTGATATGTTGCCTGACTATGATGACTTTTAGATATGTTGCCTGACTATGTTGACTTATTGATATGTTGCCTGACTATGTTGACTTATTGATATGTTGCCTGACTATGTTGACTTATTGATATGTTGCCTGACTATGATGACTTTTAGATATGTTGCCTGACTATGATGACTTTCAGATATGTTGCCTGACTATGATGACTTTCAGATATGTTGCCTGACTATGTTGACTTATTGATATGTTGCCCTACTATGTTGACTTATTGATATGTTGACTGACTATAAGTCAGTGACTTATTGATATGTTGCCTGACTATGTTGACTTATTGATATGTTGCCTGACTAGGTTGACTTATTGATATGTTGCCTGACTAGGTTGACTTATTGATATGTTGCCTGACTATGTTGACTTATTAATATGCTGCCTGACTATGATGACTTATTGATATGTTGCCTGACTATGATGACTTATTGATATGTTGCCTGACTATGTTGACTTATTGATATTTTGCCTGACTATGTTGACTTATTGATATGTTGCCTGACTATTTTGACTTATTGATATGTTGCCTGACTATGATGACTTATTGGTATGTTGCCTGACTATGTTGACTTATTGATATGCTGCCTGACTATGATGACTTTCAGATATGTTGCCCTACTATGTTGACTTATTGATTTGTTGCCTGACTATGTTGACTTATTAATATGCTGCCTGACTATGATGACTTATTGATATGTTGCCTGACTATGATGACTTATTGATATGTTGACTTATTAATATGCTGCCTGACTATGATGACTTATTGATATGTTGCCTGACTATGTTGACTTATTGATATTTTGCCTGACTATGTTGACTTATTGATATGTTGACTGACTATGTTGACTTATTGATATGTTGCCTGACTATGTTGACTTATTGATATGTTGCCTGACTATGTTGACTTATTGATATGTTGCCTGACTATGTTGACTTATTGATATGTTGCCTGACTATGATGACTTATTGATATGTTGCCTGACTATGATGACTTATGATATGTTGCCTGACTATGTTGACTTATGATATGTTGCCTGACTATGATGACTTATTGATATGTTGCCTGACTATGATGACTTATGATATGTTGCCTGACTATGTTGACTTATGATATGTTGCCTGACTATGTTGACTTATTGATGAGTTGCCTGACTATGTTCACTTATTGATATGTTGTCTGACTATGATGACTTTCAGATATTTTGCCTGACTATGATGACTTATTGATATGTTGCCTGACTATGTTGACTTATGATATGTTGCCTGACTATGTTGACTTATTGATATGTTGCCTGACTATGTTGACTTATTGATATGTTGCCCGACTCTGATGACTTATTGATATGTTGACTTATTGATATATTGCCTGAATTTATAAACTTACTGATATGCTGCCTGACTATGTTGACCTTTTAATATGTTGTTTGACCATGTTGACTAAGTGGTATGTTGCCTGACCATGTTAAGTTACTGATTTGTTGCCTGACATACATAACTGGTATATTGCTTGACCTTGTTGATCAAACATTTTGCCCGAATGTGTTCACTTACTGATATATTGCCTGACCGTTGACTTAATGATATTGCCGGGCGATGTTGACTAACTAATATGTTGCCTGACTGTGTTGACTTACTGATATATAATATTGCCTGACTATTTTGACATACTTATATATTCTTACCATGTTGACATACGGATGTATTGTCTTGTAATATTGACATACGGATGTATTGTCTTGTCATATTGACATACGGATGTATTGTCTTGTCATATTGACATACGGATGTATTGTCTTGTCATATTGACATGCGGATGTATTGTCTTGTCATATTGACATACGGATGTATTGTCTTGTCATATTGACATACGGATGTATTGTCTTGTCATATTGACATGCGGATGTATTGTCTTGTCATATTGACATGCGGATGTATTGTCTTGTCATATTGACATGCGGATGTATTGTCTTGTCATATTGACATGCGGATGTATTGTCTTGTCATATTGACATGCGGATGTATTGTCTTGTCATATTGACATGCGGATGTATTGTCTTGTCATATTGACATGCGGATGTATTGTCTTGTCATATTGACATACGGATGTATTGTCTTGTAATATTGACATACGGATGTATTGTCTTGTCATGTTGACATATGGATGTATTGTCTTGTAATATTGACATACGGATGTATTGTCTTGTCATATTGACATATGGATGTATTGTCTTGTCATGTTGACATATGGATGTATTGTCTTGCCATATTGACTTACTTATATATTCTTTACTTTGTTCAAATAGTTATAAATTTCCTGAACATGTTACCTGATGATATGTTTCCAAACTAAGATCACCAGTCTTGTTATAGAATGTACTATTTTTACAAGCCCTTTATTAGAATGATTGGAGTTTATTATATATAAACAAGTTATAAGTTTTAGATATGAGAATATATTTAAATTGATTGAAAGTTAGAATTTTATTTATTTAAATGAATCCAAAAATGGAAGTTATCTTTACAGCTGTAAGAAAAATGAAATTACTGTGATTGAATTTACTGATACAAATTTAACCTAAAATATAAGATTGAAATGATGATTATTATTTTTACAGCTAAAGGGAGAACAAACATTGAGTTGAGAGAACAATTTATCCTTGCCCAAGGTGTCAGTCAATCTATGACAGGATTTACAGCTAAAAGTCCCAGTGGCAGTTCTTATTCCGGTAGTTCTACACATTCTGCTGGAACATGGAGCACAAGATCACCAAGTTCTGCTACGGGACCCATTACTAAGGTGAGTTTATATGTCTGCATCAGAATTTGTTTATTTATTGTTACAGTTAATATGTTACTGGAACTGCTATCAAGGTGGGTAAAGATACAATACTTTGGTGAAAATTTTAACTTGGCAAATTTTTACATACTGGTTGAGATCTCATAAATGTGTTTAAAGCGCCGCAATTTTGCGCCTGTCCCAAGTCAGAAAGCCTCTGGCCTTTGTTAGTCTTGTATAATTTTTAATTTTAGTTTCTTGTATATAATAATTTGGAGTTTAGTATGACGTCCATTATCACTGAACTAGACTACATATTTTTTAAGGGGCCAGCTGAAGGACATCTCCGGGTGTGGGAGTTTCTCGCTACATTGAAGACCCATTGTTGGCAATTGGCTGTTGTCTACTCTATGGTCAGGTTGTTGTCGCTTTGACACATTCCCCATTTTATGGTGTATTCTGTTAAAATATTTGGAATTCTCCACCAAGTTCTGTTACAGGTGCGATTACTTCATTTATTGTAATAGGTGACTTACTGTATTGTGTTGAAAAATGATCAGCACCTTCCGAACATTTTATCAAAAGGTAACATTTAGAGGCAGTAAGGGTTGTACAGCTACGATTTCAAATGAAAATTTTAACTTTTAAAAGTTGGCTACACATTCTGTTGGATCATAGGGAACTTAATCACCAAGTACTGCCACAAGATCCATTAAAAAGGTAAGTCTAGGTAGAAGTCTTAGAGACAGTTTCTAACTCCTGTACATCAATGTATTCTGTTGGATCACAAACTTTTACAACATATCCTTTAAATAACAGTTAAGAAAGTTATACACCGTGTAAGTCTAATTTTAAGTTTTTCTGCTTGTCTGATATTTGTATAGTAAAACCTGCAAACAGGTGCTTTAAGAACATGCTATACATTCAAAATAAATTGGTAAATAATTACTATTAGCATGAACAGAATCAAATATATTTTGAATTTGTGGGATCCCTAAATTATGTAGAAAAACTAATCTAAATGGAGTATAGCTAATATTGGTATCTTGTACACTGAAATTTTTTTTCATGATTATTCAATTTATGTTAATGCAATCAGAGGCATAGGAAAAGGAATTCCCTTGCTGTTCCCAGGGTAAGGTTACAATAGACATTCCTATTATATATTTTAATCACAGCAAGATCATTTTAATAGGCTGTCAGTTTATTCTATTTTATGCATTAAAACGAACAGCAAATTATTTCAGGTGACCTCATATTTGCTTATACTAAATAGTTTTATTATAAAGGTTCAACTTGAAATGTTTTCAGATATTACAACAAAATAAATTTTATAGTTCATTGTAATACTTGAAATTTGACAAAAGTAGAAATAAGATTCTTGTGAAGACTAATTTAAAGTTTAATACTAATGTTCATTTCCAAAATTTAAATTAATGCAGCCAAGGACTAGGAGAGCTCTGTCCGTACCTAGTGTAAGTAGTCTATTTGTTTGGGTGATATATACATAGGAGGATAAAAAGATAAACATCTATAAACATGTTATTAAAGTTTGCTTACATTACACATTGCAATCTGTTCATGCTAGGATGCTATAACTTCTTACAATGGATTCAAAGGGAAACCTTGTGAAGTGGTAGGGACAGTGGGAAACCTTGTGAAGTGGTAGGGACAGTGGGAAACCTTGTGAAGTGGTAGGGACAGTGGGAAACCTTGGGAAGTGGTAGGGACAGTGGGAAACCTTGGGAAGTGGTAGGGACAGTGGGAAACCTTGTGAAGTGGTAGGGACAGTGGGAAACCTTGTGAAGTGGTAGGGACAGTGGGAAACCTTGTGAAGTGGTAGGGATAGTGGGAAATTTGTTCATAAAATATCAAGCATTCAAAACATTTTCATATAAAGCTAAAACAAACTAAAGTTGACTTTTAAACAAACTTTACTTATCTACTCTATTAATAAATCTCTACTTTCCCTTTCCTTATCCCTCACCCAGAGCAACACACATTGTAACTTCAAGTTTAATGTTCCAAGATTTCTGTATTTAAATTGTCCTGACAACACCTGTCTGGCAGGCAAATCAGGTTAAAGAGCATTTAAAAAAAGCAGTGTTATGTCACATTGGTACTTAATTAAATTTATTGGCAACCCTGCATAATAAGGTATCTTTTGGCAACCCTGCATAATAAGGTATCATTGGCAACCCTGCATACTAAGGTATCTTTGGCAATCCTGCATAATAAGGTATCTTTTGGCAACCCTGCATAATAAGGTATCTTTTGGCAACCCTGCATAATAAGGTATCTTTGGCAACCCTGCATAATAAGGTATCTTTTGGCAACCCTGCATAATAAGGTGTCTTTGGCAACCCTGCATAATAAGGTATCTTTGGCAACCCTGCATAATAAGATATCTTTGGCAACCCTGCATAATAAGGTATCTTTGGCAACCCTGCATTAATAAGGTATCTTTGGCAACCTTGCATAATAAGGTATCTTTGGCAACCCTGCATAATAAGGTATCTTTGGCAACCCTGCATAATAAGGTATCTTTGGCAACCCTGCATAATAAGGTATCTTTGGCAACCCTGCATAACACGGTATCTTTGGCAACCCTGCATAATAAGGTATCTTTGGCAACCTTGCATATTAAGGTATCTTTGGCAACCTTGCATAATAAGGTATCTTTGGCAACCTTGCATAATAAGGTATCTTTGGCAACCTTGCATAATAAGGTATCTTTGGCAACCCTGCATAATAAGGTATATTTGACAACCCTGCATAATAAGGTATCTGTGGCAACCCTGCATACTAAGGTATCCACTTCAGGAGTTTCTACCAAAAGTAAACACATTTTAAAGTCCCTTATAAAGATAAATATTACAATTTAACTTAATAAAATGTATTCTAAGGATAAAAAAAGAAATTCTAAACTCATTTAACATGTTTAAAGTTTAATTATTATTTCCAACATTTGAATTAATGCAGCAGAGGACAAAGAGAGCTCTCTCTGTACCTAGTATACATGTAAGTAAACATAGATTTGGTTCACATACAATATTTAAGGATGATTGACACACAAACATCAGTAGACATGTTGTTATAGTTTGCACACATGATGTCATCTTCTGTAAAATTTAATTTGGTAAACCAGAGTTTGGTCTCAATTATCAATATGTGTTCATATGTGTATAGACTTGTTACATGTAAGAGGTGTATGTTAGCATACCTATATGCTTTATCTAAATGTGGTCTTGATCTCTGTTTTTATGCCCCACCTACGATAGTAGAGTCCCTCCGTCTGTCTGTGCGTCCGTCCGTCCCACTTCAGGTTAAAGTTTTTGTCAAGGTAGTTTTTGATGAAGCTGAAGTCCAATCAACTTGAAACTAAGTACACATGTTCCTAATGATATGATCTTTCTAATTTTACAGCCAAATTAAACTTTTGACCCCAATTTCACGGTCCACTGAACATAGAAGATGAAAGTGCGAGTTTCAGGTTAAAGTTTTTGGTCAAGGTAGTTTTTGATGAAATTGAAGTCCAATCAACTTGAAACTTAGTACACATGTTCCCTATAGTATAATCTTTCTAATTTTAATGCTAAATTACATTTTAACCCAATTTTACAGTCCATGGAACATGGAAAATGATAGTGCGAGTGGGGCATCCGTGTACTTTGGACACATTCTTGTTATAGTTATATTTTAATAGGTTAATAATTTCTATGTTGTGGCCTAATAATAAAATTAAACCACTGATTATCAGGACTAGTAATTACTATTTAAACATGATGGCACTAATCATTCAAAAATATTTTACATCACACTTGTTTTTCAATTTTTTCTTTGAAAGAAATGAAGATTCTTAAAATTATATCTACAGATACGAGAGAAAACCCAGTACCCAACACCATGGCGACAACGGATGAAAAACAGCCCTGATGTTGAAGTACGACAGATTATGTCTGGTGATAGAATGAGTAAACCTAAAGTCAGCAGAGATATCATGAAAAGTCCAGGTCAGTATGGGCTTACAAATCTGTAAAAAAAAATTGGATATTTAAGTAGGTGGCTTTGACTTTAAGAAAATAAATATGGAATATGTTTTAATTTGTTAAAGTGGTCTACTTTTTTAAAGTGGCGTATTCTGGGGAGGGGAGGGAATCATGATTTCCAGAAATCTTTTCTTTTCGGTATAAGTATGATATATTTACATGAATTCATGACATTAATACCATTGTTCCAGACTTCAGTGTTTTTTCATCTAATTACAGAAATCAGGTTAAGATGATCTTTTTTATTGGACTTTTTTTTAACAAAAGCAATTTTGACTCATTTAGGAAAATCAATATATAGTCATTTATCCTGTAATTTCATATGGAGGCTAATTGAAGATTTTGTAACATCAAGAAATACAAAAATAAGCCTGAATTAGATTTTCATCCACTTTAATAAATAAACTGTTGGTTTATATTAGGTGAGCTGATACTTTAATATCTGATAATTTGTAAGAGATTTTCTTTCTCTAGGAAAAAAAATCTTCATTAAGGGTATTTCTTTTCTCAAGTACTCAGAATAAGATATGACGGTTACAAAAACATCAAGAAATTGTATATGTTTGGTTTTTTTTCCAGCAACCCCTGTAAGTCGTAGCTCGAGTAGAGCCAGTACAAGTAGTCGACCACCAAGTCGTGCAGACAGTGAGGCATCAGAAGCCAGTGAACCAGAAATCTTTACAACAGTGCAACAAGAGACAAAAAATCAAGGTGGTCGTAACACCACAACGATGACATACCAAACACATGTGATACAAACACGGAGAACTTCAACACCTACATCAGCCTCAAAAAAAGTATCAAAAATACCAAAACCATCGCCAGCACGGAAAAAATAATTCATTATTCATATAGGATATATATTTAATTTTGCTGCTTTAGTTCTTGTAAAAGGCAGATTATCTTGGCTGTAATTATGAAATTATCTTACCATGTTACATGTGAAACTTGCAAAAAAAGTTGAAAATCATATAGAAACATTGCTACTATGTTACATGTTAAACCTGCAAAAAAAGATGGAAATAATATGGGAACATTGCTACCATGTTATATATGAAACCTGCAAAAAAAGATGGAAATAGTTATATTATGGGAACAGTGCTAGGTTATTTAAATATCAAGCTTGTGATATTAAGCATTTAGATCATATTCCATTGCTGTCATTAATTATATCTTCATAATGTGATACTAAATTCCATATTTTTGTTATATGTATATAGTTATTTATACACAGATCAAAGCTTTATAATTGTATATACTAGAGTAAACAATTTTTCTATCCTGTTTGATGTGGAAGTAAGAATGCATGTTATTAAATAATTGTTTTTGAGATTGTTGAAATGATTGGTTACTGTTTGGTAAAGTCTTGTTTTTGATTGGTGTATATTTGATAAAGGGAGAAACTATTAAATTGGTGCTGCTGCTGTTGTTATTAGATATGAAATCATTTCCCCCTTTATCCAATTTACATGTCCATGATGCAAAATTGAGTACTTCAAATTATTTCTTCTTTTGCTAAGTAGCAGAAAAGATTATTAATCAGTTGACATTATATATGTATTTTGTAATTTAGCAACAAATTTTTACGATATGTCCTTGACATATCTGAAGTGCTATCATTCCTATGTATGTTGTATGAATGGTTACCATGACTACAGGGTGTGATTTTTTTTAGTATGTATATATTTATCTATATATATGTACTGCCTTGCTATATGTAAGCAAGTAAAAGCGACACAATAAAAGAATCTCACATATTTGTTAAGTATTTGTTACAATGCCAACAGAGTTAAAACTAACTTAAAACACAGTCTAAACTAAAAACCGTTAAGAATTGAAAGGATAAATTACCCTAGTCTTGTAAAAAGTACAATTTACCCTAGTCTACTAAGAAGTGCGGTTTAAAATATCACCCTAGTCTACTAAGAAGTACATGAATGATGATGTTCCTTAGCTTCTTTTTTACGAATAATGATTTTGTGTTATATATTGATACACCATTTCCAAATGTATTCCATTAAAATTTTCTCTCACCTGGCCAAAATAGGTAGTGCCAACATTTTCCATCAAAAATTCAATTGAACCTATCTTACACTTTCAGTAAAAGTACATTATATAAAGATGGTTAATTACTTAATAAAAATTAATGTTTTCTGCTCAATTTCCAGCCTATCAGAGTAGTTTAATTTTATTTATTTATATCAATAAAGGAATTATATGGGCTATATGTTAAAGAGACAACAACCCAATAACCAAACAAAGTAAAATCACAAAAAAAACTGAACTTGAAGGAAAATTCAAAACAGAAAGTTTGTATTAAATCAAAATCAAAAGATCAAACACATCAAACGAATGGACAACAACTTTCATATTCCTGACTTCAGACTTCTGATATTTGTCTATACAATGTCATGTTTTGAGTCTGCTTGTGTCTATAAAAGTTGTGAATAATTTTAATCTCCGTACTAAGATATAACATACAACTACTAATAACAAGGTTCTTGACTTGGGACAGTCAGTTGAGTCTAAGGGCTCAACTAGTTTTTAAGATCTCAACTGTCCTATTTTGGTCTGGTTGCTGTTTGATGATTCAAATGAAAGGTGGGGAAAGCTTGACACCTAATTTGCGAAATAAACTACTGATTTCAACCCATTTTTCTAAAATTGTGCACCTGCTATTATGGTACTTTTTGAGGAACTTAGCCATTTCTTCAGCCAAAATGTCAAAAGATAGTCACATTTTGTTTTATTAATCCAGATCTTTGGAACTTTAAAAAAAGATAAGATAAAATACAATAACAACCATTCCAGGAAAATCCCTTTACTGCCTTCAACAATCAACAAAACCTGTACAACATTGTAACCTATAAAAGGCCCTAAAATGACAAATTTATAAAGCAAGAAGACTAACTACATAGCAATAAACAAAACAAAAAAACTAAAACAAATATGGTCGACAACAGCAGAAGACAACCACTGAATTACACTGACTAAGGACAGGCACATACAGAATGTTAAACTTTTATGCTGGGAACAAACCATCCACCCAATCATGGACAGTGGTGTAACTGTACAACATCAGAACTAACTATAACAAAAATTTGTCCATGAAATTGGGGTCAAAACTCAAATTGACATTAAAATTAGAAAGATCATAAAGAACCTGTACAAAGTTTCAAGTTGATTGGACTTCAACTTCATCAAAAACTACCTTGACCAAAAACTTTAACCTGAAGCGGGACAGATGAACAAAGGGTGCACAGATCCAAAAACATCTTGCCTCTCGTAAAGTGCCTAACTCATTATATCGATAACAAAGAACACAAAAAAGTGACAAAAACACAAAAGACACACAAGAGTACTCTCGGTTACTGAAAGCTAGTTCAAGGCTTGGTAGGTTTCTTGTAAACTTTTAAGCAAAAGGTCAACAGTAATTGGTGTATGTAACAATTGTAAAGTGCAAATGTCTGTTTGGCATGGCTTATATGACTGTGACCTTATTTTCAAGGATCGTTGATTATGTTAAATTTATGTGATACTTGTAGAAAAATTTTATCTTTAGGACTATCAACATGAAATACTGTATTGGTTTTTATTAATGTAGGAAGCCAGAGTCCACTGATAGAACCACCAGAAAAACAGACTGCCATCTAAAAGCACAATAGTGCTGAAAGTGGCGTTAATACCTTAATCAATCAATCATTTCCTTTAAAAAAAAACAAGAATGTGTCCAAAGTACACGGATGCCCCACTTGCTCTATCATTTTCCATGTTCAGTGGACCATAAAATTGGGGTCAAAATTTTAATTTGACATTCAAATTGGAAAGACCATATCATGGGCAACATGTGTACTAAGTTTCAAGTTGATTGGACTTCACCTTCATCAAAAACTACCTTGACCAAAAACTTTAACCTGAAACAGGACGCACAGACGGACGCACAGACCAGAAAACATAATGCCCCTCTACTATCGTAGGTGGGGCATAAAAAAAATTAACCCTGAAAATCTGGTGCTTGTTTTTGGTTGATAAATGTATGATGTCTTAACACATCATTCAACTGGACATTTCATGATAAGGCTGCAGACAGATGTACACTTATTGTCTCCAAACACGTCAAGTGTTAGTATATGCTGTCAAAATTACTGCAAATATTCAATTTATGTGCATTTAAAGGGGCACTAGCTGTCAAATTCATGGTCACCGATTTGACTCAAATTTTCATATTTTATTTATAACAATGTAAAACATTTATCCAAACTATCAAAAGTGTGAAATAAACAGTTTACAGAGCATAGAGTCAATAATATGTTGTTTCGTTTCGTGTGTATTTTACGTAGTCTAATTAAATATCGAGTTGACCTAAGATGACCATATAAGCGATGTAAACATAAATATACTAATGATTAGATATAAATAGATTAAGACAACACATGCATTTGAATTTTTACAGGTCTGTTTAATTTTATTTTATAGATTAATAAAGGCAACAGTAGTATACCGCTGTTCAAAACTCATAAATCCATGTACAAAAAACAAAATCGGGGTAACGAACTAAAACCGAGGGAAACGCATTAAATATAAGAGGAGAACAACGACATAACACTAAAATGTAACACACATAGACAAAATCCCACGAGAATAACAAATATAACATATATATATATAACATCAAAACCAAATACATGAATTTGGGATAGACAAGTACTGTGACACGTCTTATCGCAATGTGAATTTACACTCAAAAATAAGAGAAAACAAACGACACAATGTTATAATGTAATACACACAGAAACGAACTATAATATAACAATGGCCATATTCCTGACTTGGTACAGGGCATTTTTAAAGGGAAAAAAATGGTGGGTTGAACCTGGTTTTGTGGCATGCCAAACCTCGCACTTTTATGGCCATGTGAAATATAACATCAAAATGACAACACAGGACTACAATATAAATAAATTGGAGAACACAATTGACAAAGAATCACACGAACAACAGCCAACAAAAGGCAACAAGTTCAAAATTTTAATACGCCAGAAGTGTATTTTGTCCACACAAGACCTACGTGTGACGCCCAGATACAAAAGTTTGAAAGCTGAAACGAGTACAAAGTTGAACAGCATCGAGGACCAAAAGATCAAAAAGGTTGTGCCAAAAACGGCAAGGGTTTTCTGTTAGTTATCAGAAAATCCCTATAATTTAGAATAATTTATACTTTTGCAAACAGTAAATGTTATAAAATGAATTTCAAAAGATGTACATGATAAAACTGAAGTATTAACTTATTACAGGAAACAACTGAAATACATTGACATAACCAGACATTTGAAACACAAAAGTAGACACATCCGAATAAGTTTAAACCTCTACGCCAAGTGACGTCCTATTTGAAACAGGAAAAATGATGAAAAAATGACGTCATTTGAATTTGTAAAACAGATCATCAAAAAATGAAAAATGACGTCACATAAGAATAAATAAGATAGAATTAGGATTGATTTAAGATTATATATTTGAACTAAATACTGATATTGCATTTAATATGTTTCTCGTAATTTTTACATGTAGAAGAAAGATTTTAGAGGATCGAATCAGTCATCAAATGATTTACCTTTGAATCACGTTCAATGTTGACATTCCTTTCCTTTAAATAAACAGTACACGTACAAAGCATGCGTTGTCCATCTCTAGTTAAGGGGTTAAATTGAAGTTCACATGAATACGGATTTAATGAGGTCGACTGATTCACTTGCAAGTGAAATAGTCATTATCAATACTATTTAACTTAATTTGACAAAATTGAACCATTTTGGCTGCTAAAAGCGAATTATTATTTCACTATTTCACTTTTATTATTGATTGAACAAAAACAAATCATACGTTAATTTTTTATGCATTTCGTATCTAGTGCCCCTTTAAAGTTTATGTCCTTTTACAGTAATATCTGTTATATTGTGCTCAAGTGACTTATTTCCAGTGTATTTCTTAGCTTCATAGCATTAACATCCTTGGTCTTACTTCATTCATATGATAATAAGAGGTATCTGGATGCTACATACAGCCAGAAGTGAAATAAATCTGTGTAGGTTGATACCCTTCAACCTGCTGTGGTCTTTGCTTGTTATTAAGCCATGTGTTGTCATTATCAATATTGACAACAAACCAATTCTTGAACTTATATAATGGGTCATGTCATTGCATAGAGTTCTAATTGTAAAGGAGATGCATTCTACAACTATACAAAGACGGCACTGCATTGGAATATCAAATATTATTGGCCTATTATTACTTTCTCATCCTGTACAATTAAACTAATCATAAACTTGGCATATAAACTTTTACAAAAATTTTGGTCTGAACACCATAACATTCTGTATTAATGTATTTGATATACAGGTCCTATAATTTGACTGCCTTGTTGATGATATTTACAAATAGGGATGAAGGTCATGTTAACCTTTAGGACAATTTATGAAAATTCAGAGTTACATTCAATTATATAGAACTGAAGCAATTACTCATATTAAGTTTTTCGTTGAGCCTGAGACTTCCATCACAGAAAGCTAGACATAGGGATAGTGATCTGGCAGTGTTAACAAACTTCTCAAAGGCTTTTAAATTTCAGAAGACCTGGATCCTTCATACTTTATATAAAAGTTTTTGTGGTAAAGTCCATACAGCTGTAGGTCTACTATATTTGGTGTATGAAATGATTGTAAGGTGTGCCTGTCCAACTTGCAGGTGTCGTCTGACCTTGGCCTCAGTTCCATGGTTCAGTGGTTTAAAGCAAATTTTTTCTTATACTGTATGCAAAAAGTCAACCATATTTCATGTATGGAATTATTTTAAGATGTTTGTCAGTCAGGAAGTTTTATTTGACCTTCCCTCATTTCTACGATTCATTGCTCTGTGTTAAAATTTTTGTTTTTTGGTCTGTTTTTTTCATACTATAAGCAAAAGGTCTACTTTGGTATATGGAATGATTGTATATGGCTGTCTGGTTTTTCTAGTTAAATTTGTTTCTTAGATACTATATGCAATAAATCAAAAGCATGTAATGATTGTAAGGAGTACATATCTGTCTGACAGGGTTCATCTGACCCTGGCATTATTTTCATGGTTCGTTGATCAATCTTAAGTTTTCCTGATAAAATTTGTTTCTTTGATGTGCAACATGTCAACTATATTTGAAGCGTATATGGTATATGGAATAACACAATATTAATGGTTAGAAAAGAAAGTGAGACATTTCAGCATGTGCAGTCTTGTTTTATAAAAGAATGTATTTTATAGCATTATAAAGCATCTGTACTGTTGTGTATCCAAATATTCAAGTGCTTTATCATCATATCCTGTGCATTTAGAACACATAGTTATTGCTTTACACTTCAATAACAATGGACATCACCACTTTGTTTTTCTTTTTTAATTGGATTTTTTCCAACTTGGAACAGGATGACTGGTGGTGTTTCTTAAACATGAAATTATTGATCAGATGACAAAAGAATCCAGGGTATATTAACAACAACTACAAATGTATATAAAAACCAGATGTTTATTTGCTAAAATATAAATGGATACAGTCTGTATGCCACTTTACTACACCACTGTGTAGATTTCGAAACTTTATCAGGGTGCAAGTTTCCATATTAATGTAGTAACCAATGGTAACCAAGTTAGATAACTCTGTCAACGATTAATAACAATCAGTATTTCATTACCTCTATTTGTTAAAATGAATTATGCATCAAAGAGATTCAATTATGGAATATAAATGATAAAAAAATTAGGACACAAGAATAATCCAAGTATTCAAAAGATTGTTTAACTGTTTCTTTAATAAATTTGTTCTATTTTAGATCCATCTCCTTACTAAATTTCTAAGTAATAAGGCACACTGTATGTACAACTTCAATTTGGCTGCATATTATGTATTTAATTTCAAACTCCTATTTTAACCCAATATACTTTTATTTTTTGTGATTTAAGAAACAAAATAATCTAATCATGCATCTTTCATGCAATAGAGGTTTGACATATTAACAGAAAACTTGGGATGAAAGTCTATACGTCTTAATATTATATACCCTGACAAAAAATCACTCATTAAAATACATGTTATTTTTGTATCATTTTTTTAAAATATACAAAAACACTAAATCAAATGTTTAACAGTATAAAAACATAACAACAGACCCCATTCTGTATAAATGTGATCACAGATCATAGACACTTTAAAGTGTCCAAAACCTTGACATCAGTCAAGGTTCCACCCCCATCTCATGTACGTCTCACACTCGAAAAATAATAAATTAAAGCATATGTATACAAACTTATTTACACTGTTTATGATAGCTACACTATACAGTAACACCAGCTAATGGAAACAAAATATACAAAACAACATGATATAACAAGCATAACAACATGGTTTTCATGCAAAGGTTAAACTGGCTGTAACCAAGTTCTAGGTTTGATCCCCCAAGTTATTCTTTTGGCTAAGAAATTTGGCATTTATATTTCTTGGCCCTGTTCAATTAGAAGCAATTATCAGCATTTCTTCAGAAACCATTAGAGTATTTGAATAAGAATGAACTGGCCTGTAGCTGTTATTCAAATTTGAATTACTTTTTCATAAATTAAATGTTTTGGGGTCTATAAAATATCTGGTTGACCTTTCTGGTCATATAAAAACTACTTCTATAATCCGTCTTTCTATCTATACCAAGGTTCAATGTTTCAGAATAATATAGCCTGAAGATCTGTACAATCATAGCATAATGAAAGGACACTGACATTTCATATGCCTATAATCTTTGTAGAATAGAAACAGCACGAACTATGTAAAAATCTCAAATAGCATTGGACTTGAAACATAATGGAAGGGTAACAAACTATCCGAGAATACAACAAATTCTGTTATTTTCAATGTTTGTAAACACATCTACTCCAGAAAAAACAAATTTCTACCTAAGAAAACACTGCTAAATAAAATTTCTAAAAATGATAATTATATTTAAGCTATGTAATACACAACAATTCCACACTGAAATTTGATATGAAAACTAATCTGCCAAGAAATGAGGATTTCCAACAATTTCATAAACACTTTTTGATACTTAAAAGTATATTAACAGAATGTGGTTTTCTTTTTTTTTCTTTTTGTCATTTCATGAATATTATTTAAAGATTCTATGTTACGAAAACACATCTAGTTTTTATTTTTGATTATTTCAAGAATGTTTGGAAGATTTTACCAGAGTATGTATATTTAAAAAAAAATCTGTCTTATTCTGTAGTTCACATAAAATATTTTCCAGTTTTCCAAGTAAATCTTTGCACAAAAATAAAATTTCCAGATTAAATTATTTTAAAAGTTTGGCGTTAACCGAGATATAGAGAATAAATAAAAAATAGCAAAGTATTAACAACTAGTCTAACATAATATCTACTTCTTTGTTAAAATGCAAATTAACAATGGCAAGAAATTTAACAAAGATTTAGACACTAATAATAACAAAATAATAAATAAAAACAAAAATTTACAATGTAGATATACAAATGTGGATTTCATACACGATGTGGCTAATCTATAAATAAATAATAAAATTAATATAAAAAAATACAAACATGATTGAAAGTAACAAAATGCCATTTGTTGTACTATTTAC
This sequence comes from Mytilus edulis, assembly GCA_019925275.1. Taxonomy (NCBI): domain Eukaryota; kingdom Metazoa; phylum Mollusca; class Bivalvia; order Mytilida; family Mytilidae; genus Mytilus; species Mytilus edulis. The sequence continues at coordinate 130,791,230 of CM034349.1, forward strand.
ACGAGTATTAACACACACAGCAAACTACCAGCACTACACGGTCTTATTCCAACAGTTGCATGATCTTTGATTTGTTCATTGAAAGCCCTTTGCGATTTAATAATTTACATATATATACATGAAATATATTGCTTAAAAATCACTACAAAATTGTGATGAAATTTTAGCAATATGATCTTCAAAGATGAGATTTATATATTTGGTGACATGATAAACATATTCATTAAAACAAGTTGTAACAATTCAACAATGTACAAACTTTCATATACAAAGTGCATATTATTTTAATTATGTGCATACAGTGAGGTAGATATGATATAAATTGAAGGAAAGATAAAACTATCCAAATTTTCATTTCTTAAACAAAACAATATCACAACAATGGGTCTACATTCTACTGCAAGATCATTTTCTTCATTTATGGTACATCAGTTTTCCTTAAATACTGACATTATAGAATATTTTTCATACCCTGAATTAATTTTGACAGAGAAAGCTGTATTATGAAGTTTATTCTGGATAAATAGTTTGTCTTAGACTGGGTATAATTATTTTTATTTTAATCTGACCAATATCTATTGTCTATAGAATTATAAAACATAACAGTTTCAAATTTAAAATTTAGCAGTCAAAAATAGATGCCAAGTAAAATTTTTCTACAATTTTTAATTATTTCAAGGTGTCAAGTTATTAAATAATTAACAAAATTCTAAATATATTATATTAATCATTGTGTATTGTAATATTGCATCGAATAAAGAATAAAAATCTTAAGACATGTGATATCTTCCCAAACGTGGTGAAACATTCCGTGGGCTGCGTTCTATGGTATAAATGATCTCTGGAATAGTTTAGTTTTGCTCCCTCCAAATTCTTTGCTAGACATAAAAAAAACACCCACTTATAATCAAAGCTAACATTAAAGGGGTTAAATAAGAGGCAAGGTATTCAATTTTTCATCAATACAAAGGCACATGTTTGTTTTCTTGCATACAATAATTGTTTATCAGACACTAGCATTCCATTTCTATTGGAGAAAGCAAGACGATAATATTCAACACTATGTTCATGTACTATCACTGTAAGAACATTTTTTGACATAATACTGTTGATTAGTTTTGTTCACTCAGTTAACTATTATTCAGTTGCCATATTGAGGTTCCACTATTTAAATTGCATCTACTTCAACAGAAAAAGGGACAGAAAAGAGATTTTATAAAAACTAATACAACACCGGGTTAGAACAGCCTCATAGGATTAACATGATATATCTAATTATTGTTACACAAAACAGGAAGACAATTTATTCAGCAGTTTGACAAACAAATTTCAATAAAACCACCAATTATATGAACTTAAAAAGTCTTACTCAAAGAAATTCATTTTGTAAAACATTCAAACAAATTAGTTTTCAAATATCAAATTCTATATTTTAAGATATTGCTTTCTGAAATAACATGTAATTTAGAGGACCTTTAATAATTTATAAGTTATCTACCAAATATTTCCTATGTTTATGCTCAACATTTTGAAAGTTACAAAAAAAATTTACAAGTTTATGCTTGAAACCACAACAAACATGATATAATGTGTGTGATAAATTTATCTAATTGATCGCTAATCATTTTTAATTAATTTGAACTAATTTTTTATAATTTTTTTATTTCCTGATCTTTTGAAGAAAAAAACTCTATATAATATGAAAAAGAAAATAAATAGAATATTATAATATTAAATACAGAATATATATTACAGATCACAGTTATAGGGGGTAGCACTTTGGACTAGTAATGTTCACACAAAAAAATGACGACTAGTTTTAACAATCACTAACACTTACAATGTTGCATAGTAATTTTAACAATGGATATAGATATATATATATTTGGCTGTTAATATCACTGTAGTAATACTAAACACAAATCTGTAAAGCTTTCAAATGCCAGGACAAACAACCAGCATATGTACAGGTCCCCTGGGAACAAGGTGGGTGTGTCATGTCCCCAAGGGAGGCACACTATTATATCACAGCTCAGCACCCTCAGATTACTAATGTCAAGTTGGTTGTGGAGTCGGTTTTGAGGGTTCTTGTGGACTTGGTGGACCTGGTGTGGAGTGGTGTGTGTGAGAACCTGTGGATGGTCCACTGTTGGTACTTGAACCCGATGCTTCTAAACCATCACTGTTATGCGAGTTGTTATAATATCTCTCTGAAATATAAAGCAAACAGAAACATAATGAACTTGTTTTACATTTGATAATTTTATAGCTTTGCTCATTATTGAAAACCAAATAGTGACCTATAATGCTAATGTCTACCTTATTTGATCTATGTAAGAAAGTTGACTTATTGGTAATTATACCACATCTTATATGTCAATACCCTAATTTGGCATATGTTTTTGTTTAAAGTTCTGATCATAATGAATATATGTTCAAAGTTTCAAGGTTGATGAGTTCACAAACTACATTCAGAAGTATCTTATTGAACTTTGCTGCAATACAATTTGGGAAATCATTCAACTTAAGAAATTATCTTCCTCTGACATGTCAAGTTCTGATTCCTCATCTTAGTTTGTTTATAATTTTTATCATCTTTTGTGGTTTAATCAGCTTGTCAACATTTTAATTACATTTATTCAAAATGTTTTAGACTCCAGCAATCATTGCATAAACTTTTAAAATGCACATCTCAGGCAGTAAAATTGGTACCATCAATGTTATCAACTGTTTCAAATTTACTGAATTTACATATGCCTGTTACATACCCTTTGTTTAAGATTGTACATACCTTCATTGAGTAAATGTTCCTCTGAGTTGACTCCATAGAAATTGGATAACATTCCATAATCCATGTTCTCATCAAGTGATATAAAAGGGTTTGTCCATCTGGGGATGGGCGTCGACCGGGGAGTTGTCCTGGGTGTAGCAACTGGTGAGGCTAATAAGCTGAGTGTTGTTGGACTTATTACTCCACTTATGGCATTCATATTGACAGGACTTATACTGGGGTATGAGAACATCTGAAATTAGTGATAACATACATGTATTTTAACTACTTACTGATCTGTTACATAGACTCAACTTAATCAAGAATATTTATGACCAATATTATGAAATGTAAAATGTATAAACTTGAATTGAATAAAATTCCATCATATACTATTTTTCAGTGATGAATAAATGTTGCAATGACTCAAAAATTTAATTTTGTTCATCCCTTTGCAGAATTTTTTTTTTTTTTTACAATAATCCAAAAAGTACAAATACAAATGACACAGTTAATGAAAAGGCTATGCTTTATAGATATTTGGAATAAATTTAGATTATATCTGCTTGGGAAATTTGAAGAAATAAAATGAGAGTACTCAGATATTTGACTGTAAATTGTGGTTGGAAAAAACCCTGTCATAGTAATAACCAACTGGTTTATAACCTAAAGTTCACATAATCTTTTATAGGTAGTGTAGTGCCTTTTTTCCTTTGCTTAAGTTTTGGTCTGATTTTGAAATGCATACAACTCTGATGCTTCCTTTAAAGGCCATGACAAGTTCATATTATCTGTTTTTATGAAAACAAAATGAAAGCTACTATCAATCAATTCCAGAAGATATACTTACTTGATGTCCCTGAGGGTGGATGTGTGCAAACGCATGTTCTGGTCTACCAAGTACAGAGAAAGGACTGGTCATAACTGTTCTGTTAGCTGGTGGTGTGTCAGGAGACGTACTTGTAGTGTGGTTACTGTTAGAAGAACCTAAAAGAGGTAAAAGTAACAAAATTGAACTGTTCTTTTTGCTGGTGTTGTGTCGAAAGTGCTTGTAGTTTGGTTGTAACTGGGTTTTTTTTTAAAGTGCCAGTACTTTTTGTCTGGTAATTATTAGAGGAACATTTTGTCTGGTAATTATTAGAGGAACATTTTGTCTGGTAATTATTAGAGGAACTTTTTGTCTGGTAATTATTAGAGGAACTTTTTGTCTGGTAATTATTAGAGGAACTTTTTGTCTGGTAATTATTAGAGGAACTTTTTGTCTGGTAATTATTAGAGGAACTTTTTGTCTGGTAATTATTAGAGGAACTTTTTGTCTGGTAATTATTAGAGGAACTTTTTGTCTGGTAATTATTAGAGGAACTTTTTGTCTGGTAATTATTAGAGGAACTTTTTGTCTGGTAATTATTAGAGGAACTTTTTGTCTGGTAATTATTAGAGGAACTTTTTGTCTGGTAATTATTAGAGGAACATTTTGTCTGGTAATTATTAGAGGAACTTTTTGTCTGGTAATTATTAGAGGAACTTTTTGTCTGGTAATTATTAGAGGAACTTTTTGTCTGGTAATTATTAGAGGAACTTTTTGTCTGGTAATTATTAGAGGAACATTTTGTCTGGTAATTATTAGAGGAACTTTTTGGAGGAACTTTTTGTCTGGTAATTATTAGAGGAACTTTTTGTCTGGTAATTATTAGAGGAACATTTTGTCTGGTAATTATTAGAGGAACTTTTTGTCTGGTAATTATTAGAGGAACTTTTTGTCTGGTAATTATTAGAGGAACTTTTTGTCTGGTAATTATTTAGAGGAACATTTTGTCTGGTAATTATTAGAGGAACTTTTTGTCTGGTAATTATTAGAGGAACTTTTTGTCTGGTAATTATTAGAGGAACTTTTTGTCTGGTAATTATTAGAGGAACATTTTGTCTGGTAATTATTAGAGGAACTTTTTGTCTGGTAATTATTAGAGGAACTTTTTGTCTGGTAATTATTAGAGGAACATTTTGTCTGGTAATTATTAGAGGAACTTTTTGTCTGGTAATTATTAGAGGAACATTTTGTCTGGTAATTATTAGAGGAACATTAGAGGAACTTTTTGTCTGGTAATTATTAGAGGAACATTTTGTCTGGTAATTATTAGAGGAACTTTTTGTCTGGTAATTATTAGAGGAACATTTTGTCTGGTAATTATTAGAGGAACTTTTTGTCTGGTAATTATTAGAGGAACTTTTTGTCTGGTAATTATTAGAGGAACATTTTGTCTGGTAATTATTAGAGGAACATTTTGTCTGGTAATTATTAGAGGAACATTTTGTCTGGTAATTATTAGAGGAACTTTTTGTCTGGTAATTAATAGAGGAACTTTTTGTCTGGTAATTATTAGAGGAACATTTTGTCTGGTAATTAATAGAGGAACATTTTGTCTGGTAATTAATAGAGGAACTTTTTGTCTGGTAATTATTAGAGGAACATTTTGTCTGGTAATTATTAGAGGAACATTTTGTCTGGTAATTATTAGAGGAACATTTTGTCTGGTAATTATTAGAGGAACATTTTGTCTGGTAATTATTAGAGGAACATTTTGTCTGGTAATTAATAGAGGAACTTTTTGTCTGGTAATTATTAGAGGAACATTTTGTCTGGTAATTATTAGAGGAACATTTTGTCTGGTAATTATTAGAGGAACATTTTGTCTGGTAATTAATAGAGGAACATTTTGTCTGGTAATTATTAGAGGAACATTTTGTCTGGTAATTATTAGAGGAACATTTTGTCTGGTAATTATTAGAGGAACATCTGGTAATTATTAGAGGAACTTTTTGTCTGGTAATTATTAGAGGAACATTTTGTCTGGTAATTATTAGAGGAACATTTTGTCTGGTAATTATTAGAGGAACATTTTGTCTGGTAATTATTAGAGGAACATTTTGTATGGTAATTAATAGAGGAACATTTTGTCTGGTAATTATTAGAGGAACATAATAACAATTAGAACTGGTTAAAACTATGCTGATGTCTCGGGAGAAGTGTTGTTTACTAATATGTACTGAATATTACAGGTACCTTTAAAATTTGAAAGAAATAATTAGTGTATTAGTTTCCAAACATTTCCTTGAGGTAAACAAAAGTAGCAGAAAGGAATCCAATTTAATATGTGAAACCATTCATAGATCATAGATTGTACAGAAATTCATACATGTATATTATTCATTTTTATCATCAATAACTACAAGCTACATGTATCAACAGATTTTTTTTCTGATAGGGTAGTATCTAAGAACCAAATGTATTTTCCATCAGGGTTGGCAAAGTATTACCCACCGGGAATTCTCGGGCGGGAAAACCCGGGTTTTCCCGGGCTGGGCAATACTCCCAGAAATAGGTAATAGTGGGCATTACTGGGCAATATGATTTTTTAAGCTTATTTTAACACAAATAGTAAAGACTTGTTATAGTTTCATAGTATAACAGCTAAATATATACTTTTTATACAGATAACCATTGACAGTCATTTCTAGAAAATTCAATTTCATTCTCTTCTCTTTTAATTTTATATGTAGGCAGAATACAAGATTTGCACATTTAAAGATACCTTTTAATTACCAAGTATTGTTACAATAATCCAAACTTTAAATGCATTTTATTGCAGTGTTTAAGTGAATTGTTAATTTTAATTGTTTTACATTCATATTGCTAAATAAACACCCTACAGGGTCATGCCATTAACACTTATAAAATTGAAAGGACTGATTATTGTTACAATAAACAAATCTGTGTTCTAATCTGAATAATTACTTATTAATTAGTGACAGTACATATACATTATTTAAATGTGATGTTTCTTTAATACATGTAATTGTTAATTCTTAATTAGGAGCTATATTCATTTGAAAAAAAATGATTTATTTGCTTTCTATTTACAGTTTGCCAATCTAGACAAATGCTAAACAAACAAAATAGGGTATAAATATCTTATTAAATGTATTGCATTTGTGTTTATCACTTAATCCTCTTTAAAATTCAGACAAATATTTTATATTACCCAGTATTGCCCAGTATTACCCACTAAAACCCAGTAAAACCCGGGTTTTCCCAGTATTTCCCACTGGGCTGGGCAATACTCATAAAACCCGGGTTTTTGCCAACCCTGTTTTCCATGGTCTTGTATCATATTATATCGTGTCTCTGCATTTTCTTTCATTTGGTTAAGTTATCTCTTGATAAGATATTCCCAACTTATGTTCACCGTGTGGAGCAAGGCTTATGTAAAATATTCTACTAATTACTTCTTACTCTCATCTTTTGGAGCAGGGTCATATTCCCAACTTTATTTGTTTGGTTGAGTGTGACATATCAAAGATTGCTCACTGATAACAACTTGTACCAACATGAGGAAGTAGTAATTGCCCACTGGTGTTTATTTTTTCTTGCTTGGTTCAGCAGGGCTCATTAAAGATTTCTGATTGTTTACAATGCAACTTTGCAGAGCAAGGTGCATTAAATATTGACTATTCCAAAAACAACATATACTCACTTGGTGGAGCAGGGCTCATTAAAGATTGACCACCACTGGTTACAGGAAGTCCATCTGATGTCCTCATAATGGCCACTGGTCTGGCCAGGTTTGGAGGTGGCGGTGGGGGTGGAGGCAGCATCCCAGGAAAATAATGAGCCATCTTCGCTGGACTTTTCATAGATGGTGTAGAGGAGTTTGACTTGAAAAAAGCAAATATGTCTTAACAATTCATTCAAAAACATTTCCAGTTTCAATAACTTTTGTTCCTCATAATTTATTTTTTATGTATTTTGAAAATATGCTTTGTTGATTAAGTAAAACATGGCACACATAAGTGGGTGACTGAGGCAAGAAATAATTTGCTTCCTTGTTCATTACTTAGCTTTTCCTGACTGTCAAAATGACATAACTTATTTTGCCCTGGTTATCAACCAATCACTCTACTTGTCTGTGTATATCTATTATATAATGTAAGAACAATTTTACATTTACAAGTGAAGATTTATACAGGTTTTCAAAAACGAGGTGAAAGCCTTTACAACTAAGACTAATCATGCATTCTTTGAAAGTTACATTGTTTTATGCAAACCATTATTTGCATTACAAACATCCTATTTCCTTCCAAATCATGTGTCAATACTTTCTTGTTTTGTCAATTTATCTTCTGATATTTTTAAATATCAAGCACTGATCACAGGCAGACTGACAATGACAGGAAAACAAACTTGTACAATGATACACAGAAAATAAATTAGTCAAAACGTGAAAATATGCAATCAACATGTAAACAGATGATTTGAAGTATAGAATTGCTTAGCTACCAGTTTACATAATAAATTATACGTCTAAGATAGTCAAATTTGTTGTATATGATAACAAGCAAATGTTGAATTGTAAACTCTTTCAACCTTCATTTCTTAACATTTCATTTATTGAATGTTACCTGGCCTTGAGAATTTTGTGCTTCTTGGCATACAAGCGAAACAAAATCAGAAAATGTATCAGCTCCAGCATTTTCTTGAAATTTCATATTTGCTGAATGAGGAGGGGGTCCTGCACCTGAGGATAAAATCATTTGTTGTTGCATTCCTGTAAAAAAAAAATATGATAATAAGTACTTATTTTTGAAACATTGTTTAATGGCATGTTAATTTACCCTTTTATGTATCTCAGTAGACAGTGGATGAAGTAATTGTGAGGTTAATAAATACACCAATACAAACTCTGTGTATGTAAAACTGTGTTTACACATGGCTGTGATATCCGATTCATCAGATTAAATTATACAAGGGTGCACACACTGAACTGGCTTGATTACATTACTGATAATGATTGGATTTAGTGTTGACATTTTTCAAGATCTTTGCGGTCAAAGCAAAGACATAAAAGCATTTCATTTGGGCCTGTAAATATTTCTCATAGGCCAAAACATTCTTCTTTAATAAAATTCTGAATTGATGAGGAAGGTATACATGCAAGATATAACCAAAATCTGTAAAGATGGCTGAATACTTGGGATAATAGGCCCAATTTGAAATAAGATGTACTTCAAATAATAAACTAAGTTTTGCTTCCAATTTGCCCAGTAGATTCGGAGAAATAAATATTTAAGAAGGTTTACAGATGTACTAATAAAGGTGACAGACATCAATTGATGTTGATAGCTCATATTAGATCTACCATGTAACAAGTTCAATACATTTGTGGATATCTAGTTATATTAATAAATTGTATTAATTAATTATATAAATATCACCAAATGATTAAGAAAGACAATTAATAAGTAATAAAATTGGAATTGGTATATTTAGCAAGACAATCAAAATGTTAATATGTCAATAATAAAAATGCAGGCAATGATGCAATATAAAACTATAATTAAATACATGTATACTTTTTTATGATAGATGAAATGAACTCTGGGTTTTTTTTATACTATTTCATAAAGGTCAATAAGATAATTGTAGGAAATATAAAACTTATTTGTTCAGTTCAAGATACTTGCAAATTGGAGCCTTTGGCAAGCTATTCTTTTCTATTACGAGCAAGCACTAGTAAATCTCCTATTTCTTCACAGTGTACAATAAAAGTGTACAATGATCTATGTAAATGTGTTTACATTGTTACAATTATCCTAAGTATCAAAGTAAAACAATTATTGTGGTTCAATTTCTTCTTTCTTGGTGTACAATGTCCAGTAAATCAACCAATAGCAGTCTTTATCATTACACTTTTACTTTCTATGTTTATAATTATGGTTTTATTATAAACATTAAAACTTTTGTTAAAATGAACTAAAGTTACTGAACATAGTAGAACACTGCAACAGTAATATTATAATATCTGTAAAATGCCAATTAACATCATACAATGACAGACTTCACTATAAAACCATAAGATTAATCAAATCTAAAATCATTTTATTGTAAACATCATTCATGTACCTAAGAGCTCATTTCTGTTTCATGTTGGAGAAGGAAAAAGAGCTCAGAAATCAGAAAATTTGAATGGTTAGTCATTTAAATTGAATGAAATATTGGCATTGACCACATTAATAAGATAGTTTCCAGTGGCGGATCCAGGACAGGGGGGGGAGGTCCCAAGGTTGGAACCCCCCTTTTTTTTAACAATCAATGTGAATTTGAATGGGGACATGTAGTTGGAACCACCCCCACCCCACCCCCTTTGTCCTGGAAGTGGGTTAAGGAACCCCCTTTTTAAAATGGCTGGATCCGCCCCTGGTATCATAGCAAACTTGTATGGTGGACTAAAAGATCAAAGACTTGCAAGGATTTCATCTCCAAGAAGATTGAATTCATTCATGAACCTAATGAAAGTAACGCAAACATAAAATCACCATTAAAGGTGTCTATAGCTACTGGACAGGAGCTAACATAAATACATTGTTAAGTTAATAGGGGAACAAAATCCAAAACTATACAAGAATGCACATACATGTATTATCATGCTTAGCATTTAGGTATTACACCCTTATATAAGTATTGGAAAAATAGAAGAAGCTGCCTGAGTAAGCATTTGAAAAATTAAATTTTGTAAAAAAAGAAGTCCGCTACTGCCCAGTATATGAGTATACGAGTTCGATGCATCTGAAAGAGCTCTCATTTTTAACTCATCATAGTCAAGCTTCTAAATCTTTGTTTGAAAATTATAATAGACAAAGCAAATGCAATGCTTCTAGAATCCAGGTATCAGAATATCATCCCAAGTCTATGTTCTGCATTGAAAAACAAAATGTGTCAGTAGCAATCACAAAAGCTTATCTTAAAAAAAAGCTCCTATCATCATGTTGGGGTACAAACAACTACATTATATGTACATCGAACTCTACTATAATTAAAGAAAAACTTAACCATTCATATTTTCTTTATATGAGCCACCTTCTCCCTTTTATTTCCATGCTTGTAACATTCTAATCGTTAACATGAAGCACAAACAAGCCCTTAACTATTACATAAGAATTAGAAAGGTTATATCTACCTGGGGATGAGGTTGATCGTGGAGGAGTTGGCACACAACGGACTGGGGTAAAATCGCTGGCTTTACTACTATGGATGATGATGTGTGATGACATGACTGGTGGGCTATGAGTTGTGATACCTGTGTACAAAAGCCACTACAAATCAACCATATATCTCCTTTGTTCTTATTGACAAATTACAAAATATCTACTTATTGACAAAAAAAATTAAAATCTATCTGATTCATAATTGTCTTACAGTTCTTCCATAAAAGCATGCAAAGCAAACCTTTGATTAACTTGCTTGCTAAGTTTGCTTGGATGTTTGCACACAATAGGTAGGTGCAGTTTCAGTCTGTTTTATATATATACTGGGATTTGATTGGACTATAAAAACTGACATGCAATGAAGTAAATGTTTATTGTCAATTCATATTCCAGTAAATAGTAAACAGACTGAAACTGACTACCTACCTTTTGTTTACAAACATCAAAACAAACATGGCAATCAACTATCAAATTTCAAGTTGATCAAAGGTTTGCTTTGCATGTTTTTATAGAAATGCTGTAAAATCTTTTGAATTATGGGGATCTGTAAATGTCTAATGAATAAAAATTTTGTATAATATCATATAAACTGCCACAACCAAAAGTGTTGGTGCATTAATCAGTTTTAAAAAAGTAATGTCATTAGATGCTTTGATGCTGTTTTTCTCTAAATGATTCCAAGAATAGCAGATTGAAGTTCTTGTGGTTTTATTTATATTATCCTTAAGCAGGCTTTTTTAGATATTAAGTCTTATCCATTACTACATAAAACATAAAATGTACAAAAATATATCATCCCCGATTTATTTTTACCCTGTACCTCATAAGGTAATAAATTAATCTTTTTGTGATGCTGATGAATAAATAATTCTAGCAGACTAACACATACATGTAATGCAGGAATATATGTATCTATAAATTGTCTCAAACCTAATACATGTACTTGCATGTTTCATTGAAGTTTTTTCCACATAAAACGGTAGAAATCCTATTTTTTCTAAATTTTTGAAAAAATCATTTTGGACTATTTCAAGAACAAAGGAAATATGCGGGAAATGCATGAAAAATGATATTGTTATATAGTTAGCATCACAACAAAGATATAAACATAGCAAATTCTATAATAAGTATTGTTAACATTCTTCTTGGTAGAAATACATGCAAATGTTTCTTCCTCTTGAATACATGTACATGTACCAAGAACACAGATCTAATCTAAAGAGAATAATATACAAAGAGGTTTCATTTGTTATATTGTTTTTTAAATTAAATTTTGCCATTTAAAACTCTTTAAATTACAGTCTTCACTACATGAAGAATAAATTCCTCTAATAAAGCAAAGATATCTATATCTACTTTTTCTAAATTCAATCAAATAACAACAAAAAGAAGGATGCAATAAACAGCCTATCAGCCTACATGGTGTTAACCTAGCAACCTTTTCATTGTACTGACTCCAATGTTTTAACAGTATGTTACCAATGTAGTTTCAAATTTAATTGCACTGAACTGAACTGCGTCTTTTTATAGATATAAACAGTTTCACAACCAGGAAATAATTTCAGAAAGTAAGAAAACTTTGTAATCTATATTTACATTTTATCAAAGTTATAAATTTATCTTGTAGTTAATCTTCAATTTTATTTAGTAATTTATGTTAACTTTTACTTATCTCATATTGTTAGCCTATATGCAGATGACTCTAATAACATCAGTTTCAAGTTTACAATGCAAGAGCTGACAATTCTCATTTAAAATGTGTATTCATGTAAAATTACAGATCTCCATAAAACTTTGGTTTCTCGATAAATTCTTATAAAAATAAAAGATTTGCTCGTAGAAAAAGATAACAGGTCTACATATTGAAAATGATACCCGTATTTTATAGATTAAAGTCGTACTTCATGTATTAAAAAAACGTGTGATGAAGCAAACATTTATTGAAATTTACTTGAATAACATCAAAGTGGCATCTTTGAAAAGCACTCAATGAAATAATTTCTCCACAATGGCAAATGAGTGACTCAGTTCAGTGCAATGAACTACTGACATAGGTATTTTTATTTGAAGGTTAGAATTTCCATGGTATATGGAACATCATAGAATCTATGAAATTTATGAATTTTAACAGTACCTAGACTGTATAGTATATATAATTTTTTTGTAAGAACAATTTGTTCAATCTTCATGCAATGTTTTTCTTACAAAAAGGGAAGCAAACAACAAAATAAAAAACAAATTTGTTAATAGTTGACTAAGATTGTCGTAACAGAAAAATACCGGATTCAAAACGACTCAATTATACTGAAAACCTACCTGGATCCATACTATCGCCTTGCCAACCTGCTGAGCTATTTCCACTCAGATTTGCCTGAGATTTTCCATAGTAACTACTCATTGACTCACTTTCATCACCTACACTTTCTACCTCATCGTCTGCTGACGAAATAGAACTCATAGTTGTACGTTTTAATCGTTTGTGAGGGTTCCCTGACGGACTCAGGGCGGGGCCATTTTGAAGACCCTGTTGTACATGCATCACAATGTCCTGGGCACTATAGTTATAATAACTGGGACTGTCCATTTGTTTTGCCGGGGGCATCATAGGATGTATTCCATTCTGCGGTAAAACAATAGATGCTGCAAAAAGATTGATATTGTCTGAAAATACATAAAACATTAATAGCTATTCAGTTCATTAAAACATAAATTATTAGTAATAACATAATGATAAGATATAATGTCTTGATTTCTTTTACAATACACACTTACATGTAATAATATCATTGCATTGATGTTGGATGACTTTGTGTATTTGTGTTTTTAATATGACATTTTCTGTTTTTAAAAGCTGTTCATGTTAGGTGATATAATTTTCATTTTTGTTACATAATGCAGGGACCATGCTTCTGAGCAATTAGAGCAATAAGGATTGATTGGTGTTTAACACCACTTTCAGCACTATTGTACTTTTTCATTGCAGTCAGTTCTTTATTGGTAGAGGAAGCCAGAGTGCCCCACAGGTTTCTAATTAACATACTTTGACTTTCATACTCTTATTAACAAATATATAAAAACATTGCGTATAAACATAAACTTGTATTTACACTTATGCTAACTGCGGCCAAGCTTAGCAAAAGGTAGTGCGACGTAATCAGTCAAACAAACTTTATTAGATTAACTCGTACAGGAACGATCCTTTTCATTGGTCAATTCAAACCTTCGACCTCACACCTGGGAACTAGAACACACGTACTGTAAAGTTGAATGGACTGATCAGTTTTCATGTAGCCGGTCAAGGTTGTTATAACCTTTCATCGTCGTAAGCACATACATGATTGTGTGCTTGATTATCCCAAAGCAATTCTTACTTTTATACATGTGCATGTAAAACTCATTGATTTTATAATTTTGTGTAGTAGTAAAATTTTAAACTTTAAAATCTTAACATTTTTCACGTCGAAATATTTAATTCAACTGTCTCCTCTCAGTTGGTTCTCAATTTAAGATATGGAATTAAACGATCTACCATTTTATTTTGATGGGGACTTGGATGAAACATTTTATTTGATGGAGACTTGGATGAAACATTTTATTTTGATGGGGGACTTGGATGAAACATTTTATTTTGATGGGGACTTGGATGAAACATTTTATTTGATGGGGGACTTGGATGAAACATTTTATTTTGATGGGGGACTTGGATGAAACATTTTATTTTGATGGGGGACTTGGATGAAACATTTTATTTTGATGGGGACTTGGATGAACATTTATTTGATGGGGGACTTGGATTAAACATTTTATTTTGATGGGGACTTGGATGAAACATTTTAAATTTTTTAGTTGTAATCTCAGTTATGTCTTTCTATTTTTCAGTCTGTTCGGTTCTGCCTTGTTTTTATTAGTTTGTCCGGAATTTTTTTTGTAACATAAATCGTCATACTGCCTATTTTTTTGGCCAGTTTGCCAGGTTGCTCATCCTGTCTTTTCATATCTCTCCCAAGTTTTATGTATTTGACTAAAGATAGTGTGATTTTTTTTCTAATTCAGTTTACTTGATTTTGAGGAAAAAAACACGAAATTTTAAATAAATTCAGAACATCTAACCAACCATGCTTTTTTTAGAGAGATGGCAAACAATGGCACAGTGGAAGGAAATGTACTTTATAAATTCCAGCGATATATTTCATGAATTTTATAAATAACTGTTTTGCTATTTTCGGTTGAAAAACGAACCTAAATTATATATTGTAAATATTTAATAAATAGTTACATAGAAAACAATCAGTTTTTAAAAGGGTGTTTATTCATTACATGTATTGATAAAAAGATGAGCCCCTTCTTGTGCATGCATTCAGTCATCGTTAATTTCTTAATATTTCGTTGATCAGTTTATTACAAATAGATATAGGAAGATGTGGTATGAGTGCCAATGAGGAAACTCTCCATCCAAATTACAATCTATAAAAGTAAACCAATATAGGTCAATGTTTGGCCTTCAACACAGAGCCTTGGCTCACACAGAACAACAAGCTATAAAAAGCCCCAAAATTAGTGTAAAACCATTCAAACGGGAAAACCAACGGTCTAATGTATGATTTTGTATTTCATTTTGAATACGCATGTATACTACACGTCACTTTGGCGGATAGTGCAACAATGTTATGCAAATCACTATTCTTACAGTATGAAATTAAAAGATAAGTTTTCAGCCAATTAAATTTGAAAACAGTACATTTATATTGTTCCTTATTAACTACGATATTTCTCACCAGTATTTATTTATTTTTTTAGTTCAACACATACAAAAGAAAACATCTTCGCAGATGTAACATTTTAATTTTTTTTCCACCAACATGCCTTCACTGAATTCATTTGAATTTCGTGGTGACCATGATAGTACATTGCATACTACGTCTTCATTCACTTGCACAAATGATACGATTATTGTTGTTTTGTTTCTATATTTGCAATTTGCTCATTTATGATACTTAATTTCTGAATGACCAAACACTAAGCTACTATGTAACGTTATGTGTGTTCGTTTTATAGCATGAAAACACAAGAAGAGGAATGTGCAACCCATCATAAATTTATTGTAAATAATGTAATGGATCAGTATTATGAGATCCTGATCATAAGTAACTACGACATTGAAATTAAAAGTGGTTCATTATTCATCCGTATAAAAGCGGCACATGTACTTTTATTTTATCCTTATATTTTTCATAATGCAGTACAAGATAATTGTGTTGCTGCAGTATAATATATCGACACAACTATTTGAAATTCACAAAACATCTATATAATTCTTTTGACCAAAGATTTGTAAACTAAACAAATCCTTGTTTTAACGTTCGTAGTAACATAGTACATTCCATTGTCAGTCACCTGTGTCAATTCATGGGCACACTACTATTGTTGATGTTTTTGAATCTTTCGGCATATGAAGTGAGACGTTACAAGTTGTTTGTTTGTGATACACCAGAATTTTATCAACGAACTATCAATCCCTAAACTTGACTGCATTTTCGTGTACTTTGCTTTTCATATCATACCCGATAAATAAAAATAACAATTGCATAGAATAAGAATATGCCAAATGGTTGCAAAAAATAATGCAGCAACTTTTAATCGTTTTATGTGACTTGGGATTATTGGGGGCTGTCAAGCACCCCAAATACTATAGTAGCATCATTAACATGTTTTTATTGACGACAGACGAACAGAAAGACAGACAGAATATGGTATGCCATAAATCGTCCAGTAAACAGACATATAATTATAGGTTTACACTTCTTAACCTGTAATTGAAAAGTGTTTATGAGTCCTGAATGTTTCATTCTCTGTTCACAAACCCTCAACAAAGATCTTTAAAGTTTGAATATATTCTGTTTTTTAGAATACTTGCTTTGTGCTTAAGTTTTTATGTTTTTTGTAGTTTTCTCTTTTCAATGCAATGCAATGCAATTAAATCATGTCCCAATTTTTTCAAACTCTTTCATTACTCTCAATAAAGATGATTTTTGTTTAAAAAAGGAATATGTATTAGAAAATGTATACATACGTCTTGTAACCCGTAACAATTCTCTTGCAGAAAATACACCTGTGGCCGAGATGCTATCATTTCCTGATACCCCTGAGTGAATATTTCCAGGCACTGTCAATCAAAGAAAAATCGTTACTCACAATTCTTAGGGTTTATCTTTACTTATTAACTACATTATCAACTGCTCTATTTTCATTTTCATATAAATATGAAATTCTGAACTATATTGTAACGGTATATATTATAAAATAAGTTTCAAATTAAGTTATTTATTGGTTCACACGCTACAGCTCATAGATTTGAATATCTATGTAACTTCTTTTTCAGCCATGGTGTTGTGTAGACTTAGTTATTTACGATGTATCCTCATATCGTGTATATCTAAATTAGCATGATATTACTGTGATAATTCTCACAATCTGTCATTGTATTCTCTACACTTACATTGACATATCTTTGTGCAAATTGTGTAACATAGGGTTTTTTGGTGTTTTTTGTGTGTGTTTTAACACCACTTTTAAGCACCGTTTTGGGGCTCTTTTGTGGCAGCCAGTATTTATTGGTGGAGGTAGCAGGAGTGCCCTGAGAACATAGGAAGAAATCATATGGTCATTGAAGGCAGCTTCTAAACTTAGCTGCAATAAATCTATCTTAGGTTTTCATTACTACATTGTATTGTTTTTTGCAAAAAACTTCTGTACATTTTAAAACTGACTTGTTTTTTGCAATGATTCTTTATTTTCTCATGTAGATAAGATTCTAGATTTCTTTAAGCTTTCTGCACAACTCGATAAAAACTGCTATATTTAGAAAACAACCCTCGTCAGTTTTGTGTCTTAAAATTTGCAAACATATTGAAAGACATCTATATTCAGCATGTTCAGTATATGATAATTGTACTATTACCTTTGATATCGTGATCATTCATTTGCATGTCAGCATAATCTGATCTGGGATCTGGTACTGTAAAGTGTATAAATAACATTAACATACAAGTATACCAGCATAAAAGTCATATCAAACACATACATGAACACATACAGTTTTGTAGTATGGAAATAATTTGATTTTTTTTGTTATTGACAATGATTTAGGTATTAATACATAAAAATATCTGGTAATGCATGTATATGCATTGTTAAACATTTGTAAACACCATTTAGCACTTTCACCTTCCAACAAATGTATTTGACACTGAACACTTTCCTTCTTCCTTGTCCTTGTCTCACTTTTCTCTTCCTTATAGTTAATTTCAAGTTATTGTGCGATAAAGGTACCAGAACTATCATCACAGTATGTCGATAAAGATTTATTTCCTCAATGAAACTTATCATAACAGAACACAGTAGGTCAAAACAAGATTGTCCTCTCTTTCAGAACTTACCATATACAACAACCTACTTAGAAGTCCAAATAAGACTTATCATGCATGCTACTGTCTACATAGAAGAGTTACTTCCATTACAGAAACTTTGATAACTTAATTGTTCTCTATTCCTTGAAGCAATATATGTGTATAAAGTTAGTCTTCTTTTCCCCTAAGAAATTTTGTGTACAAAGTTTACAAAAAGCAATCTAATTACATAAAAGTGTGCAAACTATTACACTTCCCTTGCAGTAACTTACCATAACTGTGTATAAAGTTAGCCAAATAGAGATCTAATTCCCTCACAGACACACTTATATGATGAGGATTTACACATAAAGCAGGGTTCATACACTCATGTGATTTTTCTAATCGTTCACCATCAGTACTTTCCAGTGGAATAGCTTTAAATAAAATCACCATGACAAGGTCTAATCTCCAAACCTTGTCTGCTTGTCTTAAGCAGTCTATTCGTCTCATTTTTCCTTTTTGATCAGGATTACTTGTTACACAAACCGGAGGTCTTTTTCCTGTCATGCTTAACACAAAATCTTCTCGACATTCCTGGGTTATATCTTTCCGTAACTTTGCTAATAATCTGGAAGCCCATTTCTGTTTGATTTCTGGTTTTTCATTCTGGTAAAACAAGAAAAATCGATATTAAACTGAGTTATACATCATAACAATTTAATGTGTATGGATAAAAGGAAAAGAGAGGGTATATATGTTCATACATGTAGGACAGCTACTCAAAACAAGAATAACTAAAAGTCACGTAGAGGCTCTACACAGTTTTCAGCTCTTAAAACTTCATCATCTAAAATTATAAGTTGTGAATAAAATAAACATACATGTATATCATACTTGTACTATAAACAACAAATTTATTTTGTAAAAAATATTTATGTTTAAAGAAACCTGTGAACGAACGTTATCTTAATAAACTCTATTTTTGCCACAGTTTATGGTGGTATTTTACTTTGTTTTACATATTGCATGTATATATATATATTGTGTCAAAGATCAAATTTGATCTTTCAGTCCATATTTCCTTGTTCTTGTTAATAAATCTTTTTGATTAATTAAAGCCATTTCAACTCATATTTTTTTAATGTCTTTCTATATTGTGTTGTTATACTACTGTTTCAGGTTAGGTGGAAGGTTGGCACCTGTGAAATCTTTTAAACCAACTACATTTGTTTGCACCTGACTTAAGTCAGTAACCTGTGTTCAGTGGTTGTCTTTTGTTGATGAGGTTCTTAAGTGTTTCTCCTTTCATATATAGATTAGAATGTTGAATTTCCTGTTTGAATTGTTTTACAACAGTCATTTTGGGACCTTTTAAAGCTTGCTGTTGAGAGTGATTGGTTGACAGCCATACTTTGACCTATAATGGTTTACTTTTTACAAATTGCAATTGAATGAAGAGTTGCCTCATTGGCACTCATACAATGTACCACATCTTCGTATATTTATGTACCTTGAATTTGTACCTGTACATTTTTAATATTCTGAAATAAATAGCAATATACCACAAAAAATTGGGAATGTATCCATGGGACATGTATACATGATGCCACTGCTTGCATACAAGGTTATAAAGGGACATATGTTAAGAAGGGAAAAGTGCTAGAGGCAAACTCAAGTTAGTGAATAAAAACGAAAGAAACAAAATCCATTTGTAAAGGGGCTTAACTCTAGACCAGTAAAAGTGACACCAGCAAAATTCAAATTTGATCTATGTTTTGATGTAATAAACATTGCATACAAGTTTACAGTGTTCTCCCCAGGCCGATATGACACTGCGGTGCCGCAGCGCCTTCATAATATATTCGTTAATCCCGCAGCGTCTTAATTGGCCGCTGTCCCTTACTACTTGATCCCGCAGCGTGTTAATTTTCACATTTTCATTATAAATGTTGGTTAAAATTGTCAAGTTTCTGATCACCGCTGAGAGGTCGGTCAGTGTTACGCAATATGATCTGATAATATAGTTTTACCTGAGCCATGCTTATCTCAGCCTTATCAGACTATGTTATCATGTAATAGCGTAAATGATCATCAAGAAGATAGATATTTTCAGAAGAAAATTAAAAAAAATAAAAACTTCAGTGCAGAAATTAAAGAAATAGATCGCAAATACATTGTATTTAAGCATTGTGTGTGTGATTACTTGACCATTTATATAACAAATTTTTTCACTGATCGAGAAGAAGAATCTATTTAAACACGACCAATGAACATGTTCAATACATGTGATAGATTTGAATACACATTGCTAAAGATATTTATGATGGAAATTATGAATGAGAGTATTTGTAGTTGAAAATATTAAAATAAACTTTGATTAAAGATAACAAGAAGTGATTTATTTTAATTGAAAGTGAAAAATGTTGCTTGCAAGGTATTTTGCAAGGTAAATTCGTTTCAGAAATAAAATGATCAGTGAACATCGATTGCGAGTCCGTGCGTCAGGAACATTTTATGTGACAATCAACACGGGTACGGAATCGCTGCGGCTTCTGTATAATGTCACTAGTAAATAATTCCAATGGTCTTAACTTTAACGAAGTTTGGTTTATATCTACCTGCCAAAGATAGGTTTTAACAATAATGCACACGGAAGCGTAAATAAATGTCAAACTACGGAAACTTGTCAGCTGTTCATTAAAATATTTTTGTTTTAAAAAGTTGTATACCAACTATCTTAACCATATTCGATTTTATTAATTCTGAATGAACATTGTTCTCTGCAAATAACAAAGGGTGAATTCTAAGCAAAAGACATGATGGAAGTAGAAGTTTTTTTTCAGATCAATGACTCTTAATGAAAAGGGGAATACACCTCCCTGTACACTCAGCTGTCAGTATAAGCCGATGTTATAGTTGCTTCACCTAATCCCAACTGATCTAAAGTTTTAGCAAGTGATACATGTAACAGCAAGCACCATGTTTCCTGTTTCAGTGACAAGTGGCTGACTGAGTTTTCATAGCTTAGAAATGTTAAGGGGGTATAAGCAAAAGTTATTATGAGAGGGGGTTTTCAACCCTGAAGAGGATTAAGACAACGTTGAGGAACAGACTGTCCAACAAAATAACACTATCTTGAAACAATATCCCTAGAAGTAGCAGAGAGTACAGAGATGAATATTTATATTTTGAAATCAATTTATTTCATATATAGTAAATTCATTAATACTCTGCATTATTTAACACACAACACAAAGCAATATTGCATGTTATGAATTATGACTGATTGATTCAGATAACAAAAGTTCACTATAAAAAAGGAGTTACACGCCCTTGAATTGTGCGCCTTAAAAAAATCCTGGGGAGAACACAGAGTTTCTTTATATTTCTTTGAGGCAAATTTAAGATACAGAACAGAAACAATTCAGTATTTTTTCCATTATAGAAGGAGCATAACTCTCGAATGGTAAAAGTAACGCTACCCAAATACAAACTTGATCTGTGTTTCGTGGTAATTAGCATTGTGTATAAGCTTCATAACATTTGGTTAAGCAACCTAAAGTTAGAGAACAGAAACGAATTTTGGGAGGTACAGACGGACAAGGGCAAATCTTAATGCCCCCATGGCTAGGGCATTGGGCATAAAAATACTAAATCTACTACTTGTTTTAATCCTTACTTGAAGTTCTTCTTTCACACGTCTCTCTTCTTCCATATTCATTCTTTTCTCATGTTTTTTGTAATACTTTCTTTTAGCTGCCTGTAAGTTGAACCATGTGTAAGAGAATGCCTTCACATGAGGCAACAGAGCCTCGATAAATGGGTGAAATTCATCCTGAAAGTATAAACAATCGTGCATGAAAGATTTTTTTCAATATTATTTTGTCATTACAATGTAGTTAATATTTATAAGGTCTGACCATAGTGATCAGTGGTGACTCATTTCTGATTGAATTTTAATTCCTGGGTCTAATTACTTTTTTTCAGATTTTGAAAAGAGCATAAGTGACCAGACCTAGTTGATTCTGATGAGTACACAATATACAAACTCAACAATTATATGCTCTATGTTCAGTGTTGCATACAATGTATACATGTACAAAAATTTATATGTGCCAATAGTAAAATGCAAATTATCAAACTGGTTCCAAAAATTATAATCCCCAAATCTAAATACTGCATGATATCCGAAACCAGGGTCTTGCAGCAGCATTCAGATTGAATACCTATAAATAATGATGATAATACATGGAAGTATCATCATAAAAACAAATACATGTATGTACTATTTTCTCAGTATGAAAACCATTGACATTCAGCATGTTCAGGCAAAACATTTATATGACAGAAAGATTATATTTTCCTGGTCAAGACTTACAGGTTTGGCAAATATATTGTTACATTAGGTGTTTATGGATTATAATTTTTGGAACCAGGTATTTTACCAAATATAAATGGTGATTGGCCCATCGAAATTTTAACTTAAATGATTTATAATTTTATAGTGAAGTCCGGTATTACATAGCCTTATTAGCAATTTTAATGAATAAGTTACAACTTTTAAGGCAGCCAATTTACTGCTTTGTCAATATTGTGATAATGTGGTAAACATGTACTCAGATTTTATTGCTCTTGTCAAGCTAGTCAAATAATAGATTTCAAAATCAAGCAAAGCAACAAAAGAAGAATGGATAGATGAATTGGTGTTTTCATTCCAATGACAAATTTTACATGGATTTCAGGACAAGAACATGTTGATGCTACACAAGTTTCACCCCTGCTTTGTACTAAGACCTTATTTCCACTGCTTATTTTGGAACCATTAATCGATCTCTAACATGTCTCAGTCAGTGATTCTTTGCTCTTTTTCCTTAACACTCATTGCTAAGGGGAAAACAGTGAATATTTTGTTTTTGTTTGCTTCGACCAGGGATCAACAGGTTGGGAACAAACCCCCTGTATGGTGATTATACCTGTATAGAGGGATAATCCTTCTTTAGAGGGATAAAATTATCCCTCTACAGAGGGGTATTTTTGTTTGCACTGGATTTAAAGCAAATTAGGGCAGAATGGCATTTTCTAGTTATATTGGCTATAATCTCTAGCATTATATGTATCAATATATGCACTTTACTAAAAATTGGGATAACCAGTTTTCTGCTAAAGTGACAAAACTTGCAATCTATTGTATACCTATCTGAACACCTGATCAACATCAAAAGGAATAGTTGACCTTTCAATTTCATGTTAAATCTAACAATAGAAATTCTGTTCAGTGAGCCAGAAGTGAGTAGAATTTACCTGATCATCACAGCTTTCAATCATGGTGAACAATAGATTTTATATTTAGTCAAATAAGCAGCAAACTGGGCATTTGCATATTAAACTAAGTACATCAATTGGTGCATCAACTGTTGCAGGTTACTGCCATAATAAGTAGAGAATGCCATTCTGCCCTATTTTGATTTAAATCCAGTCCAAACAAAAATACCCCTCTATAGAAGGATAATTTTATCCCTCTATAGAAGGATTATCCCTCTATACAGGTATAATCACCATATAGAGAGTTTGTTCCCAACCTGATCAAACCCAGAACCTCTTAGAAACAAGATAAGCATTCCAGATGAACAAGAAAAATCTAGGAGGTAATCAACAACATACCTGCCAAGTTTTCAAAATGCCCATGGGGGTTTTACGTGCAAAATGACTCCCATAGTCCCACAGAACCTTCAAGGGGGGCCTCAAATATATATTGTTGTTGTTTTTTGGATTCTTCATAATTTGACAAGCCTATAGCCATTGTAAAATTAGGTGTTTTGATTGAAATTGTGGACAAATTTGCTCTTTCAAAATTTCCATTTTGGAGCCTCCATGGGGGAAACCCCCCGCAAGTGGTGACAGTTGGCAGGTAAGCAACAAGTAAGAATGGAAGTGATTTTCCATCAATTAATTTGATCAGGAACATATCTAAAAGATATTGAGATAGAAAGTGGTTTATCTTGATAAAGGAAAGACTCTGATAATATAATACAGCATTATTTATTGCATGTTCAGCCAGAAGCACTAGAGAAATGTGTTAGAACTGTCATTATCAAGAAACCAGTCAAACCTTTTGAGAGTGTAGGCAGAGTCTATATAAATTTATTATTACAGGACAATGACAAATCTTTTAGAAAGGAACTGAATGCTCAATGTGAAACCAGAAAAAAGATTTTGCACAAATGCTGGAAAGGTCAAATATTCAATATTTTCTCCTACTTAAGGGGCATAATGCAACAAAGTAGTGTCACTTTCAATTTAATATTTTGTTTAAAATTGGATTTTCATGTGAAATAGGTAATTTAGGTTCATGGCTATACAAATAATTGACTTTTTTATGATCATGCATGCAATTGTTTTTGGAGTACTTTAAGCTATTTTTCATGGGTGTAAGCGGCTCAAAACTAATCATTCGCTTGGTACTTAAAATTCTCTATTTCACGACTAGGTACAACTTTTTCGGTTACGATATGAAGCATCCGCCAAACAGACATCATTGATTAAATATGAATGTGGTAATAACGACCAGTAATTCATTTCGAAAGGAGAAAATGCACGTCAAGACACGAACACTGACTTTTCCGAGTATCCGCCATTTTGAAAAATAATCCCTCACCATTCTATCATTTTCAAGAAAACACAATTAAAATTACTACTTTTAACTATATCTAAGAATCACAGCAATGTAAAATAAAGAGTGAATTGCGAAAATTGACAAAATTATGCGATCTTCAGCGAAAAAAAACCAATTCACACATGCAGAGGCGCAGTATCATCTTACCATGGTCATCTTTTTCTAACTTTCATATCCGAAAAGTTAAGTTTGATCTCTTCACATGTGTTAGCTGATCCGTGCAATTTAAATATAGTTTGTTACATCAATGATGTTTTCGCACTGTTTATTTTCTTCCTCTGGTACAAATTCTGGGAAGTTGGCCAAACTTTTCTGACCCCAGTTCTCCTCTAATCAACTATGGCGTAGTATGTCTGAGACGGGACTATTGTTGTTGTCGGCTTCCATATATGGAACTAAGCGAATCACTCCTCCTTTGAAAACCAATCATTTTGTGTATTCAAATATGTCAAAACTGATTGACAGACAATTTCAAAACAAATACACATTGAATTCACAATCTTTTAAATTAACTTTACTCCTCATTGTAACAAGTTTCTTACACGTCTCACAAAACAAAGTCTACTCGGACTCGAGTACTCGCTTTTGTTTAGTACAAAAATCTTATTTGTGTATAGTAGGGCCTATAGATCTGATATATAAAAGGCAAACTTACCGCATGCAGGCTGATAATTTAATAATTAAATGACTTAACATTATTTTAAATAGTTGGATTCATTAAAGTCCTGTGGTGTTCTGTTTTTAACTCTTTTTTTGTGCACATCAGTGCATCGTCAAGTTTACAAAATGAGCTGTAGACGTTTCCAAAATACAGACTGAATTTTTTTTTTAAACGGTTCACTGAGTGTTGCCGGGATGGAACACCCCCTTCTTTTACTTTTTTGACAAGTACGTAATTCTATAATTTTCTTAGAAAATATTCCCTTATACTAAAAAAAATATTTCAACTTGTGTTCACTTCCGTTTTAAAGTGCTTTTGATCTTGTGCATGCGAGTTTCAGTACCATCACAATAGTAAGGGACATTCTATTCTAACTTATATATGAAAGTCCCTGACTGAAATATTTAAGGGATTATATGCTATCCATTTCAGTATTTTACGGTGGTAAAGGGGAATAGAGAGGCAACAAGCTTATATAGCCTAAACTACCGTGGTATAGTACTAGTCCATCTAAAACTACTATTTGAATTAGCCTCTGTTGTAGAAAAACCCGGCTTTATGTATGATTTTCAACAGCTCATTTGAAAATGGGGAGGTACCCGAGGATTGGAAGATTGCTATAATAACTGCGTTATTTAAGAAGGGAGATAAGAAATCAGCTTCAAACTACCGTCCATGCAGTTACGTCTCACAAGCATTCTACGAAAAATTATGGAGAAACTTATGCGAAGAGAATAATTGAACACATGGATAGACAGAACTTGTTTATCAATCAACAGTTTGGCTTCATGGGTGGTAGATCAACTTCTCTACAGTTGCTGAAAGTCCTAGACAAGTGGACAAAGGTACTTGACAAAGGAGGTATATTACACTCGATTTATATATATGGACTTCATGAAAGCCACATATGAGACTATACTACACAAGATTAAACACTATAGTATTAGTGAGCAAACTACAAACTGGATAAGAAGCATCCTTAGTAATAGACAACAGTGCGTACAGGTCAATTGGTCAAGATCAAGAGGAATGTAACCAGTGGAATTCCATAAGGCTCTGTATTGGGACCAATTTTGTTCGTCTTATTCATTAACGACTTGACAAACAATGTTATATCAGATGTATTCATGTTCGCAGCTAGACGACACCAAATTATTTAGAGAAATAGTCGACCAGAACGATCAGAACCTTATTCAGGAAGACCTTGACATCCTATTTGATTGGAGCAAAACTTGGCTATTGAAATTCCACCCGAACAAGTGTAAAGTTTACCGATTAGTGGAAGGAATACTTATCATGAACCTCCAAACTACACAATAAAAAAAGTACGAAGGCGGTCGTACTAACCTTGAAAATGTTGAATCAGAAAAAGATATGTCAGATTATTATTATTATTATTATTACAAGGCATTTTTATAGCGCATTATATAAAAATACAACTACTCTAAGCGCTTTACATGTTAAAACAAAAATACACAAGTTCGTACATACACGAAATTACAAAGTTAAAAATATACCAAAATATGTATAAAGCATACATCAAATCAACTATAAAAAGTTAAGACTACAGCAACTTGGTAAAAAATTACTTAAAAGAATTATTAATGAATAAGTAAAAATTTTAATAACTAAATATCGAAATATATATATACAGAAAGTCATAAAATCAGAATAAAATGTACAAAATATTAAAAATCAACATCAGTCAAATACAACCAATCACAGTTCCAGGTCTTAACTTATGAGCGATCCACAAATGCAACTTTGAATAGATGCGTCTTCAGTCCTTTTTTAAACAGTTCTAGCGATTGTTCATTTCGAAGATTTGTTGGAAGGCTATTCCACAGAGTTCCGGCCGCCACATCGAACCTCCGTTCACCATTCATTTTGGTCCGTGCATTTTTTGGCATCTCAATTAAAGAAGCATTTTCAGATCGCAACGATCGTGCTGGTTTGTAAAAATGTATTAGTTCACTAAGATACGCAGGTGCAAGTCCATGCAAGGCTTTGAATGCGTAAAGCAACAGTTTGTACTGGCATCGGAATTTGAATGGTAGCCAATGAAGAGTCATAGGTGTTGGAGTTATATGTTCAAACTTCTTTTTGCGGGTCACTAGTCTGGCAGCTGTGTTCTGAACACGTTGAAGTTTGGATAGACTTGAGGCATTCACACCATACCTCATTACGTTGGTTTACATCATATTTGGCTGACAGATATCAGAAAGTATCTATTTCAAATACATTATCAGACGTACAAAAACAAAAAACGGGTGTACCTCAAGGATCCGTATTAGGACCGGTGTTGTTTTTAATTTTTATTAATGATCTTCCTTTGTCTAATCCTAATCATAACACCGATTTATTTGCTGATGATAGCACCATATCAGTCATTGGACAAAACAAAAGTTGCATCAGTCAAAAACTTAATACAGTTTTACAAGATATTTTTCGCTGGTGTGATGACAATAAAATGGCTGTAAATGTATCTAAAACGAAAGCTATATGCATTGGATCTAAACAAAAGCTTGCCGTTACATCAAATGAAAACATTAATCTTGCTTTAAATGGACAACAAATTATAGAAAGTACATGTGAAAAAGTTCTAGGTGTTTTTATTGATGCATCTCTATCTTGGTCTTCTCATATCGATTATATAATCAAAAAAGTTAACTCTTCTTTAGCTTTACTAAAAAGGATAAAGAAATATTTAAATCATAAAGCTAGACAAATGTACTATAACGCTTACGTTTTACCTCACTTAGATTATTGTTGTTCAATATGGGGAAACTGTAATAACTTTTTATTAGATAGTTTACTAAAACTGCAAAAAAGGGCAGCAAGAATAATTTTAGACGAACATGATTACACCAAACCTTCAAGAGAATTATTTCACGAATGTAACATTGTGCCAATCACACAAAGAATACTTTATCACAAATCATTACTTATGTATAAGGCAAAACATGGCTTAGCTCCAGAATATATGTCAAGTCTTATTGTATCAGCTTCTGCAAACCAAAAATATAATACGAGATTTTCATCCTCAGATAATTTTATTATTCCAAAACCAAATACAGAGTTGTATAAGTCTAGTTTCTCGTACAATGGACCAAAAGTGTGGAATGCTCTTCCTAATTCAATAAAAAAATCAAATACAGTATCCGAATTTAAACATAAATACAAATCTATGTACTTTTAACATTACCATCATATTTTTACTGTAATGCCATATCATAATTGTTTATTGTATTTTAAATTGTACATAATCTTTATTTACCATTATTATTGATGCATTGTTTATTTGTAATGTAATTATTATTGTATTAAGAGAGCCTTATTGAAAATTGGTGTAATCCAAATGAGTTACTCTCTCTAAATAAAGATATTATTATTATTATTATTATACATCAAAGCATTACCGTAATCAAGTCGCGACGTAACAAGAGAGCATACAAGAGTTTTGCAAGCGTCCTCCGTTATATATGATCGAATCCGTCCTATGTTACGAATCTGATGGAAACAGGATTTGGTAATTGCATTTGTCTGTTGCTGCATGCTGAGGGTTTGATCGAGAAAAACTCCAAGATTTCGAACACAGGTAGATTCACTTAGTATAGTTCCGTCAAAATTCAGTTGTAACTTACTAAGACTTTTGACTTTGTGTTTTGGAGCAAAAAAACAATCAATTCGGTCTTGTCCTGATTTAACTTCAACATATTTGTACACATCCAAGTTTTGATATCTTCCAAACAAGCTTCTAGGCGCTCGGTAATGTCATCCCAGTTATCTAATGGCTTGATGACTTGGTAAATTTGCGTATCATCCGCATAACAGTGGTATGCCATGCCATGCTTCTTACATGTTTCACTAACCGGGTACGAAAACATGGAGTAAAGTCTCGGTCCAATCACGGAACCCTTATGGACGCCATATTTCAGAACCATATTGTCGGAGTGAACAGATCCAATAGAGACACATTGCGACCTATTAGTCAAGTATGAACGAAGCCACGACAAGGCTGTTCCAGATATACCAAAAGTATACTGTAGACGATCGAATAGAATGTCGTGATCGATCACGTCGAACGCTGCTGAGAGATCCAACATCAGCAATATTACACAAGAGTTGTTGTCGAGTGCGCATGTAATGTCATGATGAAGACGGATCAGTGCTGTTTCAGTTGAATGTCCAGTGCGATATGCTGACTGCATATCGTCATGTAAAGAGTTCAACATGATATGAGATCCAAATCTCGTGTCAACAACTCTCTCGACATCTTTGGATACAAATGGCAAGTTTGACACTGGGCGGTAATTTTTTAGAACTTCTTTTTCTAGGTTCGCTTTCTTAAGTGATGGCCGCACAACTGCCTCTTTGAAAGTTGAAGGTGCTATTGATTCAGCCAACGACATGTTCACTATGTTCGTAATGACAGGCGCTAGAGTGTCTATGCACTCTTTGAGAAGGTGTGTTGGTAAAGGGTCCAGTTCACAGGATTTGGATGGCGCCTTCAGAATAATTTTCTTGACTTCTTCGAGTGTTGCAGGAGGTAGAACATGTAAATGCACGCCTTTGAATTTCTGATCAGCTGATAGATAATTTCGACTTCCCGACATTTCGCCGATCGATGAACATAATCCATTTCGAATGGTATCAATTTTACCAAGAAAAAATTCACGAAACCTATTTGCTAAATCCTTTTCATCATAGGACAAAGGGAGAACCACTTCACGCTTGTTCCCCATTAAATCTCCAGTTATTTTATGTAACTGTTTCTGATCGTTACTAATCTATCTCGGCACTTTTGTTCGAATAATAGTCTTTTTTACATTTTATAGAAGCTGTTCTTTGTAAATTTGCAGATGCACTGTCAGTTTGGTTTTTCGCATTTTTCGCTCCGCCCTCCGACGTTCCATTTTAGAGTTTCGTAGCTCATCGATGTACCATTCAGTATTAGGTCTAATTGTTATTGTCAGGCTTTGATTTAATTGGAGCATGCTTGTCGATCATTGACTTAATTTGAGAATTGTAGCTTTTGACAATTTTTTCAGCAGACTCTTGGTTGGTCTCGGGATTTGAGATGTTTCGTAAGTCGTCCTTTAAATCAGACATATCGATGTCACGGTACTTGCGGTATGTAATTGTTTTTCGTTGTTTAGGAGGTTTGGTCAGGAGCGCGAAGTGGTCGCCAGATGGATTTCCCTTATTATCACAAAGATTTGGATTTTGAACTAACGGTGTTTCGAGCAAAATCGGACTATCCTCTCTAGTAATTACCACATCAAGAATATGCCCACAAATATGTGTCGCGCAACGAACGTGTTGTACTAGTTCATGCTCTATCAATGTTTCTAGAAATGTTCTTGCCTCAGAATTACTTGGATTGTCCAGATGGAAGTTCAGATATCTGGTGTAACTATTGACATGAATCTGACATTTGCAAACCATATTCAAAACCAAGTTAATAAAGCTAATCAGATCGTAGGCCTCACTCGCCGTTTCTTTGTCCACCAAGACAATCGCATCTGGAGTATGCAAACAGTATATGGTCACCCAAATGTGAATGAAAACAGAAAGGCTGACATTCCAAGTATTGAGAATGTGCAAAAGAGAGCGACCAAAATGCTGCCTACAATGAGAGACTTGCCATACGAAGACCGCTTACGAAAACTCGAGCTTCCAAACCTCTGTTTCCGCCGTTTACGAGGTGACATGATAGAAGTGTATAAGTTATTGACAGGGTTATACGACACGTGAGTAACAAATGGTTTACTAAACCGACAAGAGGCCACTAAATGAAAGTTATGAAACAACGAAGTCGTCTGGATCTCAGGAAGTATTTTTTCACCAACAGAGTAGTGGACATATGGAACAGCCTCCCTGAAGAAGTTATATCAGCAAAAACTTTAAACACTTCCAAAAACAGAAGTTAGATAAATTTTGGGCCAACCAACCATTAATGTATGATTATGAAATTTTATCCGAAAGTGAGAAACGTACAATTAAATACAACAATGATGAAGTAGAGCAGAATATAATCTGAAGATCCATAGGTAGGTAACATCGCATGACTAACAAAAAGAACACTTTTAATAAGTTTAAAAATTAACATGTCGTTCACCAAGGCCTATATGAGCTTCTTCAACAGGCGATGGCGATGCTATGGACATTCTCGAACATTGTAGACTAGATTATAAATTATGACTAAAATCTTATTTTTTCATATCTTGTATTACTGATCATTTTTTGTTTACAATTTATCTCGAATCTTCTATAGTGTTTGCCAAAAAAAAACAACCCGAAAATGTTTAAAAAATAAATTTGTCATTCAACCGAAAATTTACAGCGCACATGTCCGTCCTCTTGTTGAGTATATGCTCCAGAAGTCTGGATCCCGTATAAAACTCCAAATATCAACACTTATTAACATGTCAATGGAGCAGATTTGTCTGCAATTTCATCAGCGATCAAAAAAGTGCAACAGAAATGTTCACATGCCAAGAAATCCTCGCTTAAAATTCCGGTCAACCCCCTACGGCAGTCATTAGTAGCTAA
Organism: Mytilus edulis; assembly: GCA_019925275.1. Taxonomy (NCBI): domain Eukaryota; kingdom Metazoa; phylum Mollusca; class Bivalvia; order Mytilida; family Mytilidae; genus Mytilus; species Mytilus edulis. Next base: position 130,823,317 of record CM034349.1, read on the forward strand.
AGATTTGATTTCATTCAAGAAATTAATGTATGACCTTCATGTACGTGTCGCTTAGAACACGGCCATATACCAAATGGTCAAAATTAATCATCCATGTAATTTGCTCTATGGGGTGTTTGCAGAATTTCAACGGAGGCAATTTCTTGGCATGCGGTTGGTTGGAATTACGCGCTTCAGACTTAGGACAGATACTTGAGAGTGACGAGGTTGGATGTGTTTGCGGTCGCGCCAACCCTACGAAAAAAAGTAAAAATCCATCGAAAAGAGCGGGAAACTTCGCAAAAAAATCAAAAATTGATATTATGTCCATTCTATATAGAAATGCTCAAATTTATAGATATTAAAGTTTTATTCCGTTAGATAAGAGATCACCATCGATTTTAAATTTAGAGTATCAATTCTCTGCATTCCGCCATTTTGTCGTCTTCCCCGATTAAAAGTCCCGATATGTCTATAAACCACAAAGGACAAAAACTACAGTAACCGATGTAGTCGTAATTGCGTGTCAATATCTTGTCAATCGTACGATTGTTTTATCTGACAAATTAACTTGATACGGAAAATGTTCTTATTTTTTTTTAAATGAACATGGTCTGTTGTTTTTAAACTGTTAATATTGGAATTAGGTAAAAAGTCAAAGTTGAAATCATATATATATATAAGTGTTTCCGTGAAAATTGTTTTCGAAAATCTAATTTGTTCATAATTCTTTAAAGTAATAAACTGTTTTCAAATAAATTTTGATCTTCCCTCTTCTGATCACCAGCATGGCTAAAGGTATTACTTCCAAAGGTATTGTGAGGGGTGTGAGGTGACACGTCCAGGTATTCCAGCGATTTCCTGTCGGGCTTGCAAGTTCACGCATCGTTTCACTTCTGCAGGTATTGATCAGTGTACACGGCTGATAACATTTAACTTTCCATTTTGAACTATCAGATGTATAATATACAACTCTGTCTTACTTGTCATTACCAAACTCATACGCTTGTTTATAAATAACATTTCTGGTGTAAAGAATATTATTCATAAAAATATAAATAATACCCAAAATATAAGATTTGATGAAATTAAAATCTATTTAAATATTTTTTCCAAGGGTGAATTTGGGAAAATGTAATATATACTCATTGTCAAAAGTGAAGGACAGATTGGAACATACCAGAAATATTGATTTAAAAAAATGTACGCACTTGCCGACGATTCGTTTATACGACTGGATAGAAAGTAACGGAACTATAGCGCAATTAAAAATATATACATGTATACATTGAACATAAGAAAAAAATATATATTTTGAATAAATAGGGGTAAAAGTGTTGTAAATAGACTAGTCCACGTATGCCAACAGTATGTAATCATCGAATGTCGATAGACTATAATAATTGTATATCAGAAGAAGAAGAGAACCAATTTGATTTAAATACAGGTCGATGTATAACTTTTGCTTTGGTTCATTGAAGTTGTGGACATAGTAAAATAAGATTGTTCTCGAACAAAGGAAGGAATTCGTCATCACAATTGTTATATATGCCACTGGACGAACACTAATTATCCCGAAGGGATGTGAATATTTTGCTGGGAAACTTTTGAGTATCAAAATTTCAAATTAATTTCGGGATTTTTTTTTCTTTCTTGGTATTCAATAACAGAAAAAAGAATAAATTACTTGTCCGCTAAATAGGGATATTCTTGTCAGATGAAAGACTTTTAGTTATATTTAAAAAATAGGGAAATATGACATTAAATTGGTTCTGTCTTTTTTTTAAACATCGTTAAAAAGATGTGCGTCTAAGGTGAACGCCACAAGAATTCTGTAATACTAGTACGAGAGTATAGCATGTAAACATTCCTTCTCAATAATATGGTTGTATTGGAAATCTTTTCATACAGATTGACAACTCATTGTCCGATATGCATGTAATATTTGCCACATGACGCCCATAGTTCTTTCTATACATCATCTTATTCTTTGATATTGCTGTCAACATCGATGGTTCACACCCAAACAAAATGGGAGTAATGAACCTTCAGAGCTTCTCCGTGTTATACACTTGTGAAATATATAGACGAAATTTCTGTATTGAAATGAATATACATCTCACAAACAGGATTTTCAAATAACGATTTTGAGTAATCACCTTACAAACCAATATAAACGTATGGCAAGATATAACCATGAAGGAATTTAGTTTTTGTCAGACACCAGAACTCATCACTATCATAAACGTATACGTATATATGCATACAATTTCAAATATCAAGAACAAGCGGTCGATGTCGATAGTCCGTTTTCCAACTGTTCGAGTTAGACATGTCACTTGTTCATTCTTGAAAGCCTTCATATTCCCCGTCTAACGATGGGAACTGTTTCTGATTGTGTTGATTATAAATGCTTGTATGGTAATTCTGTCGTTTATCTGTACAAGCGGTTGCATTTCCTCTCCTTTCCCAACAAACAAACGAACGAAACGCTACTAGTCTGCTTTCTCTGGAGCTCATCCTCAATGGCTCTTATACGTCAGGAAACTTACATGTATACTAATAATGATTGTTTCAAGAACAACGATGTATGGACGAACTATTCTAAATTCGTCAATATCAGTTATGCATGACTAAGATATAACTTTTATTACAACTACTGTATGACTTATTTGGATTAATGACGGCTATCATGTTCAACATTGCACAAATATTATCATAGAATTAAAAAAAAATCCTCAAAAATCCTTAAAAAAAATAATGCCTTAGCTTAGATAATTGGTATTTTTTCACAAAAAGTTCGTGTAAATGATTGTCAAATGAATTTAATCGTGTAAGAATAAAATGTTAAAAAGAAACTAAAAAAAACCAACATGTATGTTGTATTTTTTTGTCAATTAAAAACTTTAAAATTGCAATAGTTTTATTAGCATTTAAACACAGCCACATTTGAATACAAGTTAAGAAATTCCGGTAAAGTCAATGATATCAAACAGATGTACAATGGTATATCAAATTGGGTAATATTGCATTTAGTTTTTATTAAAGATTAAAACTACTAATTTTTACTTCATATTTGAATCTTTACGCCAATTGCCGCTAAGAAAGTAATCAAAAATTGTTTCCTTTTATTTTTATACTTTTTCGTATTTACGAATCTGAATTTTATTTTCAATTAATTTACACAATTTAATTATTAAATCTTTATTCTCATCGTGTATTAAATCTAAGTGTATTAACATCGTGACATCATACTCTTTCTAATCCTTTCTGTTTATCCTTTCCAAATAACAACATTTATACCTGTGTACGCTTGAACTCACACCTGCGGCTAAATAGCTACAAGGTAAACGAATTGACCTCAAGCCGAGAAAAATACAGTGACCTTTACAAAATAATATACACACTCTGCTCACACATTAGTTGCATTGAAATGATTATCAAAACAATAACGATACATAGAACTGAAATATTTTCAGTTCAATATCAGTAAAAATGTTCAATAAATATTTTATGAATAAAAGCTCAACAATAATTAATTAAATTTATTCAAAAACATTTACTAGAGATAATTTTTATAGGAGTTTAATTCAATCAATACAAAACGGTATATGCATATTCATTTTCGTTCATTATTATCAAGGATTTGTATAGTATTTGTCTTACTATACAAATCCTTGTTATTATATTGTGGTTAATAACTACGACCATTCGTCAGCTGTGCGCTTTTAATTACGTATATTGTCGATAAGCTATAAGAGTTAAACAGATTTTATTTTTTCCCAGAATTCAATAAATCGGGCTAATACGTCACGACCCACTCGAGAATTCAACCAAAAAAGTTACAGATATTTTCTCCGTTATTAGAAGGAATATAAATTTAAAACTTTGAAAATGTGTTTTTTATGTTAAGATGAACATAATTAGATGATAAGTAAAAAATCGCGGAATTTCCCTACTTCAGAACTAAAGATATAAAAGTAAAAATTAAATTACAAAAACTCAAAGGACTATTTTGGTCATGTTTGATTTATTTGTAGATCTTGTCTTGCTGGTAACTTTTGTTTATTTAAGGATATGTCTATCTATTATAGTTAAAGATATATAAGGCAAAAACCTAAACAAAAGAGAGAGAAAAATATTCGGCCTTGAAGGGCAATAACTCCAATAAGAAGTATTCGGACAATTTCGGCCATGTTCACTAATTACTATATCAAGTCTTGCTGTTCATTTTTGCAATTAAAATTTGCCTAGCTCTGTCTGTTAAAATTTTCAAGATAATAGGAAAAGGCCCCAAAAATTGTGAAAATTCGTTATCTAAAGCCAATTATTTAATGAAAAGTTGTCTGGCAGTTTTGTCTGATGTAAATGTACAATAGGTAGATCTATTCTAAGCAAACATAAAGATAAACAGGTAGCCATAATGTAGCCTTCTACATTTTTGTCATGCGTTTTTACATTTCAACAAGAATATTAGTTACCCTATTCAATGAAGACTCTCTACACAAAACTAAGTTGAAATACCGAGTAGTATAGGTCGTGACTGGTTTTACTTTCTTTCTCTCGAACAAAATGGGGAAGTCATATCAATTGTTTTCCAAGGGATTCTACTGAATTTTAAATCAGCTCCTTTTATTAAAGAATGACCAAATGTGCATAAGGACGTTTACATGCGCATATCCTTCAAAGTTGGTTTCAAACTCCACAGCTTATCACAAATTCTGAGTGGTTAAGGGTTTCGTGAGAGCTGTCGATCGACACTAGCTAATGCTGCAATACTCAGTAAAGACCTTACAAGAAAACACTCTTCAAATCATGGTTGCGTGATCTTTGTTCAACCTCAAGAAAATGGTGCATTAGTGGGACCAGTGTTAATATTTGCTATCACTAATCTTTTGCTCGTCCAGTAATTTTTCACAAGTAGTCTGAAAGGTATTGGACTAAATTTACCAAACTCGCGGTAGGTACAATCTGTAAAAAGGATCTGTTGTTAATATTCATCTGAAAGAAATATGATGGTCACTGATTGATTAATTTTCAAATCACTTCTCTTTAGAATAGACCACGAAAAATATCTCCAAACCTAATATAAAATTCATTTTACGGTGAATGGAAAACAATCATTTTCTGCTATTTGTGTAGCATATGCAGACTTGTTGACAATTATTTTTTATTTTTCTCTGTTATAAAGATTTTACAAATCAAGTTTCCCTGTTTATATACTTCTTTCTGTTTGTCAGACGGTTCCTTTTTATGACCAACTGAGGGCCTGTCGAGAAGTCGTAACTGGATCTTATTACATACATTTCTACATATATACATGTAAGTATTTTAAAAAATAAACTGGTTTTTTTTTCTCTTATAAACGCGGAAAGAACTAAGTATTATAAGCGATTAAATTTTTTATGCAAAATCAGCAGATCAACTTTGGTAATAAAGCAATTCTTTGTATAAATTTGGTGCGCCCGATGCGCATTTCTGGATAAGCGTTCAAAAGGAACGCACGAAATGAACAAAAAATTAAATCGAGTATGGATTTATAAATTCGTGTACTTATATTTGAAGAACTTTGAGACCATCAGGTCTGTGATTCCTAAACAGAAAAGCCAAAACGATATCATGTTAACTTTGTCTGATGGAGTTGCCGGAAATTTCTAAATTCATTTTTTTATCTAAATTTCGTTTCGACCTGTGGTCTATTTATTACATTAAGAATTTACCCTGCCATTCAAGGACAAGTTTATAAAATAGTATTTCAAAACCGAAGATACCATACTTTTAGAGAACTACCCATCCGGACCAAACTTATATTGGGCGAAATTTTTGTAAAAAAACATTTTGTCCAGTTCCGAATTGTAGAAACAATGAATATAGATGAGCCTTCTCAAACCTTAATCATCGCTTGATTCTGAGTGAATGATATAATGGCTTCAATTACACGTGTGATACATACTGCTAGTAAACCACATTCAGTTAGCCAGTTACAGTTACATGTATACATATACAATAAAGACCATAAAGGATGTTGAAAATTAACAATGATTTCCGTTTCCACAACACGTGTATCTAGAATTTTCTAAGACAAAACAATTTGAAATGTCATAAAATTAAAACATTGGAGAGCATATAAAACAATAGTTAGGAAACTGGTTTTAGAGAAAGTCATGTCAGAGTCTCTAGAGACAGACAACACATTGCTTATTCGAATAGGTGACTGTTGAAAGAATGGAGAAAGAATCATCGTTTATTCACACCCAAAGTTGGAACAGAACGTGTATATTATATAACAGAAACGTTGGATAATTAATTTCCACATTACATGTAGTTCATTTTATCTCTCTTTAATGTGATTCTTACAACAAAAGGGTAAGCTTCACAACGCCCCATTACACTTAGATCGTCTAATGATGATGATATATTTGAGGGCAGAAACGGTCAGTCAGGTTATATCATCGTTATTGTCAATTATTGCATGGTCAGATGTAGATGTTCTAACACACAAAAAACCCTTGATGTAAAGAACATTACAACGACTAGTTCGGAAGAAGATTATTTGACATATCATAGTTGTTTATGACTGCCGAAACTTTAATTAAGGTGATATTGTAGACCCTAATTGTATACGATTCTCTAAACCTAATGAAGGAACCTGTTTAGGTATAAGTGTATTTTGTTTTCGTATTTCTATCTATATATATTAAAAATGGTCAAATATCACTTTCAACATGTTTTAAAATCAGAAGAGACCTTTCTGTACAGTAAATTTTCAGATTATAATTTCTTATTCAATCATATAACCAGTAATTTGTATAGTCGAACTATACAAATCCTTGATATAACCAACATAATTTTGTCATGAACTGGTTTCTGTTTTTTACCCATGCATATTATATATATATCTATATATTTATTAACAATCCCTTCACATCGGGGCCAAATATGCAACAGCGGGTAATTACCGTATTAGTGACTTTGTTTGGATCATGACAAAGTATGAAATATATATATACACTACGTAAAAAATTAAATCATTATGAAATTAAAAGTATCAATATATAGCTAAAGTGTTTCTTTTTAAAATCCAACCTTTGACAGCCAAACACTTCTAAAAATGAATAAAAGAAACTGTAATAGTGAAAAAACACATTGCATGCTTTGAAGTCGTGGACATTTGCAAAGCCTTGTGATTTTTTTTGTGTGTTTTTTTTTACTTACAACTCCGGTCAATTGTGGGATAGTATGAGGAATAACTTTTTTGAAAATAGTTTTCGAGATCAAAGGCTAGATAACTAAACCTTGCATGTTCGATTCTTATTTTCTAGGCCCCGGACAGTTTAAGTTTTCCTCCTCATATTAAAATAAATGTGCTTATATATATATATAATATAATATATATATATAAGCCAATGAGACAACTTTCCACCAGAGATCAAACGACGTAAAACGTAGAATCTGTCGGCTCCGTTCTTCTCTCCTCTCCAACAAGAGCCAGCAATTTAAATCAGTTTCAGAGAGTCAAACTTAATTTTTGTTAAAAACTTAATTTTAAGATTTGTATACAAATGCTGTCGACTTGAATGACTTGGATATGCATCCATAAGTTGAATGGTAAAGGATAAACGTAATGTGATACCATAAAAGTAAACAAACATTCATACTGTATGCTTGAAGTTGCGATGGATGCTCCACTTATTTTGCCCTTGTTCATATTTCTTTTCTGTTGTGAAAAAGAACCACGTTTAGATATAGATATTCACAGAGAAACATATAAATGTAATTCATTTGTAAAAAAGTGCTTTGTTACATATTTGTTATTCGTTCATTTTGTATACATTGATTCTAGGCGGTTAGTGTTTTTACATTTGTCATGACGAGTCCTTTTATAGCTGACTATGCGGTATGTAACCTATTTATAGTTGTTCATTTGTGTGTCATTTTGGTCTCATATGAAGAGATGTTTCATTGGCAATCATATACCACATCTTCTTTTTTATATTGTACAGAAGACCATGGTGCTGATTCGTGTCTTTTGTATATTATACGTTTATTACATTCGAGTGTGGCTTTAAACTGATTGAATGAAGTCACGATAGTTAATGAAATGTCTTGATCCTCAGGCGGAAGAACACGTAAAGTGGCCTTTGGTTGTAGTATTATATATTTAAGTCATTATGAGGTGCTGCTCAAATCCTCAAATGTATATTATGATGTACTTTCAACTTCCATTTGTAATAGTACAATGATTGTTCGTATTCTTTCCATTGTAAGTCTAGTGTGTGGTGTCTGGTAATAAGCTTGTTAGCACTAGACAGGAACGAGCCGTGAATCATATGGTTATTTTGTTTCACTTTGATCATATATTTTTGATATTTTGCCTTCCAAATATAATTTACAAATGATAAAAAATACTAATGCAAAAAACTGGAATATGGAACGAGATAACGATATATCTTTAATGGAGGAATCAAACCTGCCTGTTCTATAAGTATTCTCTATATAGTGTTCAAGTGAAGAGGAAGGAACAAATTCGTGGTAGCACATATTCTGTCAAAAATAGTATTATAATTAATACTAATAATCTATGTTATTGTTTTTCTTTCAATGCTACATGTTTGTAGTGTTTAAGACTATCGTTTTGTAATTAATATGCCACTGTCTGTTTGTTTTTGTTGTATATTTTAGTAACAATCCTATTGTTTGGATTTTATACTAATAAAATTCTTTATTCTTATTCATATTAGATAGACCAAACTTTATATAATCGTAAAGATCAAAGATGTTTGTAGACAATATGATTGATAGATTGTTGATTGTTTAACGTCCAGTGGCAAATGTTTCATGCATATTCAGGACGAGAACCAATAAGCAATATATACAATAGGTAGGTAATGTAAAAGAGGCCGTCCGGGATGAAGGTATATATAGGGAAATTGTGTTGCCTTTCAACGGACCCCTCAAAAAGTTGTGGCACTTTTTCTAGTACTACACAAGACATCGTATTTAACGTCCCCATTCTGACCTTACTTGGTTGTGTACATCCGATGCCCCTCCTCAGTTGGAAGGGTTTTACCTGCGGTCGGAAGAAGACCAAAGTGACTTTATTTATATTCCCCAGTTACCCTTGGGGTATAAAGCTAATACAGTGTTATTTTTCCCCAGAAATTGTGCAATGTAGAATGAAATGGGTCTAACCACTTATTACTTTTGCAAACAAATTAGAATTTCAAATAATCAAATATTACGATTAAAACCACACGAGAGATTATACCAAGACCAGGGTTTTGATAACATGAAGGATAAAGAAAACATGGTGAAGTTCAAAGTGTGTGAAATTCATAACTGACGGAAACAGTATAACATGTTGTTCAGCTATAAATATACCGGGAACCCATTATTATTGTAGGAGATAATAAAATTACTTGTATTTATTATATATTTAATATTTATCTATGAATTGATTGTCTTCTACCGTATATGTTTGTTGTCGCCAAACACTGTGAATGTATAACAACAAAATGACATCATTCCAAGTATTCAATAGATATAAAATAATGGTTAGAAAAGAACTTACCGGAGAAAAGTTTTCCATGGGTACATTCCTGTCCGGGGGTCGAAGAAACCCGGAATGGGGGTCACGAATGCACATCATAACCCACTTAACCTCCTACCCCGCTAACAAACAGCACATTTAACCAGACACTGACTTACATCCGTAATAAAGATAGATTGTTTCTAATGAGAACGGGGTTATGACCTCTGTTTTGTTTGATCTTCTGATGCAGCCGTTGATCAATTTATAGCTTGCATATTCTTCCCAATAATTAAATATATGGCTTATGCTGACCTCAAATAAATATATACATGTTTCGAATCGGTATATTAATTAGCGCTTGTGCATCAACTAATATGCATCTGAGCTGCCGCAGACGACATGCGGTTTCTGTAGTCGAAATTAAGGACACTAATGATAGACCACAATACCAGTATTATTTTTAAATCAATTGATAGACATTTCATCTGTTAAATAGTATAATTTAAACTTTTTTTTAATAATTAAATCATGTTTTAATAAACAGCAAGGCATAGGCTAAGTTATTCTAAATCAGCTTGGACAAAAAGAAACAAACATCACAGAACATTCCTAATATATCATTACAATACTATGACATGGCAATTGTACAAACATACCACTGGTAATCGAGGAATCAGCCTGTCAGTTCTTATCTGTTTCCTATAGTGTCCAAGTGAAGAGAAAGGACCAATATTCGTGGTAGCACATATCAGATAGACCTGTTTTTTTTCAATTTTGGTATATATTTATGTTTCGGAGTTTCGTGTGACGCTCTATATTCACTCAAGTAGTACACCTTTTTGATTATTGGCCAGCTGAAGTCCGTCTCCGGGTGGGGGATTTTCTCACTGTGTCGAAGACCCATTGGTGGCCTTAGGCTTTTTTGTTTATGCCTTTGGTCGGGTTGTTGTCTCGTTGGCATCCCATTTTCCATGGGCGATTTCATTATATATTTTATATGTATTTTACATGTATGAAAATTTTCAAAATAAAAATTTTTAAAATTGAAATAAATCACTCCCATATTTCTACGTAAAAGAACATTTATTCAATATTTGGAGTGGCCTCAGGTAATAATATTTATCCGTGTCTTCTATAATTTACAAGAAAAACCAGGAAATACGCATTTAGTACCTCCGACCACCGGACAACAGTTAAACATATACGGGAATTCATTGCTGATCAGGAAATACTATCAATTCTTCGTTTATTTTATTTTTTTCACTTGTCATTATCATATATTTCTTTTGGCCTGCCCAGGACCAACTTTTGCTATCAATCAAACGTCTTCTGTGCAATATCCTTATGGGTGGAAAAGTAAATATAAGCACCACTATAAAGTAATTAACGTTGCAAAGTTCTTTTAATGTCTTTATAAATTATTACAACAATTACAGTTTCGCAAGAAACAACATTTGTAACACAACATAACAATATATACAGTGTTATATATAATATATCATTTATTTTCAAAAGAACCCTATAAGGGGCAAAAAAATTACAAAAATGATTAACATAAAAAAAAATTATACTTGAATAAATCAAAGTGATGGAAATCACTCATGGAAAGATTAGAAGAGAAGTTTGAATAATTTCATATTAAGGTAGGATGGGGGAAAATGAACTATTGCTGAAAATTGCATTAACAGCAGGTCTTTAGAAGGAAACACGCTTTTCCAATATGAGGATAAAATGAGCTCAAATTAAATAATATGGGTCTCTTAATTTGCACAATTTTATTTAAACTGCAGTTTATATCTTATCCAAATAATGTTGCCTGTTCTGAACATGTTTCAAAAAAAAAATGCAAATAAAAATTCTTCTAGTAAATGTTACCAACTATCCTTGAAGGACATAAAATTGAGACCAACAGCTAAGGACTTAAAGTGTCAACAAAAATAATCTAAAAATGTTGTTATGGGGCATTTTGTAACTGTAACCTGTCGTGTTGTTAGGGAGGCTGGTGCCTTAGTAAAGATTTAGAACAAGTTATAATCTTTCCAAAAAACAACAACGCAATACGTAGTTCACAAATGAGTAAATAACATAAACATATATATGTACCATAATATTACTGTTTGTTGACCAGTTAGTTACACCACCAGTATATATCCTTTAAGGAAGTAAAAAATGAAACCAAAAAAAAAAGAAAAAATAATAAATAATATGGGAATGTTTGTCAAATTATTTCAGGTGATAAAGTTATCAAGGGAATGGTAAGCAAAAAAGAGGAAAAACTGCAGTTTATATCTTATCCAATTTCACTATTTGCACAAATACCGACAGTACATTTTTGGCGGAATCCTGTCTCTCGTCTGCTATTGCTAGTGATAGAGTAAAAGTGTAATATTGATTGCCAAAAAAAAGGTCCATTTATTTGTAAAATACAGAAAAAAATATGTTTTAACTTTAACCTATCTGTATCTAAATCCTAACTACAGGAAAAATAAAACGGAAAAATGAAAGACTATCATTTCAAAATTTTGCTCTTGTTACTGTCTTTTGAAAATACATTAGCGTATGTATAAGTTCCATAAAAGCTTATTCCGTCGACTGCACCTAAATGATAACTGCAAACAAACCCCAACTAATATTCCATTCATACCATTTAAAACATTGTTGAGAGTGGAGCTGATGGTTCCTCCCGACTAACAGGGTTCCATAAATCGAAAATGACGACATTCATGTCGGTTGCTACCGCTATTTTAGGATAACAGTTAGATTTCTTTACAAGTGCTATTTCTCTTGGGTTGTACAAATCTTTGTCTAGTTTTAAGGCGGTAACAAACTGTCGATCTTTGACTGAGATTGTCTGAATTCTATTTGCCTTTGTATCTGTTACCAGAACATTTCCTTGTCCATCTAGAGCTGTACCAATTGGTTCTTTGAGCGGGTAGTCAAGTGTACCCTGGTAAGCCCCCAAGATGAAACCATTCGTCTTCATGAAAAGCAGTCGTTTTTTCTTCCAATCACAAACGATAATTTCGCCATCTTCTGTTACATCAACTGACCTTGGATATTCAAATAAAGAATTTCCTATTCCATCTAAAGCAACCTCCATCTGTACAATACCCTGAGAGTTAATGATGTGGATAGAAGGAACAGTAACAAATGGCCGACAAGTACCACAAACCAAAGTATGACCGTTCTTGTCATGGGCAAGGCAACAATAGCCACATCGTGTCACTATACTTCTGGAAACTTCTATCTTGTCAATGATGCGGACGAACAGAACTCGTCTATCCGTAGGTATAGTAACCGCACACATGTGAATGTTGCTGGGGTTTGTGTTCTTTATATATGCAATATCCCATGGCTCTCCACCTGCCGGTACTACAGTTGTACTATCTAAAGCTCCCTTTTCAGTGAAAAGTTTCAACTTGTGATTCCATCTATCTACCATCAGTACATGGTCATCGCCAACCCAGGTCATTCCTAAAAAAAATTAAGAACAAGAGTGCATGTGGTGAAATGTCTCGTCTGTCTTACTTATCATTGAATTTATGTTAAAAGTCTCTACACTGTAAAAATAGTGCTTAGAATTTAAACGTGTTGCAAGACTTATGTGCTTAGGAAAGTGTTTAATTTCTAAGCATTAAAAACTAAACATGTTTTGGCTCTCAGCACTTCGCACTAAACATGTTTTGGCTTTCAGCACTTTGCAATAAACATGTTGTTGAGCTAAACATGTTTAGCTACATCGTCAAGTATATGAAGCTAAACGTGTTTAAATTCTAAGCACTTTCAATATTTAGACACTTTCCTAAACACGTTTAGAATTACAACACATTTAGGCTGAAGACGGCATGCATACCACGTGCTAATTTTTGAGCGGGAAGAAGAAACAAAGAACCCAAAGTCATAGACCACGCTGTTTACTTCTGACCATAACTTAACTGTTTCAGAAAGGTAAGGAGTTATAATTATACTGATTTTTATTTTGTACTGCCAATTTTAAATGATTATTGACAGTTATAAGTATTATTTACAAGTACACTACCGTATAGTCAATGCAGGAGAAGAAAAAGGGGGAACCATCCCACGAAACAAGTGCTTACAAGAGCTTTTAGTGTTCAAACTATCTTGTGTAAAGAAAAGAGTTGTTTAATGTTCTATCATGCAAGCTATCACTTACTATTATATATATATATATATATATGTTCTTGGAAAGGAGTTTGTGAGGACAATTTTCATTAAGTACTCCTCGGCAGATTATAATAGAACATGAAGGGAAGCGGAATCTGCCGAGTGCATCATTCGCCAAACCAGTGTCATATCGAGTTCATTGTTTTAGTAAGCACTTCCTAAATGCACAATCAACATTTGCTCAAAATAAATAAAAAGATGCTTGTTTTTCTTCAATAGTTATAAGCGGTTGTGCTTTCTTATATTTTTATTGATATGTATTGTTTTGTTCTAGATGAGAGAAGTGCAGAGGAAATCATTTGTCTTGACATGCTAAAAGAGGAGATAATGCACAGTAGCAACTATATTGCTAGGTAAGAATCCGAAGTGTATTTGATTTTAAAAATGTCAATATATATTTGATCAAATGAATGATATTTAGCATAAAAAGAAGTTTTAAATTAAAAATATCAATTGACTCATCAGTACATTTATACGCTTTTATACCACGGTTCTAATGTTGTTATCTTGATCTTAAATCATGCATTTACTTTTTGGTGTTGTAGTTCGTATACTTATATATTTAGATTAATTCTACTTAGTTGCTTATCAATATTTTTCTATCTTTCAGGCCAGTGACCGGCAGTTGGGTACTAAGAAAGGAGAAGCCTCTTATTGACTTGTAAAATGAAAACAGGACATTTTCAAATTGTTTTGATTGGTCAATATTATGTTTATGTACGTTGATATGAATTTGTGAATTTATGAGTTTATATTTGATTGTGTTCAATGATTAACTGGAAATAAACAATTACATAAATTCCTTTGTTTCCTATGTTGTAATTTTGTTTTTAATCCTAGAATTAGTATAATAATAATTTCATTTCAAAAGTTCTAGACTGTTTAATGAATATTTGAAATGAAGAAAAAATGCAATAGTCGAATGTCGACAATTGAATTACAGAAAATACTCATTCAGATTGAAAAGGTATTAGTCACAATCAATTTGATTTGGAAATTCAAGTTTCTTAGTTTGATGCGTTTGGCTCCTTTTGTGATGGCATGAAAACATGTAGTATTGAGAGCTATCATACGTTTTACAGTCTATCCTTCCGGAATATTCGTTTATTTGGGGTCTAATGAAGTAACGGCTTATCGCACTAAAACGATAAACATGTTTCTTCACGACCCTTTATGGTCTAAACATGTTTACATTCAAAACACTTCACAGCTAAACATGTTTCCTGACAAAACACTTCAGAGCTAAACATGTTTCCAGATACAACACTTTACAACTAAACATGTTTACAGTCTAAGCACTTTTTAACAAAACATGTTTCTAGTCTAAACACTTTACATCTAAACATGTTTACAGTCTAAGCACGTTATAGCTTGACACGTTTAGGCTGTTAGCACATTAAATATTAAACATGTTTAGATTTAAAACATGTCAAAAATCGGTTTCACAAATGTGTTTAGGAAAGTGTTTAGGCTCTAAACACAATTTTTAGAGTGTAGCATGGAGGTTTTTCTAAAAGTATCATATAACATTAACATTATCCATTAATGCTCTATGCTAATGAGGTAATGGTCAGACACATCTGGCCATACAGGCGTGTACACCTTGCAATCATTCCATACACTGAAGGCAATTTCACAAAACACGCTTAACCTTTTCTCAATTTGGTTCATTTGATTGTTTTAGAGTTTAGTGTGGTGTCCATTTCACTGAAGTGGTATATATATTATTATTTAGGGGCCAGCTGAAGCCTCCCTCTTGGTGCGGGATTTTTTCGCTGCTTTGGACACCCATTGATGGTCTTGGGCGTATTCTGCTCTTTGGTCAGATTGTTGTCCATTTGACAAAACTCACCGTGTCCAATTTCTATTCTGTATATGATATAAGGTTTATTATTGCTATTTTGTGCATTTTTCCTTTGATCTATTTTTGTAATAATTTTTCATATCATGCTACTCGCTTGAGATGGAATGAAAATTATCGCTATAAACTAAGCAGGCACGTGCCGTTGCTAACGAAAATTGACATGAAATTGACAACGTCGTAATAGGTAAAATAGCGATAAACAGATTATCATTGGTCATCTCAACTCGATAGCCTTTTTCAATCTCCTTGAGATGATCCACGATAAGCTATAGTTATATGAATGTCATGTAAAATATTGCATGTTGCAACAATATATATATATATGTGTATATGCCTCCCTGGGGAACTAATTTGGAAAATAAGATCATCTTATCTTATCTAATCTTATAATATCTCGTCGTTAATACCAATTATAAAAAGACATAACTTTATAATATATATATAAGACAAAACGTCTTTGATTTATGGTATACAAGAAAGGTAAAATTACACCGATACAATTCAACCCATTAACAAAATTTGACTAACTTTAAACTAATCAAGCTTTGAAATTAATGACGTATCAGGCGCGGATCCAGAGGGGGGTTCCGGGGGTTGGAACCCCCTTTTTTTTGGACGATCAATGCATTTGAATGGGGACATGTAATTGGAACCCCCCTCCCCCTTTGTCCTGGGTTAGGACCCCCCCCCCCTTTTTTAAAAGGGCTGGATCCGCCCCTGCGTTATACTTACCAACTGCTAACCCTGCTCGACGATCCTCGGCAGACTGACTTTTAAATTGTTGTACATAGTCGCCATACTCATAGACACCCATTGGGTCTAATGAACCTCTTGAGGGATTTGTCGTACTATCTATAATACCTACTGCCTCACAACTGGATGTATTGATATTGTCTGGAATCGGTGATGCCGTACATTGACTAGTCAGTGATGGGGTGGCAATGTCCGATTCAAACAATATAGTGGAAGGGTGAGTACCCGAATATTCTGTTTCAATTTCCTGAGCATTTTCATTCATATCTACATAGTTAACAGATTTGGTAACTGGTAATCGTGTTAATTGACTCGTAGATACATGAGGATCGCTGTCCTGTAACTCTAATGAGCCAGTAGGCGAGTTTTCATCTAAATCCGATGGTGTAGCTCCATTCGTATTTTGATAGTTTACTGTGATCTCGTTCGAAGTCGAAGGATCTGTGCTTATGGCGCCCGTTTCACGTGCACATGGAAGTGCTGGATAAACCAGAAGCTCGTCTATATTACACAGATTTGATGTTCTATCCGATTCTGTTGTAATAGTTTCACCTGCCAATCTTAAGTTAGCCAGTTGAAAATCAAATATGTTTTTCAATCGTGATTCATCTGGTAAAAACTTTACAGTGTCACATATGTCGGTCTCCATTATTTCGGGTTTTAAATTTGACACTTCCTTCTTCACTGATTCATATAAATGCAGATATGAAATGTTTGCATGTGCTTTACCTATAACGCTAAATAGATCAGCATGACTAGCAAATCTTTGACAAATAGATTTATTTTGCTTGATATGCTTGTCCAATTTTTGTTCTAAGGTTGAATAATGTTTCAGCACATAGTCTTGAAACATTTTTTCCTGTTCAATTAGATACTGTAATATTTTCGTTTTTAAATTGTAGTAAAAAGCTGAAACTGTTGTTGAAATTTCGCATTTTTCTTTGAATATACTCTGCTGTTGCTTTACGGAATTTGTATATGAATCGGTGACATTCCTTGATGATTTTGCAAGTTCCTTTTCTACTTTGGCTCTAAACGTGTTTATAATTTCGTCAATATTGTCATCACGAACTGCTTGAACGGACACACACCCTTTGTGTTTATCAGTCCTGCATTTGTCACATAAAACACATTCACATATCTGACAAAATGATGTATATGGCTGATCATGGTGATCTTCACACAATTCTACACCACCTTTCATTATACCCAATAGTACTCGTATTACTGCATCCGATTGTTTTTGAGACGGTCCCTCAAATTCACACCTAGGACAGGTAACCACTCCACTACCATGATCTTCTAATTGACTAATACATGCCGCACAAAATGAATGAAAACACGACAATTGTTCTGGATTTGTATACTGTTTATTGCATACTCCACACTTCACTAAATCGTGAGGGTAATACATTTCCATTGATGTCAAGTCAAAAGGAAAAACATGCAAAACCTGTCCAGAGAATATCTGGATATGTTATGTAAACAATAACAATTTAGACAAAGCCGGGCTTCTCTGCTTATTTTCCGGGTTTTTATATATAGTAGGATGAATAGCCTACTTAGTATTTATTTTCTTGTTAATGTACTAACTCTTTAGTTTAGACACTATATGTAACGTGAACTTTATTATTTAATTACTAACCAATTCTTTATTGTCATGTACATACTCTGATTGTCATATAAGTAAAACATGATAATTGTGAAAAATACAAATAATACGAAATAGATATAGGAAGATGTGGTGTGAGCAGTGGCGGATCCAGAAATTTCCTTAAGTTGGGACCCACTAACTGACCTAAGAAGGGGCCCGCTACAGTCACACTTCAGTGATTCCCTATATAAGCAACCAAATTTTTTCCCAAAAAGGGGGGGGGGGGGCCCTGCCCGCCCCCCTAAATCCGCCTCTGGTGAGTGCCAATGAGACATCCAAAAAACAATTTATAAAAGTAAACCATTATAGGTCAATGTACAGCCTTCAACACGGAGTCTTGGCTCACACCGAACAATAAGCTATAAAGAGCCCCAAAATTACTAGTGTAAAACCATTCAAACGGGAAAACCAACGGTCTAATCTAAATAAAAAACGAGAAACGAGAAGCACGTATAAATTACATAAACAAACGACAACTACTGTACATCAGAAACCTGACTTCGGACAGGTGCAAACATTTGCAGCGGGATTTAGGGTTACAATTTTTTTTATTTATCTCGTAATTACAGATAAATATCTCGTAATTACGAGAAAATTATCGCGTAATTACAAGATACGTATTGCGTAATTACGAGAAAACTATAGCGTAATTACGCGATAAAAAAATATTTTTCGTAATTACGTGATAGTTATCTCATGATTACGAGATAATCATCGTGTAACTACGGAAAATCTTATCTCCTGATTACGCGATATTTTGCGAGTTTTCTCGTAATTATGAGATATTATCCCGTAATAACGAGATAAAAAAAAAATTTGTGACCATTATAGGCTTTCGTGAATAATAACAAAAATTCAATATAAAACTGATTTGATGACATTATTACATATAGATCGTGAACAGCTAAAGTGTTAATATACTCTTCCAATTATGTTCATCAAGTTAAAGTCATATGAAACGAGTGAGTGGTGAAAAATAATGTTTTTCCAATTTTTGAACCAATGCATGTATATATCACAAACTAAGTCCTCTGTGCACGATTTTATCATTATTTACGCAAATATATCGTATAATCGTCAATTTTTTTCTCTCTCTGTCTGTTATGATTTAACAAATATGGCTGCTCATTAAATGCCGTGTTTTGAAGCCGAAGTTTACCGATTGTCACCTTATAGTAAATAAATAACAAAAAGCATGGGTATTGAGCACGTGCTTAACATGTACAATCAGATAATTGTTTATTTTAATGACAGATTCATGCGTATTGCGATCACCGGATTTTTACGAGGAGGGTTACGCTCAGGTCACTATGCATACGGAAAATATGCCGGCGATTTGCTTACTGGAAGCAAGCAATTAAAAATAAGTAAACTTCTTCTAAATGTGGACAAATTAAAGAATTTTCCTCAGAAAAAAGTATATGTACAAAAGTTTTATAATGAAAACTATCCATTTAGTTATAAAAAACAGATGCATATTTTTTTTTAATTTGAGGTTTCATATGACTTTAAAGGGAAGTCTTAATGTACAGTCAAAATGTAAGGTGTTAAACCCATCACAGATACCAGAAATATAATCTGTCGCGCTAGACACGCGTTTCGTCTACACAAAACATATAAGAGATGATCGAAAGAAAGCAGATGAAGGGTCACGCTGGTGGCAAAAATGTTTCACAGACGGCGATGCTCGGATATCGTATGTTAGGTTTTCCTAAAAAGGATGGTGGTAATCAGAATTTATAAAGAAAAGAGTACTATATAATATATCAACAACTGAAAGAGTGCACACGCTGAAATGTCTCGCCTGTTTTACTTATAATTGAATCTATGTCGAAAGTCTGTAACATGAAGTTTTTACCACAAATATCACATCAAGGAGAGACGAAAGATACCGGAGGGACATTCAATCATTTTTTTATAATGAGGTCATGGTCAGATGAACCACTCAAGACAGACATGTACATCTTACAATCAAAAAAAAATAGTGGACCTATTGCTTACTTTACTTAAAAATAGACCAATTTAGTCTTAATATGCATAATTTTTTAATTAGCTTTGAACTAGTTCTCTGTAACTGCGAGTACTCTCAGATCTGTACGGGTTATGTTCTTCTCATATATGTTATGTTTTGCGTATTGTTGTGCGTTTACTTTTCTACATTGGCTAGAGATATAGGGGGAGGGTTGAGATCTCATAAACATGTTTAACCCTGCCGCATGTTTGCGCCTGTCCCAAGTCAGGAGCCTTCGGGTTGTTGTCTCTTTGACACATTCCCCATTTCCATTCTCAATTTTATTAAGTGTCTTTTTGTTGTTGGGATGTACAATCACCCGGCCAAGTCCACTCTGTTTTTTTTTTGTGTGTTGTTAGATGTATTTCTATTTGCATCCATTTGATGAGCCTTTTTCAACTGATTTTTATTGTTTGTTCTTTCTATGTTGTACTGTTGCACCACTGTCCAAGGTTAGGCCTTTTATAGCTGACCATGCGGTATGGACTTTTTCATTGTAGTAACCTATAGCTGTTATTTTTATTTGGTCTCTTGTGAAGAGTTGTTTCATTGGCCATCATACCACATTTTCTTTTTTAAACACTACACAAAAACTTAACATTGACCAATGAATCATGAAAATGAGGTCAAGGTTAGATAAAACCCGCAAGACTGACATGTACCCATTACAGTAATTCCATACACCACATATAAGTATCCTACTGCTTATAGTATTAGAGAAACGGATCTAATAGCGTAACTTTTACCTTGATCACTGATCCATGAAATGAGGTCGAGGTCAGGTGAATCCTGTCTGACGGACATGTATGTAGACGTTGCAAGGAACCTATATGCCAAATATAGTAATCATTTTACGCATAACTGAACCATGAAAATGAGGTATACGACAGACGGAAACTTCGTTCCATAAGGTATCTGCATACAAGATATGAAGCATTCAGGTCTTCCTTCTTATCTTAAAGTTTTATAAAAATAATTCATGCCGCCGACGCCGCAGGATAGTAATACTGCGACCTTCGTCGGGGGCTAATCCTATAACATATGACCTCGGGGGCATTATTTACTATTTCTATTTACTGTTTCTGATATTTGTTTTTTACTTTCAAATGTGCCGACCGAGCATTCAAAAAAAATAAAAAATGAAAATATCACTCGGTATAAAAGCGTTAAAAATTGAATAAGAATGCGAAGTCATGTTATAGGACTACGTCGGGGGCGAGACAAAATGCTATTTCCAAAATGTTTATGCAAGTTGTATAAAGCTATCGACGAGCTCTCTTTGTACTTGTTTTACTTGTCAAGTTGTATAAAGCTATCGACGAGCTCTCTTTGTACTTGTTTTACTTGTCAAGTTGTATATAGCTATCGGCGAGCTCTCTTTGTACTTGTTTTACTTGTCAAGTTGTATATAGCTATCGACGAGCTCTCTTTGTACTTGTTTTACTTGTCAAGTTGTATATAGCTATCGACGAGCTCTCTTCGTACTTGTTTTACTTGTCAAGTTGTATAAAGCTATCGACGAGCTCTCTTTGTACTTGTTTTACTTGTCAAGTTGTATATAGCTATCGACGAGCTCTCTTTGTACTTGTTTTACTTGTCTATCATTGATAAAACAATTTCTAACTATAGTAACAAACCAAGGGTCTCCAATAAATAATATGGGGGGAAGCTGAACTTTTATTTTTTAATCAGACCTGCAGCGCAGATCATAATTTTTCGTTTTCTTTTTTTCTGCTACATATTGGGTCTTCAGATTAACGATAGATAAATGATACCATCATATTAAATAAAAGTTTAAATTGAATTACATTTTTTATCTGAGCGTTTAAGTTAAATGACTGCTTCATTTGATTACGAAGATAATTATTTTCCTGATCATCAAAGTATTCCCGAAAAAGGTCGGCAATAAAAACAATTTTGGTAGCAGCACATGATAAAACGTTAATGTTACAGTTTGTGAACAAGATTAAAACTGATTACGGAAACATAATAAATCATTGTAAGAGACGTCTTACTTACACTTCAGGATTTAAAATAAGACGTATATAGAAACTATAATATAATATGTACCTTGTTATATTTTACGCACCAGCTTTGATATTATAGGTTTCAACCTTTGTGTTATCAAAACTTCTTTTTACAGTTTATAAATTCAGAACAGATCTTGCAAAGTAAAGAACGGGAAAGTTTTGACCGACTTGACAAATGGTGGTTTAAAACACATGTAATTAAATGGAGATGTAAGGTAAACGTCAATGAGACGGCAACCCATAGACAAAAATGAACAAAAGACATACATAAATTTGATTTTCGAAATTCGTAAATTGATAACTGAGTAAAAATTCAAAGTTAAATTGATACAGGCCTACTTGGTATCCAGCTGACATTCACAGGGTGAAGCAACAGCAGGACATGAAATAATAGAATTTGAAATCTCGAGTTTAGCAGGTGAAAATTTACAACCAGATGCTCCGCAGGGCGCAGCTTAATACGACCGCAGAGGTTGAACCCTGAACAGTTGGGGCAAGTATGGACACAACATTCAAGCTTGATACAGCACAGAATTTGGATTGTGATTAAATAGTTGACTCATCAAGGTTTCTGACACAGAATGAATATAATCTAATGAACTTAAAAATTTTTGTTTTGCTTTTGTGCTGTTAAATATGAATCCCCTAAAAAAATGTTGAAGAAAAATTCTTTTTAATTTCTAAAATCTGAAATGAGGTTATCAATTAATCAAACATATATATAACAGTATTCTTTAATTTTTTATTGGATTACCTCCCTTACACTGCTTAAATTGTCTAAATTGTCCTTTAACCACAAACCCCCTTTTTTTTTACCCCTAATTGCTTAATGATTTGAGCCATAACCCCCCATAACCATCCCTCTGTAGTGTGGAAACTTGTGGTATAATTTCAGAGAGATTTGTACACTTAAACACAAGTGCTTGACTGAAAAGTACAAAAATGCTTATTTGGGCCCCTTTTTTGGCCCCTTACTTATTGACCCCCCTTTTGGAGCAAGAACCCCAAAACTCAATCCCAGCCTTTCCTTTGTTGTAAGAAAGCTTGAATAATTTCAGAGAGATCTATACACTTAAAACACAAGTTATTGTCTGTAAACTTGAAAAATGCCTCTTTTTGGCCCCTTATTCCTAAATATTCAGGGATATTAACCCCAAACTGAATCCAATGCTTCCCTTTGTGATATGGAACCTTGTGGTACAATGTCAGAGAGATCCATATAGTTATACATAAGTTATTGTCTGGAAACTACACAAATTTTTAAGGGTTCCACAGAACCCAGTGTCTGGCCTACTTTTGCTGTTAATCACACACTCAACAAAAATGATGAAAAAATCAATAAAAATATTCCTCTTGATACTATCTTTTGATTGTCAGAAGCTTCTGTCCAAGTTTGGTAAAAATCCAGGATAGTTTAAGAATCTTAAAAATGTTTTTAAAACTTTAACTGCAGACTGTATGTAATGTTAACTAGAAGAAAAACTAAGTCCATTTATAAGTAAAATACAGGGAAAAATGGATTTTTTTTTTTACAAAATTTACTTCTGGATACTATCTTATGATTAGAAACATGCTTCTGTCCAAGTTTGGTACAAGTCCAGGATAGTTTAAGAAAGTTATCAATACTTTAAAAACTTTAACCACAAAGTGAATGTTATGTTTCCTGGCAGAAAAACTAAGTCCATTTATTAGTAAAATACAGAAAAACTGGAATTTTATTTTTACAAAATTTACTTCTGGATACTATCATCTGATCATAAACAAGCTTTTGTCCAAGTTTAATAGAAATCCAGGATAGTTTAAGAAAGTTATTAAAATTTCAAAAACGTTAACCACAGAGTGAATATTTGTGGTCGCCGCCAACAACGCTGACGGAATGTAGGATCGCTATTTCTCGCTTTTTCGACTAAAGTCAAAGGTTCAACAAAAATGCTTGTTTTTGGCCCCCTTCTGGCTACTAATTCCTAGGCTGTTTGCCCCATAAACCTTAAAATAAATCCCAACCTTCTATATACTTAATGGTATGAACATTGTGGTACAATATCAGAGCAATTGAAATACTTATACACAACTTATTGTCCTGAAACTATATAAATACTTGTTTTGGGCCCCTTTGAGCCTGTAATTTTTAAACCGATGGGACCATAACCTCAAAAATCAATCCCAACCTTTCTTTTGTGGTTATAAACATTGTGTTAAAATTTTATTGATTTTTATTTACTTATACCAAAGTTATTATCTGGAAACCATCCATCTTCGGACGACACTGACGAGGACGCTGCTGCTGCCAATGACATGATACCAATATACGACCAAATTTTTTTTTAAATTTGCGGTCGTATAAAAATGGTATTGTTTCAAACTAAAATGTTTTCAAATATTCCAATAACCATTAAAAAAGATATTGCAGACTTATGATTGAAGATTTAGTCTTGGTTATATTATTTTTTAAAACACATCGTTACATATTACTGATGTATTGAAAAGTAAAATATCCCTGTGTATCTACCTTTGTTCATATTTAAAGTGCACCTCACATTCGTTAACTTGTTTGTTTATGAACATGTTAGCAGAAACAAATAAGTCGTATACATCCTTCTGAATATCTGACTAGCAGTCAGCAATTTTGTGTTGACATGAGTTTCATTGAAATGTTCATTTTCTGTAAATTTATACTTTGGTTCTACTACCCCAAGGTAATATGTCTGAATTGTATTTGGCACAATTTAAGGAATTTTCGGTAATTAAAGCTCTACAACTGTGTATTTGACTAGGCCAATCTAATTAAAATATAGTTCTCTGATTTCATTATACTCATACTTATATGTGTGAGCACCTGAGTTAATATATGTCTGAATTTGAGCACCACTAATGAGTCTTATGTAGACAAAACTCAAGTCTCATACAAAATTGTAAGCCTGGTATCTTTGATGATTTTTTTAACCACCTTGAACTATCGCTTCACCTGCAACAAATTAGAAGCACGAAAACAATGCAATTCCACACATTATACTCCTGGATTCAGCTAGGATTCCAGGGGAAAGTATACAAAAATAAAATTAACATTATGTGAGAAATAAATAGACAATTTTAATTGTACAGAAGATAAATATATAACCCCAGTTTCACAATTTCATATAAAAAATATGCCACAAAGTATCTATAATGCAACAATTCACAATAACAATAATTCTATTATGCATTAACCAAATATATAAACAAGAAAATCCATAACTGAAATATTGCATTCTCATCTATTGTTTTCCCTTCTACAGAGTGTATTTGAAGAGTAGATTAAAGAAATGTCCCATTATTATGTAGAAAGTAAAGTGCATCGTCATTACAAGCTCTTTGATTGGAGATTTCTAATTTATGAATAAATTAATGTAACCGTGGAGACAATAGTCTGCTGAAGACAATAATGATGCACTTTTTAATCAATCATGCTCTGACAACAATATACTTCATTACATTCACCATATTACATCATCAAAACTCTTTTTGAAAACTTCTAAACATTTTTCCATGAAGTTCCAAAGAAAAATTATTCTATATTCCAACAAGAAAACTATATCTATTTTAAATTGTTGAAAAATTATGAACCTAAGGAGTAAATTTTTCTCCTGTTATAAATGTTTAAAAAAGGCAAACTCAATAATGCTGACAATTGATATATAATGCATTATCCTTAGAAATAAAATAAACAACAAACTGGTTAAAATATCAAACAAAGTTAAGTTTAACTTACTCTTGTAAAACAGGACAGATTAGTCATTTGTACAGATGTATTTTGATATTTTGCTCATATCTCTTTGGGGTTTTGCTTTACTATCAGATGTAATTATTTTTTACATTATGAAATGTAACCAAGATTTTTTTTAACTGGATTAAGAATTGTAGAAAATTTTAAGAAATGAATGATGAACAATAATCCGAATATGGAGGTTCATATTTAGGTTACTTTCTCTTGTATTTCAGTATGAACTAATTGACAACCTTAAAAAGCATACACCTTATCGCTAATCCCAGCTGACCTGCCCGCTTGAACTTTTGATGCATACAACAATTACTTTTCCATTGTGGCATCAGATGATTCGTTTTATGACGTCAAAATTTTACGGAAACCTATGTGATATCCAGAAATAGCGACAAGGTGTATTCATTCCCTCCTTAATTGAACCAATGAATTATTTTCAGAAACTGAAGTTTAATTTTTTTTTTATTTCAACCCACTTATTTATATCAGAAACAGAATACAGAAAACATATAGCACTTACAATAGGAGGGTGCTGATGTGGCATAGCACTTACAATAGGAGGGTGCTGATGTAGCATAAAGCAATCATCAATCTATCAATCATGAAAATAGGAGAACAGATAATTCTATCACTATTTTCATTTTTTTCTGAAATGGATAATACATGTAATTTAAAACACTATAAATCAGCCTAAAAAACACCTCATCATTCTGCCTCTGAAAGATGGACCAGGAACCAGTCAGGCATAATTATTTCCACCAGGCACTGTAACTACAGTGAAGGAGCTTCACATTCCCTATATTTATCACTAGAACAACCAAAATGTTATATTTCAACAATAATGCTAGTGACAGATCAAAGCAGCAACAAATAAGCTAGACATTTTTTAAGTCATACAAAATACTGAATAAACCATAATTCATATCACATTTCTAAAGTCAGTTTCACAAAAAATCTAGGGACTAAGACTGAAAGTAATTAAGCTGAATCCTTCATGACTTAAAAACAATCTTAGTCACAAGTTTTTTGAAACCGACTTCTGGGGCTTTGTAACTTCTTGATATGTAAGTCCTTGATAAAAGATGTATATAAAAAATAAAGTAATAACCAGTGAAGATATAGTTTACAGGATATGTATAAAAAATGAACGGAAATGTACATAAAAACAATTTCATTACAAACTTGTAATATTCCAGCATTGAATGCTTTAAATCCAGACTAGGAACATGTACAACCAATGATTACAATGCTGTTAATTATTTTAGGCAAGGACAAATTTTTGGCATTTAAGTAACCGTGAGGGAAAATTAGCACCACCAGCACATACCATTTTATTTGAGGGCATGATCCAGCCGTTCAGGGGGTCCAAACTCAGGATTAAAGAGGGAGTATTCCAATCAAATGTCCCTATTCAAATGCATTGATCGTCCAAAAAAAATACCCCTGAAACCCCGCCCCCTGTACTACTACTGTACTTGATGGCATGTTGTTATTAGAAACAAACTATTTTTATTTGTAAAGAGCTATGATTACTAAGTTTTCGCCTCTTCTAAGTAATTTTTATAGTAATAACAGCCATAACATAAACAAACATCCCTTTGACAGTAGTCTTCTAAGAATGGTTTTTGATATATTTGAAAGTAACTAGTAAAGATGTTGCAAGATATTTTTAGTTACAAAGAACATACAGATATCATGTGAAAATGTTGACAAAGTGAACTGAAAATGATACTGGTGTATTCAACAATATTGTGAAACATTTCAATTTGAAATAAAAATGTAATATTACAGTTTACACTCCAAGACACTACAATGCCAGAAAGTCATAAAGATTTCCAATAAATGCTAGACTGTGTTTATATATTTTTGTGCAGCCCTGCGACTTCCAAAAGGGAATAACCAGCAAAATGGAGTACCATCGCCACATAAGTCTTTGTATTGTGCATATGCTGGGTTACTTTTTGATCTGAAAAAAAATATTAAGTAGTTACAATAGTAAATATATATTTCAAAATATTCAAAATACTGTGATTAAGTTATTTTCATCTATTGAAGACAACATGAGTGCATCTAATTAGAAATCAACTTTGAGGAGTTTCTCGCTACATTGAAAACCCATTGGTGGCCTTCGGCTGTTGCTTGCTCTATGGTTGGGTTGTTGTCTCTTTGACATATTCCACATTTCCATTCTCAATTTTACTTAACATGAAAATGAATATCAATATATATGACAACTTATTTCTTTAGATTTATTGTAAAATAACTGGTTTCTGCCACCTTAGATATCTTATAACTAATAAGCAGGAAAACTTAGCCAAATGCTGTAAGCCAAGTAAATTATTACATAATATATAGTGCAATAAAGATTATTTAAATTTATAAATAAAATGCTCCGCTGAGAGCAGCCTGATTTTACCTTTATATCAAGATTTTCATAAGAAAAGGGGGATTTTCCAGTTTTGAACAATGACCCAAAAGTTTTTTGAGCTGTTTTCATGAAATTTTGGTGACTTCTAAGTTCTTGTTCTAAAGGGGAAATATATTTGTAAAAGTTAACAGACAAGGACGACTGAGTGGGCCAGGTGAAAGAGATGTGGTATCAATTGCAGATAAGAAAACAATTATCCATGAAAGAAGAAATGGCAGACTGCTGAACCAACGCCTCTAAAGTTTCGTGAAGGTAGAGATTCCTTAAGTGGATACCGACGGTATGCAGGGTTGTCAAAAGAAAGAAAAAATGAAAGAAGAAAGTACAAAGATGTAAACAACAACAGGTCAGTGTTCAGTCGTCAACAATGAGTAAAACCCATACCATGTAGTAAGCTAAAAAGGCCAGAAAAACTGAGGAACAATACAGAACAGAAAACCAATGACCTGTTATGCTAGTTTCCAAATTTCCAGCATTAAGTACCGGTATGGTTTGTGATGGTTACCAGGTAGCCATCTTTAGTAAGTTTAGTTGTATAATCAGGAGATTAAGTTCAAAAGAACATGTTCTACTAAAAAGTTATGGAACTGTTTCTTCTTGCATGTATAATTCATATTAATCCATGTAACAGCCATGTTGCAATCTGATTTCCCATTAGCACTAAAATGATATAGTCTGTCCTGAACTATTCTTATTTACTGATGCATTTTGTGAAATACTTTCAAATAATGCTAGCAGATTTTTGCTAGTTATTATAGGATAATAAGTACAAAATTTATAAAACTACAAATGTGCAAAACTCACTATAAATGTATTGTACACATTTTCTTATATCTATATTTACTGGTACATTTGTATAAGCCATAGCGGTACTTCTTATTGACCACAATGCTACTGTGGTCATTGATATCCCTTTCTAGATTTAAAACACCTGAGGTAATTGAACAGTTTGGTAATTATTTCTGCAGATGAGACACTTGTACTTCCCATCAATGATAGCAGATCAAACTGACCTCATATCTATAGGTAATCTTATTTATCTACTTTTACTTTCAAACCTAAGCATTGTGTTTCCATGGAAACTAAAGATTCCCACTTACAAATGATAAGTCAATATTGTATAATAATTGTATCTGATGTGCTTTTCTGACAGGCATTTATTTTTACATTATTAATTCATTTTATTCATCTCTTGAAGCGGACATTGTATTTATTGCTTTAATTTTTAATCAGGAGAAAAAATATGAAATCTTAGACTCTTTCTTGGTTAATTTTACAAGTTAAAGCAAACTGAAAGAGTTTTTTATAAATAATTTATTGACATCAGACTTAGTTTGACATCTTAAACCTTTTTTCTGAAATTGTCTGTATTTATGTTAAAAGCCTAGTCATTATCTGTTTTTAAATAAAAGCTTGAAATTAAAAAAAAATAACACTTTAAACCAAAAATCTTTCCCTATACTTATTTATGTTCCACACTGTTATAAAGTCAAAACAAGATCTATTCATAGATTCTGAGTAAAAGTTTTATGTATAGTGAACTTGTAACTTACAAATTGCATGAGATTTAATTCATTTCAAAATAAGAGTCAAATTACACTATTTAAGACAAGATAAAGTATTTTAGAAGTTGTGTAAAATTGACACAAAACTAATTAAGATTTATTACCTGTCTGTTACCTGGCATTAATTAGTTTCACCTGAGAACTCTTAAATGATTACATAAAACTTACAATTCTGGTCAGACATACCTATCAACTTCTCATATTTCACAAAGAAACACTCTTCCCTTCAGCATATAGACATATTTATGTGATTTAAAATAATTCAAAAGTAATCATTTATGTCGATAAAAAAAACAGGTTGTTGCAAATTAGTATTTGTTAATGTGCATTTGATGTGGTTTGCAATCAATAAACTAAAAATGTTTCACATTTTTCTGACAATTAATTACATTTCTAGTATAAAAATAACATGCAATGATCACTAATCAATTAGTAAGGTAGGTTTAGCAGAACAGTTTTATTCTATGGGAAATAACTCTGAAAAACTGGAAGATATTGTTTGAAATTATAAAAATAATAAACCTTTGCTTGTAGAGGGAAATATGCTCTTGAGACATTATCAAATACAAAAAGAAAAGGTCCATGAAAAGAAATCCTCCTCATCCTTTTCAAAGATAGTATCATTATAAATATGAAAAAAATGCTTCCCAGAGCATAGCCTGATACGACCAGCGACCGCAGAGGTCGAACCTTGAACAGTTGTGGCAAATTTGGACACAATATTCAAGTTTGATTCTGTCTGAATTTGGATTGTGATCAAATTTTTGACATAGAATAGGTTTCTGACACAAGATAAATGTCAAGATCTAACAAATCTATTGCACAATACTGTGCAATTAAAGATTCTTCTTGAAAATTTGAAAAAATTTGAAATTTGAAAAATAAAAAAATTAAATTTGACGTATAAAAACTTTAAGTGAAGGAAACTAAGAACAATGTTAAGCTTCTTAGCATGACCTGTGTTTTGTTTTCACTTAAACAATAAAATACCCTAACTATCCATGAGGTTATTGTAGGCTCAGTCCTTACAACATTTTTATATTTTATAAATGATTTGGTAAAGGTTAACTCAGTTATCATCTAAAAATAATTTCTTGTAATAAAAGGCATAACAGGAAGGGTCATAATGAAATGTTCTAAGGCAATAATGGTCATTTCAAAAATTTCCAACTTTTTACCTAATTGTTCAAGGCTAATGATAAGTCCTTATAGAAATCTTTACTTTCTACATTTTTTGTGTTATTTCCAGATTAGAACCCATAACTTCACAGGTCAAAGTGGAACTGGTTACTGACAATACTTTAAAATTTGGAATTATCTTGTTATTGCTATCAAGGAAGTACATATTAAAAGGCAGATTAAGAGGGTTTTCCATCCCCCATCCCCCTCCCCCTTTTTGGGAAAAATTTAGTTGATCATTTAGGGAATCTCTGGAGCATGACTGGAGTGGGTCCCCTCTTAGCCATTCAGTCCCACCCTTTTTGAAAGTGTCTGGATCCGCCACTGATATTAGTTTGTATTCATAGAATGAGAATAGTCTAATGCACAGAAAATTATAAAATTAAAAAAAATCCACAGAATGATTTTTTGAATTTACAGTCTTTACAGTGCTAGTGTAAGGGAGATAACTGAGGTTGTATGTCAATATTACAGTATAAATTTAATATCCTTTCTTTTGTCTTTTACTCATTATTGATTTGATACATTTATATAAAATATATGAAGGTGTTAGAAATACATCATTTATTTGTGCTAGACTTACATACAGGAAGAAAAGTGGAGCCCACTAAGTTTCCTGTTTTGTAGACAACTTGTTTATATTTTCTAACTCAAACAATCTATTTTTATTGTACAGTACAGAAATTTAAGATAAACTCATAAAATCTTCTCTGAAACTGAAAAGCGAAACGCTTTAATATTTGTGGTTTTGATGATTTAAGGACCCTCTACAAACCAACTTTGACATATATTCTGACGAAATAAAAAAAAGAACGTCTTCATAGAACAAAATCTTTATCTAAACTACATATGAATACAATATCGGCGCTAAGTAGCGACATCGAATATACAGTTACGTAATTACCCCGGTAAACGACGTTAAGACGTTTAGCAATTATACGAAAATGTCTATAATAAAAGAAAGTAAAGTACATGTATTTTACAACATCAACCTCATTTGTTGTTGATTTTGTTGAAAACATAGTGACAAATACTTCCCATTCAAACTCTGTAAGGAATATTATCATCAGTTTCTCTAAAAACTTCATTGCCAATTTTAGGTAAAGTTGGCAGGAATGATGCTTTGAAAGTACTCTTCAAACAACCTTCATTTGATTCATATCATATGCAAATTTATGACAAAACGGTGACCTAGATTTTACAGCCTAGATTCCTATTGGCCATATTATAACTCGTTGTGTTCCTGTACCACCTATGCATGCATTTATGATAATAGTTTATACCTAGAGTCACTTCCAGTTACGTAGTGGTCATCAAAAGATGGAGGGTCATACCGGCCATCAAAGAATAGATTGTTGCCATCACGCCTACAGGCGGGATTGGGGGTTACCCTTTCCTCCATGGCTTTTTTTTTTTAAATAGTTAATTCGCATGGGATTTTTTCAATAAAAAAATATCATCAGGTTTAAAGTATTAATGCATTGCTAAATACAAATATTTCATCAAATAAATTTTATACAGATATTCTTATGAATATGCTTTTCATATTGAATACAAATTTTATTAATGCTGTTGCAGACATTTCATAGTCATAGCATTTCAACTGAGGAACTACACAGGTGTCAAAAGGCGTCATTATGGAGTAAAGGGGGTGGCGTCAAAAGGCGTCATTATGGAGTAAAGGGGGTGGTGTCAAAAGGTGTCATTATGGAGGAAAGGGTTAAACACAAGTTATTGTTTGAAAACTACAATAATGCTTATTTTTGACCCCCTTTTTGGCCCCTAATGCCAACACTATTGGGATCATAACCCCCAAAATCAATCCCAACCTTCCTTTAGTGGTATTGAACATTCTGGTAAAAATTTATAGAGATCCATTTACTAAATCTAAAGTTATTGTCCTGAAAACCGAGTTTTCCCCTTTTTTGCCCCTAATTTCGCCTTTTTTAGCCCCTAAATCCAAATCGTTTTGAGCTATAACCCCCTAAAGTAATTGCTAACCATCTCTTCATGGTATGGAAACTTGTGGTATAATTTCAGAGAGATTCGTCCACTTAAGGAGGCTTACGGGTACCAAAATTTCAGCAAAACTTTAAACATTTGTTTTTTCATAACAAATTTTATTTATTACACTATTAGTTATTACTTTATGATATGATACAAAAATTAACCAAATAAAAAGCAATTCGGTTGGCCCCAGATGACTTTTAAAATGTTTGTATCATTGAAAAAGCTCCAAATTATCTCCCTTTGGTGCAAAAATGCTATATTTTGGCATTAAAATTGAAATATCTTTTTCTACTCATCGGTGACCTATACTTTTTATTATTGTTTTCAAATAAGCTATACATTAACTAAATAATTGTAAAATTTAAACGATTTCTGTAATCAAGTTCTTTTTTTATTTCGATATTACCTCTTTTTGTCCTATTTGTTCAACAGAAAAAAAGTACCTTTAAAAAAATGTATGCTTCTTTCGAAGGCAGATTGTGAGCGTAAATGATTGGTGACCCCCTCTTTTTTATTTTATTTTTCTATTAGGTATAAGATAAAGTTCATTTATAGAAAAAATGAGCGAAATCTTATATTAATTAAAAAAAAATGATTTAGACTCGCAAGCCCCCTTAAACACAAGTTATTGTTTGAAAACTACAAAAATGCTTATTTTGGACCCCCTTTTTGGCCCCTAATTCCAAAACCATTGGAATCATAACCCCAAAAATCCATCCCAACCTTCCTTTAGTGGTATTGAACCTTTTGGTAAAAATTTATAGAGATCCATTTACTAAATCTAAAGTTATTGTCCTGAAAACAGAGTTTTCCCCTTTTTTGCCCTTAATTTCGCCTTTTTTAGCCCCTAAACCCATATCGTTTTGAGCCATCACCCCCTAAAGTAATTGCTTACCATCCCTTCATGGTATGGAAACTTGTGGTATAATTTCAGAGAGATTCGTCCACTTAAGGAGGCTCGCGGGTACAAAAATTTCAGCAAAACTTTAAACATTTGTTTTTTCATAACAAATTTTATTTATTACACTATTAGTTATAACTTTATGATATGATACAAAAATTAACCAAATAAAAAGCAATTTGGTTTGGCCCCAGATGACTTTTAAAATGTTTATATAATTGAAAAAGCACCGAATTATCTCCCTTTGGTGCAAAAATGCTATATTTTGGCATTAAAATTGAAATATCTTTTTTTAGTCATCGGTGACCTATATTTTTTATTATTGTTTTCAAATAAGCTATACATTAACTAAATAATTGTAAAATTTAAGCGATTTCTGTAATCAAGTTCTTTTTTTATTTTGATATTACCTCTTTTTCTCCTATTAGTTCAACAGAAAAAAAGTACCTTTACAAAAATGTATGCTTCTTTCGAAGGCAGATTGTGAGCGTAAATGATTGGTGACCCCCTCTTTTTTATTTTATTTTTCTATTAGGTATAAGATAAAGTTCATTTATAGAAAAAATTATCGAAATCTTATATTAAATAAAACCAGGTGCTCCGCAGGGCGCAGCTTTATACGACCGCAGAGGTCGAACCCTGAACAGTTGGGGCAAGTATGGACAAAACATTCAAGCGTGATACAGCTCTGAATTTGGATTGTGATCAAATTTTTGACATTACATGGTTTTTTTTTACACAAAACAAATGTCAAGATTTTACAAATCAATTAAAGAATTCTTCTTCAAACTTTTTAAATCTAAAATTAAATAGTTGATCATGACACAGCATAGGTTTCTGACACAGAACGAATGTGGTCTAATGAACTTAAAAGTTTTTTTTTGCCTTTGAGCAATTCACTATGCTGTTGAATATTAATCCTCTCAAAAAAATGTTTGAAGAAATTTTCTTTTTATTTATGAAATCTGAAATGAGAAAAATTTAACCCCCCCCCTTTTTTTTTCACATCCCCGTTTCCCTTTTTCCAAAACTGATATCAATTCAAATTTCTAATGGAGTTTGCAACAATAACTACTCTTTTAAATACATCATAAAATATTAAAATGTAAAATAAAGTGCTTGTTATCACTGAATGGTAAAGATTGGTTGGTAGTAAAAGTGAATATACATTGTTTATTGTATAAAACAATAAAAAAAAACTTCATCAGCAACATTTTATTTGGCAAATTTCCAATGAAGTTATTTACATAAAGTTATTGGCAAATAAAAATAGAAAATGACATCATAGTCATGTCTGGCAAATGTCCAACATACATTATCTAAAAACATTTTAGATAAGATAAGGAAAAAAAGCTTCATCAGCAACATTTTATATTGGCAAATTTCCAATGAAGTCATTTACATAAAGTTATTGGCAAATAAAAATAGAAAATGACATCATAGTCATGTCTGGCAAATTTCCAACATATATTATCAACTACTATTCTATACAAAGAAAGATAACTCCAATTGAAAATTAATTGCTATTACACAATATTGTGCAATTAGATATTTCTTGCTATTGTGCAATACTGTGCAATTGAAAATTTCTTGCTATTGCACAATATTTCATATGGAATCCTGATTTGGACCAACTTGAAAACTGGGCCCATAATCAAAAATCAAAGTACATATTTGGATAAAGCATATCAAATAAGCCCAAGAATTTAATTTTTGTTAAAATCAAACTTAGTTTAATTTTGGACCCTTTGGACCTTAATGTAGACCAATTTGAAAACTGGACCAAAACTTAAGAATCTACATACAGTTAGATTTTGCATATCAAAGAACCCATTTATTCAATTTTTGATGAAATCAAACAAAGTTTAATTTTAGACCCCCATTTGGACCAACTTGAAAACTAGGCCAATAATTAAAAATCTAAGTACATTTTTAAATTCAGCATATCAAAGAACCCCAAGGATTCAATTTTTGTTAAAATCAAACTAAGTTTAATTTTGGACCCTTTGGACCTTAATGTAGACCAATTTGAAAACGGGACCAAAAGTTAAGAATCTACATACATAGTTAGATTTTTGATGAAATCACACAAAGTTCAATTTTGGACCCTTTGGGCCCCTTATTCCTAAACTGTTAGGACCAAAACTCCCAAAATCAATACCAACCTTCCTTTTGTGGTCATAAACATTGTGTTTAAATTTCATTGATTTCTATTTACTTAAACTAAAGTTATTGTGCGAAAACCTAGAATAATGCTTATTTGGGCCCTTTTTTGGCCCCTAATTCCTAAACTGTTGGAACCAAAACTCCCAAAATCAATCCCAACCTTTCTTTTGTGTTCATAAACCTTGTGTCAAAATTTCATAGATTTCTATTAACTTAAACTAAAGTTATAGTGTGAAAACCAAGAAAATGCTTATTTGGGCCCTTTTTGGCCCTAATTCCTAAAATGTTGGGACCAAAACTCCCATAATCAATACCAACCTTCCTTTTGTGGTCATAAACCTTGTGTTAAAATTTCATAGATTTCCATTCACTTTTACTAAAGCTAGAGTGCGAAAACTAAAAGTATTCGGACGCCTGACGACGACGACGCAGACGCCAACGTGATAGCAATATACGACGAAAAATTTTTCAAATTTTGCGGTCGTATAAAAATGATTTAGACTCGCAAGCCCCCTTAAACACAAGTTATTGTTTGAAAACTACAAAAATGCTTATTTTGGACCCCCTTTTTGGCCCCTAATTCCAAAACTATTGGGATCATAACCCCCAAAATAAATCCCAACCTTCCTTTATAGGTATTGAACATTCTGGTAAAAATTTATAGAGATCCATTTACTAAATCTAAAGTTATTGTCCTGAAAACCTAGTTTTCCCCTTTTTTGCCCCTAATTTCGCCTTTTTCAGCCCCTAATTCCAAAACATTTTGAGACATAACCCCCCAAAGTCATTGCTAACCATACCTTCATGGTATGGAAACTTGTGGTATAATTTCAGAGAGATTCATACACTTAAACACAAGTAATTGTTTGAAAACTACAAAATTGCTTATTTTGGGACCCCTTTTGGCCCTTAACTCCTAAACTTTTGGGACCATAACCCTAAAAATCAATCCCAACCTTCCTTCGGTGGTTTTAAACCTGAAAATTTATAGAGATCCATTCAATAAATCTTAATTTAATGTACGGAGACTAATGTGTAGACGGCGCAGACCACGATGGCATAATACCATTATATGACGCAAAATTTATTTTGTGGTCATATAATAAAGGTAGCAGAGTATATTTGACTACTTAAGAATAAGAGAATAGAATTAATCAGTGAACAACTAAAAAATCATAGCTGACAAGAACAAATCTGCTAGTTTGCTTGAATACACTTATCTTAACATGTATTTTGACTTTAAATTACACAGCTTCCAATCATCATTTTATGTTTTATTACCATGATTATCTGTTAGTATAAACTAATATTTTTGTAAGACGACCTTCATTTCTTCACATTATCTTGGACAAATGTTTCCTAGGCTTGTTAAGCATTTAAGTAAAACATTTGTTTTAACAAGAGAGACTCAGTTTTTTTTTAAATTTAGACACAATTGCTGTTTACAACATGTACAAATATCACAGAATGAGATTATTTTTTATGAATTGACCAAAAAGCTATGCTACAAATGTCCAAGATAAATAGAAATAACACAAATTAAAACAAAACTTACGAATCATGTGAATGTGATCCCATAGATTGATTCAATCCCATTGTTTCTAATGTCGTTTGATTCTGTGAATAAAAATAAGAGAACAGCATATAAGTGTAGTCCAAACAGCAAATGATTCAAAATTTGTACTTTATTCTTGTTTATACAGAAAAAAATTCATATACACAACATTCAATTATAAAAAAAAACCTGTTTCATCATAATGCATTAATAAGTACTCGGAAGAAAAAAAATATAAGAAAATAAATTAACACTTTATGTACTCCGCCATTGAAAATTGAACCCACACCCTCCTTAGAGTCTTAGACCTTGGTATATTGACCTGCCCAACAGCTGTCAATTTTCTTTATGACACCTGCCAAAATAGTTTCAGTCCAAGCAAAGCACAGTGGCGGATCCAGAAATTTTCATAAGTGGGGGCCCACTGACTGACCTAAGAGGGGGCCCGCTCCAGTCACACGTCAGTGATTCCCTATATAAGCAACCAAATTTTTTCCCAAAAAGGGGGGCCCGGGCCCCCTGCCCCCCCCCCCTAAATCCGCCTCTGAAGCATAATAAGTTGAAAGTTTTTAATCAGCATATTAACCAATTTTAAGAGAATAATAATTACTGATATCAACAGTTTTAAGCTTAACACAAAAAAAAAAATATTTAAAAGATTTTATATTAAACTTAAGTTTACCCAAATTACGCATACTGCTAATCCATTAATATTCATAGGATACCAATTTTCGTGAATTTTGTGGGTACAGGTAAACCACGAAATTCAATGTTCAACGAATGACAAATTTTGCATAGGCTTGTATGCAGACCTCAGCAAAACCACACAATTAAATATCCATGGACATATAAGTTTTCCTTTATCCACGAAATTAAATATCCATGGACATATAAGTTTTCCTTTATCCTCGAAATTAAATATCCATGGACATATTAGTTTTCCTTTATCCACGAAATTAATGTCAAGATCTAACAAATCTATTGCACAATACTGTGCAATTAAAGATTCTTCTTGAAAATTTGAAAAATTTGAAATTTAAAAAATAAAAAAATAAAAATTTGACGTATAAAAACTTTAAGTGAAGGAAACTAAGAACAATGTTAAGCTTCTTAGCATGACCTGTGTTTTGTTTTCACTTAAACAATAAAATACCCTAACTATCCATGAGGTTATTGTAGGCTCAGTCCTTACAACATTTTTATATTTTATAAATGATTTGGTAAAGGTTAACTCAGTTACCATTTAAAAATAATTTCTTGTAATAAAAGGCATAACAGGAAGGGTCATAATGAAATGTTCTAAGGCAATAATGGTCATTTCAAAAATTTCCAACTTTTTACCTAATTGTTCAAGGCTAATGATAAGTCCTTATAGAAATCTTTACTTTCTACATTTTTTGTGTTATTTCCAGATTAGAACCCATAACTTCACAGGTCAAAGTGGAACTGGTTACTGACAATACTTTAAAATTTGAAATTATCTTGTTATTGCTATCAAGGAAGTACATATTAAAAGGCAGATTAAGAGGGTTTTCCATCCCCCATCCCCCTCCCCCTTTTTGGGAAAAATTTAGTTGATCATTTAGGGAATCGCTGGAGCATGACTGGAGTGGGTCCCCTCTTAGCCATTCAGTCCCACCCTTTTTGAAAGTGTCTGGATCCGCCACTGATATTAGTTTGTATTCATAGAATGAAAATAGTCTAATGCACAGAAAATTATAAAATACAAAAAAATCCACAGAATGATTTTTTGAATTTACAGTCTTTACAGTGCTAGTGTAAGGGAGATAACTGAGGTTGTATGTCAATATTACAGTATAAATTTAATATCCTTTCTTTTGTCTTTTACTCATTATTGATTTGATACATTTATATAAAATATATGAAGGTGTTAGAAATACATCATTTATTTGTGCTAGACTTACATACAGGAAGAAAAGTGGAGCTCACTAAGTTTCCTGTTTGTAGACAACTTGTTTATATTTTCAAACTCAAACAATCTATTTTTATTGTACAGAAATTTAAGATAAATTCATAAAATCTTCTCTGAAACTGCAAAGCGAAACGCTTTAATATTTGTGGTTTTGATGATTTTAGGACCCTCTACAAACCAACTTTGACATATATTCTAACGAAATAATGAAGAACTTCTTCATAGAACGAAATCTTTATCTAAACTACATATGAATACAATATCGTCGCTAAGTAGCGACGTCGAATATACAGATACATAATTACCGCGCCCAACAGCTGTCAATTTTCTTTATGACACCTGCCAAAATAGTTTCAGTCCAAGCAAAGCACAGTGGCGGATCCAGCAATTTTCATAAGTGGGGGCCCACTGACTGACCTAAGAGGGGGCCCGCTCCAGTCACACGTCAGTGATTCCCTATATAAGCAACCAAATTTTTTCCCAAAAAGGGGGGGCCCGGGCCCCCTGCCCCCCCCCCCTAAATCCGCCTCTGAAGCATAATAAGTTGAAAGTTTTAAATCAGCATATTATAGAATTACAGGTAAACCACGAAATTCAATGTTCAACGAATGACAAATTTTGCATAGGCTTGTATGCAGACCTCAGCAAAACCACACAATAAAATATCCATGGACATATAAGTTTTCCTTTATCCACGAAATTAAATATCCATGGACATATAAGTTTTCCTTTATCCACGAAATTAAATATCCATGGACATATAAGTTTTCCTTTATCCTCGAAATTAAATATCCATGGACATATTAGTTTTCCTTTATCCACGAAATTAAATATCCATGGACATATAAGTTTTCCTTATCCATGAAAATTAAATATCCATGGACATATAAGTTTTCCTTTATCCACGAAATTAAATATCCATGGACATATAAGTTTTCCTTTATCCTCAAAATTAAATATCCATGGACATATTAGTTTTCCTTTATCCACGAAATTAAATATCTATGGACATATAAGTTTTCCTTTATCCACGAAATTAAATATCCATGGACATATAAGTTTTCCTTTATCCACGAAATTAAATATCCATGGACATATAAGTTTTCCTTTATCCTCGAAATTAAATATCCATGGACATATTAGTTTTCCTTTATCCATGAAATTAAATATCCATGGACATATAAGTTTTCCTTATCCATGAAAATTAAATATCCATGGACATATATGTTTTCCTTTATCCACGAAATTAAATATCCATGGACATATAAGTTTTCCTTTATCCACGAAATTAAATATCCATGGACATAAAAGTTTTCCTTTATCCTCGAAATTAAATATCCATGGACATATAAGTTTTCCTTTATCCTCGAAATTAAATATCCATGGACATATTAGTTTTCCTTTATCCACGAAATTAAATATCCATGGACACATAAGTTTTCCTTTATCCACGAAATTAAATATCCATGGACATATAAGTTTTCCTTTATCCACGAAATTAAATATCCATGGACATATAAGTTTTCCTTTATCCTCGAAATTAAATATCCATGGACATATTAGTTTTCCTTTATCCACGAAATTAAATATCCATGGACATATAAGTTTTCCTTATCCATGAAAATTAAATATCCATGGACATATAAGTTTTCCTTTATCCACGAAATTAAATATCCATGGACATATAAGTTTTCCTTTATCCTCAAAATTAAATATCCATGGACATATTAGTTTTCCTTTATCCACGAAATTAAATATCCATGGACATATAAGTTTTCCTTTATCCACGAAATTAAATATCCATGGACATATAAGTTTTCCTTTATCCACGAAATTAAATATCCATGGACATATAAGTTTTCCTTTATCCTCGAAATTAAATATCCATGGACATATTAGTTTTCCTTTATCCACGAAATTAAATATCCATGGACATATAAGTTTTCCTTATCCATGAAAATTAAATATCCATGGACATATATGTTTTCCTTTATCCACGAAATTAAATATCCATGGACATATAAGTTTTCCTTTATCCACGAAATTAAATATCCATGGACATAAAAGTTTTCCTTTATCCTCGAAATTAAATATCCATGGACATATAAGTTTTCCTTTATCCTCGAAATTAAATATCCATGGACATATTAGTTTTCCTTTATCCACGAAATTAAATATCCATGGACACATAAGTTTTTCTTATCCATGAAAATTAAATATCCATGGACATATAAGTTTTCCTTTATCCACGAAATTAAATATCCATGGACATATAAGTTTTCCTTTATCCACGAAATTAAATATCCATGGACATATAAGTTTTCCTTTATCCTCGAAATTAAATATCCATGGACATATTAGTTTTCCTTTATCCACGAAATTAAATATCCATGGACATATAAGTTTTCCTTATCCATGAAAATTAAATATCCATGGACATATATGTTTTCCTTTATCCACGAAATTAAATATCCATGGACATATAAGTTTTCCTTTATCCACGAAATTAAATATCCATGGACATGTAAGTTTTCCTTTATCCACAAAATTGGATATCCATGGACATATAAGTTTTCCTTTATCCACGAAATTAATGAATCCACAATAGATAAATTTGCTCTTTCTGTTAGAACTCCATTGTCAATGAAAAGTTTTGTTTCTAAGGGAGACAACTTAAATATGGATCTCTAATTTCAGGGCCAATAATAGGAATTTGCAAATAAACTATTATGAACTGTCCATGCATAAGTTTTCAAAGGGCAATAAATAGAGAATATCATATGGCGTTTTCAATATCGCCTCAACCAATATAATCCCTTGAGCAGAGCTCTTGGGATTATATTGGTGTCTCGGGTTGATACGGTGTGTGATATTGAAAAAGCCATATCATATACACTTTATTATATACATATACCTCAAGTAGATGTTTTATATGTGACATGACGTCATACAGATAAGGAGGTTTGTAATGACGTCATACAGATTATAGGTTTGATATGACATCATACAGATTAAGGTTTTGATAAAGCCTTTGCAACAGTGACTGCAATCGATGACGTGACGTCATACAGATTAAAGGTGGGATAAAGCTTTTGCAACCGTGCTGATATCGATATCATCACGGGTGGCTGATACAGCACGCTTGCCATTGACTGTATTACACATACAATTTATCTGTATTTACTGCTAAGTATATAATAAATATATAGGTTTCACTGATTGTACTCACAATTTTTTTTAAATTGCATGATGAACTAGTTGCCTATTATTTAATATTGAAATCATATAACTAGCAGAAATTATTAAAAACACTCACCAAAAGAATATTTGTATGTTGAACTATGACCTGACCACCCATTAGTGCTCCCATAGCAGCACCCAATGCTGTCACTAAATACACAAACCAGATCTGGTGCTTTATGAAAAAACTTTCCTGAAAAGAAATGAAAAGGTTTAGACTTTTTCATTCACACATTTATGATGGTGTTTAATGACATTGACTACCCATGAGTGGATTTTTTTTCATGCACACAGAAAAGAATAAGGGTTCAGTTCAATGGTCAGGAAAAGGTCATATTTACCAGTCATTCCTAAACTGAAAGCTATATGTCCTAAATAAATAATTGGGATTTAGTATTTTTTACCAGAAATAATATAATTTTCTATCATTTATCAAAATTTTAAACAAGAGTGAACACACTAAAATTTTACCAGCTTTACTGACCATTGATTTTACATTGATATTCCTAAATATAAAGTTTTACTACAAGGAGACAGAAATATATGTAAATCTGAGTCTATACATGTAGGACTCTAAAGTGCAATGGTACTCTAAAGTTGATGGTCACGCTAAAGTATGATGGTGTCTCACGCTAAAGTGCGATGGTCTACGCTAAAGTATGATGGTGTCTCACGCTAAAGTGCGATGGTCTACGCTAAAGTATGATGGTGTCTCATGCTAAAGTACGATGCGATGTACGGTGCGATGGAGCAAAAGAGAAAGTTTCAAGATCACTAATGTTAAAAAACAAGTCTTTTTGCAAAATCTAGTTTGCTATGATATATCATATAATTATGCAATAGGCTTTTACTTCACCGGTAGTCTTATGTAACTGTTTCTAAATTTAGAAGACTGACCTATTAATAATTGCTGAAAAGGATATTAAGGCGTCACAAAATACTATATTTCCTTTAAATGAATGTTTAATAATTCGGTTGTATTGGATTGATTGTTGGTTGCATAACGTTCAGTGGCAAATATTTCATGAATGTTCAGGACGAGGGCGTATTGGATAATTGATATAACAGCCTATTAATGTAAAAACATCCCCTTCAAGTTGTCAGTTGCAAATACTAAATTCGGTCATTGTCAGAATAAATACAATGTATTGTACAAGCTTTTATTTAAATGTGAGAGAAAGGGGTTGTTGTTCAAGCTTTCCCCTTTTTCGTAGCAAGTATTAATACATGTTATATTTTACTACAATGTACACACTGATGTTTAAATGGACAATTTATGATTTACGCTTGAAAACATGTACCTTTATTTAACCGACGTGTATTTTCTTCAATAAATCGACAATATTTCAACGTAAATGTAAACATTAATACTAGTATGCATCTGTTCGCTGCCATTATTTATTTCATATTCCGGCCCGTTCATTTTTGGTTTGTATAAAGGACTGCTAATGTCATAATCCAACTATGTTGCCTACGTCTATA
This sequence comes from Mytilus edulis, assembly GCA_019925275.1. Lineage (NCBI taxonomy): Eukaryota > Metazoa > Mollusca > Bivalvia > Mytilida > Mytilidae > Mytilus > Mytilus edulis. The sequence goes on from CM034349.1 coordinate 130,867,541, forward strand.
CTTTCGCGGACCATCACACTTTAGTGTATGGAGGCATCGGACTTGAGTGTAGACCATCGCACTTTAGTGTGACATCGTACTTTAGCATCCCCATCGCACTTTAGAGTCCTACATACATACCTTATCACAGGTCACACATTTTGGCCACCACCAGAAGTGTAACATGTCTATTACAAAACCAGTAAGTCCCAACAGAAAGGCATATATTAACAGCAGTGTAAACGCCCAGTGGTTCTCCTCGCCTACACAATTATTTATCCTAAAACAGATTATTTAAGATTTTAAGTAATTTGTACTCTAGTTAACAACCAGTACCGGATTTTAATTTATATTCAGGGTTTACCTTTCTATCAATTTAAGACACTGTTTTGTTGCTGTGCTTAAAGGGGCATTGCATGTTTACCAATTTGACTCAAATTCACATATTTGATTTATAACATACAAAAACGCATATAAAAAAAAGTCAAAATTAAACAATTAACAATACATGGACTCGACAACAAGTATCAACATTTCATGTGTATTTTTGTCAGACATCATCTAATTTATCATTGAAATTACCTTTTATTTCTCATAGCTAATGTCCTTTAATGAATCTTTTGAGAAAAAAGGTGGGTTTTTTCCCTAGAGATATATTGTTCTTTTTGAATTTTTCTTTATCTTCAGATTCTTTACAAATTTACAGAGGAGACAGAATTTAATATCTTACCAAGGACAATGATGATCCATTCTTAACACACACTGGTTACATCTTCTGCAGTGATGAGCTCGTTTTGGACGTTTTTGTCGACATGTTTTACATACTTCCCAATGATTTATATCTACAAAAAAAGGAAGTTTAAGTTTCTCAAATGTCATATAAAAAATACCAAATTAATTCTTAAACTTATTTGATCAAATAGATAGCATTCGTTGAAATTATAGCTTTTATTTTTGAACCAGGAAAGACAACTGTTATAGAAAAATGTCTACAATTCAAAATAACATAAAAGTTTCATCTATGAAATTTAGGTTTGATAAACATTTACTTTTAGAATCCGCTAAACAGACATATAAAAAAAAAAAAAAAGCAAATTTGAGACAAGTACGCAATGAGTGTTAATGTTCAGGTATATATTTTATTGAAAACATATTTTCAACAATCAACATTTATGAACATTTTTTTATTATATTTTTCCATGATAAAATCTCATTTTGGTTGAAAATAGAAATTAGTCATGACAACTTTTAGCTCTTCCTCTACAGGAAATTCATTTTTACAAAAGTAACAATAAAGGGAAGCTGACAATTTGCCTATGCATTTTTCAACCTATTAAAATAAATATTTTAAAAGTAGGAAGGTCTATAAATTGTTTAAATGACCTTTCTAGACTAATCAAAGGAGTTTTACTTCCTGTCATTGTGTTTTACATGTTATTAAGAAATAAAATGTCCGTCATGACATTATGCAATGTAATTAACCGAAAAAGATATATTGACTTGTTTGACCAGAAAGAGATATTTTCAGTATAATTTAACAAATAAAGGATGTAAAAGAAAGAATACAACCTTCAATTAGTAAAGATAGGAAAATTGCAACATTTATCACCACAAAACTACATACATGTAATCACTTTTGTAGTCGTCTTATTTCCCATTATTTTGTCATTAAACGTAGAATACAAAAAATTAAGACCTGCCAAATAATTTTAATCAGTTAAAGCATGAGATTTCCTTTTTTAAAATTCTATTTGAATAATGATTGAAAAGGGATGTTATTTAGTCAGAACACTAGGATAGTGGAATGATTTCATGTCTACTGAAAGTGGTGAGAAGAGCAAACAGAAAGAAGAAATTAAAGTGTCGAGGGCACTGAGGTGAAAGATTGCATTTATTTTGAAAGAGTGTTAAAAAAAATGGAACAAACTTTGGCAATATATGAACATGGATAGGATCTAAAGAATTTTAACCTAACTGTACTTTGTTAGGTAAGGTAGAGATGAGACAAGAATAAAGCTAAATATAGCTGTCAAGCAAGTTTTGATTGCACATATATGACATGTGAAATATTTTAAAATTTTAAATTAACAGATAAATAATTTGAAAGATGTCCATCTCTTACGAGAAATACGATTCTACCAAAATACTTTTTGCAAAGAGTTACAGATTTTCAAGTAAACAATACAATGCTATCATTTAGAAACCATTTCATAATGAGCATCTTAAAACTAATGCATCATGGGTAACAGATGACCTGCAAAATATTATCATGGGTTGTGCTTTATTTACCCCAACATGAAGAACTGCAATTTTTATATCCCTTATTAAACAAAAAACTAACACATGAAGTAGATTGACATTGATTCCTGTTATACAGTTGCAGTATTTGAAAAGAAAACAGTATTATATGATACTGAACATTCACATAATTTAAATAAGGGATGAGCTGTGGTGGATCTTTCATCAAACAAAAGTTATTGAAAATCATTTGGTATTAAAAATAAATGTATCAGATTTGCTTAAAAAAATATATATCAGAGACAAATTTTATATAATTTATAAATATCAAAATCTCCAGCACATGGCCATAAAATATATGGTAATTTGTATTATTTATGTATGTTATATTCTTACCAATCTGAGAATCTTCAACTAGAGGCACTCGTCCTGGATTTGTTGTAGAAGCTTTGAATAATGAAATTATACACATAACAGACAGAAAAACAAACCCTAAAAGGAAAAAAAGGAAAATGAAATTATACACATACAGGCATATACAATTATAATCAAATATAGTTAACTTACTGCATCTAACAAACTGAACTTAAGGTTAACAAATATACCACAAAAATTATGTCAAGTTCAGATGAACGCTGCTAGATCATATACATCAAATATTATTGACAGATAGGTTATTGTAGTCTCTAAGAAATAAACCTTGTGTTAACCCTGAAACATTGACCAATTCATAAAACATGAAAATCAGATCAAGGTCAGATGAACCCTACCAGACAGACATGTACATGTACACCTATCAATCATAATTATTCCAGACACCAAATATATTTTACCTTTTGCTTATTAAGGATGGAGGGCAGATGGAACTTGCCAGACATGTTCACCTTACAATCATTCCTTAATAAAACAAATACAGTATTCTATTAGAAACTTTTGGTCCTCAATGCTCTTCAACTTCGTACTTTATTTGGGCTTTTTAACATTTTTTGATTCGAGCGTCACTGATGAGTCTTTGTAGAAGAAACGTGCATCTGGCGTATATACGAAATTTCAATCCTGGTATCTTATGACTTATTATATCTGATAAATGGACAGAACACTTTTAACAACAATAACTTAATATTCACAAATTGAAGCATCCAAGTCGTTTACCTTCTGAAAAAGATATTTTGTACATATAGTTTATGTCTCAGTAACTTTGGGGCTAGCATCCCTATATCTAATTATGTGACTACAGAAATTAATTATGAAAAATTCATTAGAAGAAAGTAAAGTGAATGCACAATAATAACATGAATTAAAAGCACTGTATCAAAAACATCATATTTACCATACATGTATCTACCAAATTGACCAAATTATAAACATGATAAAGGGTTGAGAATTATATCAGCTACTGTAATAGGGTTATAAAGTTTTCAAACTTGATATATAAATTATGTTGAATGATGGCAACCATAAACATATAATAATGCCTTCTTATTCTGAAAAAGAGCACTTAGTAGACCAATGCCTGTCCATTACAGATCCTCACAATCAAATCACCATATTCTCATGAGTCTCCTGTACTGGACTACCCAAAAGTTAGAACCGATATATTTTTGCTAAACTGAAATCTGAATATACTTACACAAAACTAGTTCTCCGGGAAGCTGTTTATCATTATAGTGAGGTAAAAGTATTATAAACAAATTCACAAAAGTTCCATAAATCCAGTAAAGTGTAGTAAAAGATAATGCCATATATCCCTCACGGTCTCGGACAATGTGTAAACGACCAAGGAATGGTATATTTTTAACTTTGATTCTGTCTGAAAATTCACTGTATTGTGTTGTTTTAGAGATTCCAACATTATTCTGAATGGCTTCCTGAGTTATCATGATTATTATCTACAAATATAAATAAAATGTAACATAGAAGATGCACAACATCAGCAGTCAAACAATTCTTTAACTTGAAAAAAAAAGAATATTGAGTGAAAACAATATTATGATTACCAATTCATGTACATGTATATAAAACAGTTTTCCCTGTTGTTCTGCAAATTGGTGCAAAATTGGGGTATATAGGTCTGGTATAAGTTGGCAGTTAGATGATATGTCTTGTTTTCCTTCTGTAGCAGTGATTTCGCTTACCTACATGAAGTAGATACATGTAAATAACTAGCCTGCATAGGCTGCATTAGGCCGGGAGTTCTACTTACAAATGTATACGTATTATATATACCAAGTTATTTACAAGTTAACATATTTAAACGACGAATTCGCAGGATGAGTTTGTTTAAATATGTTAATGAGTAAGGCGTGGTGTATATGTTTTGCAACATCATTCAAAAGTGGCCTGGTGATTTTTTCATCAAATAAGAAGTGGGAATGTCGTTCTAGCCCCCTGTTTCGCACCTGCATGCAGGGGTAAGAAAAGCCCCCGCATAGTCAGCTATAGAGGGACGAAAGATACCAGAGGGAGAGTCCACCAAAATGCTGTGTGGCAGACAGGGTTATTAATTAATTTTTAGCTCCCTTGGTAAAACTCCAAATTTCATATTTAATGTATTTCATTGTTAAATAATTTACATGAAGCTTAATAAGTATATATTTGTTAATTGCACAATAATTAATTAATAACACTGTCTGCCACACAGCATTTCGGGGACTCTCCCTCTGGTATTTTTCGTCCCTCTTTTATAGCTGACTATGCGGGGGCTTTTCTAATTATTTGGGGCATTATGATGACCTATAGTTGTTAATTTCTGTGTCATTTAGTCTCTTGGCAATCATAATACATATTCTTTTATATATATAGTGATGTTGTTATTACGACATGTTATGAATGGCCCTTATCGGCTTCCGTACTTCACAACAATATAAAATGATGAAATTTTTGGAAGGAGTTAAACCGACAGACAAAAAAATTAAAATAAGTGAATATCAAAAGGAAAATCGAAATAAAGTATATGAACTTGACAAAAGGAAACTTGCAAAAAATGTTTGGCGATCAAAATTGCATCCAACTGGTTTATCAGATCTTTTATTCATTATGTTTCACACTGAAGATATATAGCATCATTTGATCCCGTCCCGGCTATTGAAATGTGGAATATTTCTGGACAGCGCTCCAGACGACCCAGTCAGGCACCCTATGGTCGTGAGGATTGCGATGAAGTGGAAGACAATGTTGATATTTTTCTGTCCTTGATCCTGATTTTGATAAAGAAAATCATGGAGATTATCATAGCCTTTATCAAAATCAGGATCAATACTATCCCTTTGTTCCTGTCTAACTTATGTAAACGAAAGCATCAAAATAAAATTAAACATCTATCATTTATATTTGTGTTTGTCAAATGAATGTCATTTTTGCAGGACCAGTAGATTTAGAACTGGACCAGTAGAATTTCAGTCCACTGGTCCGGCTGGCCAGTACACAAAAAAGCTTAAATTCGACCCCTGCATGCACGAGAAAATCGATACAGTCCATTTTTCAAAAAATCAGCCGGTTCATTCAGAAATACTTGTCCTCGTGCATTCACTTAACTGTCAGTCACATGGAGTCATAACGAAGAGGTGGAGTTTAAATCATGGTTTAACATAAAAATTATCAGATTAAACCATAATCTAAGCTCCGCCTATCTACATGAAGTTGCAAGCACAAAGTACGTCATGATTTTTTTAATGGAATAACATATCAATCTTTATATTAAACCATGGTTTTTCAGAAATCGAACAGATTATCATGTAAAAACTTCAAAGGCCGTATTATGTTACAATTCATTTTACACCAACACATACAAATATAACACTAATAGGTTATACCAAATTATTTTGAAAATACAGTACCAATTATCTTAAATATAGTAATTATATATATAATGATTAATCATTTATTCACCAAAAAAAACCAATTATTTCAATTAAGATGTTTAAAAATTCAACATTTTTTATTTGAATGAAACACTCAAACACGGGTCATAGTTCATGAACATACTATACAGAAACAGACATGTGTTAAAAATGCTCTTGCTATTAACCTATTAATTTCTGATAATATAAAAAAAAAGTCATTCAAACTAGTTTTAAAGTGATGCCAGTGTAGCAAACTTGAACTCTGTCTCTTCAAATTTGTTATTATCGCATTCATTTTATCACAGAATGGTACAGAATTCAAACAGGGTAATAATAAAAAATATATACTTTATGATAAAACTTGTATTTGTATACGATTAGAATTATGTGGTTAATTTATTGAGCAGTTCTGATAGTTTTTTTAGTCAGAAGCTACATGTACCAAAATTCATAAATCTCGCCAAGTTTGAGATTTTATCAAATTTTTACTGAAAAACCTATCTTATTCATTTCACGTTAGATATACAATGTATAAGAGGGGGGATAGGACCTTTATCGGGACTCCTAGATAGGATGTTTTTAAGCTCAGGATTTCGGTATTGACCCTTTACGGGATCCGGGAATTCTTTTATTCGAATTTCAGGATGTCAGGATTTAAATTTATTTAAATTCGGGACCTCAGGATTTCGTGTTTTTTAAGCCTGGGATTTCAGGATCAGGACCCGTCCTAACCCCCCTCATATATTTGAAATAAATATTTTTGATACATGTATAAACATCTAAAAATCCATCAATTAATTCAACTGGCATTTGAATGAGAGACCTGAGAAGTTGGTAGAGTAGTGCATGGCTTACTCAGTTACTGTGCCAGGGGATCTGTGATATGTGATCTTATTCATATGCGATGGATTTATAAAGGTTTACAAATATTTATTTTTTCACGTATGCACTGGTTCTTAGTCTCCAATGAAACAATATTTTTCTTGATTTTTGTTATATTTCCATGTAACCATAGGCAGTGCCTTCTCAGTAAGCTCATATGATTATACTTCTGGTTCCGGCGAAGACAGCAGAAGGGTTTTTTTTGGTGCCCCTAATTTTTTTTTTAAATCTGAATCAATCCTGCATAAATTTGGTGTCCCTATTATCATTTTCGCCATGAAAGCTTAAACACAACATTGACATATCTTTTTAACTAACATTTCATTCAGAAAAAAACATAATGAGTAAAACAGCAACTCCAAAGACAGGCACCATGCCGACCTCAATTAACAACAAATCTTGTGCCCAATGTGAAGAAACATTTAAGAAAAATCAAAAATGTATGAACTGTAATATATGCCGATATTGGTTCTGCATAGAGTGTAGCCACGTTTCAGCAAAATTATATGAGTTACTGAAAACCGAGTCGACCCCTAATTTGCCATTTAACTGTGATGGATGTGTCCGTGTATTACCAAAATTAAATGAGTTAGGGTTACACATTGAGAGACAAAGGGTACTTTTTGAAGAACTTGATACTAAATTGAAAGTAGTTGAATCCAGCATGGATGTTAAAATTGACCAAAGAGTTGAAAGAGCATTCGAGTCGTTTAGGGACAGAGAAGAAAGAAAATGTAACTTAATAATTCACAATGTCCCAGAACCAGATTGTAATACTGATAATAAGAAAAGAGATGATGAAATTTCATTGAAAGATATATTGCACACTGTTCAGAGTGATGAAGTTGAAATTAAATCATTTATAAGATTGGGTAAACCAAATGAGAGTAAACCAAGACTGATGAAAGTAACTGTTGGCTCCGTTGTTAATAAGCATAAAGTTCTAGGGAACTCTAAATTGTTAAGAAGGAAAAACAGTGATGGGTATACTGTACATAAATGGAACAATATTTATATTACCCCTGACTTGACAAAAGAGGAGAGAGATATTAACACTGAGCTGAGAAAAGAGCTAGAGAGGAAGAAAAAAGCAACAAACAATGCAAACTTGGTAATTTTCCGGGGGAAAATCGTTGAAAGAAAAGACATTTCTGGTCAATCTATTATAACAAATACAGCTAGTAGTGTTGAAAGTGGCGGTTCAGGTCAGACTGCCAATTTTCGACCGTAGACTTTCTATAGAAAAGATCAAACAACATGTAAATACGTTAATTCCAGTTGGTTTTTGTTACAGTTCAAATGTTACAGTTAATTTTTTTAATAACTTTGATAATGCAGAAAATGACAATGCAAGTATATCTAATGTTGATTCAGCAAGTGAATCTGATGATATATGCGAAAAGGGTGGTGAAATAAGATACAGTACATCTGAGAGTGCTAAAGATAGTATGCAAGATAATGTATTTTTTAATAATTTTGATAATGCAGAAAATGACAATGCAAGTGATTCTGATGATATAAGCAATGATGGTAGTGTGATAAGTGATAGTACTTCCGAAAGTACAGAAAATAACAGGCAAAATAATATTGGTGATTTAGATCGAAATATTAACCCTTTAATTGTAAACAAAGTAAAGTGTATGTACACCAATGCTGATCAATTACGTAATAAAATTGATGAACTTGAAGCACAAATACAGGTCGTGAAACCAGATTTTATTTTTATAACAGGAGTTTTGCCAAAAACAAATATTGATATAGATTGCATTTCTCCATTATTTAACATTGAAGGCTATTTAGCTTATCCGAGTAAAAATACAGGACGGGGAGTTATTATTTATGCAAAAAGTCATTTCTGTGTCTCACCAAATGAATATATGAATTCGCTTTATGATGATGCCTCATGGTGTAATTGGGTAAAAGACAATAAGACTGTGTTGATAGGCTCAATATACAGAAGCCCATCAAATCAAAACTCATGTTTAAATATTATTGGACTTTTGAATGAAGCAGCTCGATTGTATAACAATATTTTAATAACGGGAGACTTTAATATGCGTGATATTGATTGGAACTTTTGGACTACACCTCACTCTGAGGACCATTACGAACATACTTTTATTGAAGCTTTACGCGACAATTTTCTATATCAACATATAGATAAACCTACAAGATTTAGGGAAAATCAGATGTGTAGAACTCTAGATTTAGTTATTACAAAAGATGAAAGCAATATTGACAATATTAATATTGATGCTCCATTGGGACTTAGTGATCATGCTACCATTACATTTGACTTTTTGTACTCTTTCAATGAATATGAAACTGGTAAATCGAAATATAAATATTCCAAATGTGACTTTGAAAAATTTTCTGAAGACTTTAGCAATTTTGATTGGGATAGTTCTTTTGAAGATAAAGACATAAGCGAGATGTGGAAAATATTTTCTGAAAAATATAAAAATGTGTAGAAACGTATGTACCGAAAACTAATCCTAAACCGGGTTGTCAACCTAAACCATTATGGCTAACATTTGATTGTCTGAGCAATATAAAACGCAAACAAAAGGCCTGGTCAAGATACTTGGCTACTAGACGAGCAGTAGATTTTGATTTTTATAAAGTTGCTAGAAACAGGGCAAATGAGAACGTTCGAAAAGCAAAAAAGGAATATGAGAAGTTAGTGGCATCAAAAGCTAAAACTGAGCCAAAACATTTCTGGACATATGTCAAAAGTAAAGTGAAATCAAAATCAGCAGTATCAAACCTCATGAAACCAAATGGGAACTTAACTACTTCTGACAAGGAAAAAGCGACTGTATTAAATGACTTTTTTACCAGTGTATTTACTGCTGAAAATCCAAATAATATACCTAATATTGAAGAGAGAAATTTGAATCATCTTTAGACCACTTTGTGATCAATCAAGATACAGTTGAAAAATATCTACTTTTATTAAATGGAAGCAAGTCTATGGGTCCAGATAATATTCATCCGTTAATAGTAAAGAGTATGGCAAATACATTTTCAAAACCTTTGACTTTGATATTTCAAAAGTCCATTGACACTGGAAAAATTCCAAAAGAATGGAAAGATGCTAGAGTTACCCCACTTTTTAAGAATAAAGGTAGTAAACTGGATGCGGGAAATTACAGACCGGTCAGTCTAACTTCAATTGTTTGTAAAACTTTGGAAAAGGTTATACGGAAGGAAATGATTGATCATTTAATAACCAATAATTTGTTATCAGACTCACAGTTTGGTTTTCGCTCTGGAAGATCATGTATATTACAATTACTTGATGTCATGGAAGACTGGTCATTATATATGGATAATAATATATCCTGGGACACATTATATCTCGATTTTGCCAAAGCTTTTGATAAAGTGCCACATAAAATATTAGTAAAGAAACTGTATTCATACGGTATTCGTGGATCTATATTAGAATGGATAACTGACTTTTTAACTGGACGTCGACAACAAGTTGCGGTGAAAGGGGAAAAATCTGAATGGCAAAATGTAATTAGTGGAGTACTAGTGCCCCAAGGCAGTGTACTTGGACCTGTTCTTTTCATTATATTCATAAATGATTTACCAGATGTTGTGGAGTCTATAGTAAAAATTTTCACAGACGATACTAAAATTTATGCACCTACTTCTAAATCTGATGTCTTACAGAATGATCTAGATGCCCTCTACAATTGGTCCAAGTTATGGGACATGAAATTTAATGTGAACAAATGTAAACAATTCCATTATGGAAGAAATAATCCTGAAAATGTTTATACCATGAACAATATTGATATCATTAAAGATGAACAAGAAAAGGATCTTGGAATTATTTTTCAAAATGATCTTAAATTTTCTCAACATATATCAAGTAAAATAAATAAAGCCAATAGTATACTTGGGCTGATTAACCGAACTTTTATCTTTAAAGATCAATATACATTTTTAAGACTATATGTTGCGTTGGTGCGACCACACGTGGAATATGGAAATACAATATGGTATCCGCATTTAAAGAAAGATATTAATATTAATGCTGTAGAAAAAGTGCAGATGAGAGCAACTAAATTAATTCCTGATATACGACATTTAAGCTATGAAGAAAGATTAAAAGTACTTAAACTACCTTCCCTAAATCACAGAAGGCGAAGAGGTGATATGATACAAGCTTTCAAAATATTAAAAGGAATCGAAGATATATCTTATGAAAGATTTTTTACTGTCATCAGTACAAATACCCGTGGGCATAATTGGAAATTAGCAAAACCTAGATGTAACACTTCTTTTCGATTAAGACATTTCTCACAACGAATTATTAATGATTGGAATAACCTACCAGTTGAAGTTATTTCATCAAAAACTGTGGACGCCTTTAAAATTAGTATAGACCGTCATTGGGAATCAGTCATGTATCAGTTAATAATTGATGAGGACACAAATAGTTTTCTATATAACTTTTTAATTGTGTGAAATATTGCACCAAATCATGCAGGATTGATGATTGTATCAGTTTTGAAAGTGTACCAAAATAGGGTGGGCTAAAAAGGATAGGATCCTTCCATATGAGCCCCACAGCGATCTTAAGTTACAGGTATCTTACAGGTATGACCAGCAGCAAGTATTTGTGTAGTATGTCTTGTCTCAAAAATGTCTTGCTATTAAAAAATCATTTCCAGTATCAGTGATCCCACAGGCACTTGTTTCTATCCATATGAATGTCGACTATCCATATAACTTCTATTTATATGGATAGTCGACCTTCCTATGGATAGAAACAAGTGCCTGTGAGGGGTCCTACTAAAATGCGCCCGGGAGCGCCCGGGTGAAGAAAAAGCGCCCGGGGAAAAGAAAAAGCGCCCGGAGAAGAAAATATAGCGCCCGGGGAACAGAAAAAGCGCCCGGGGAAAATATATAGATATTTTATTGGCATGAGACAAATTTGTTAAGATATGAAAATTGATTTTTTTTTTTTTTTAGACAATTAATTTGCAAATTCAGATAATAGACATTTGTAATAAAGCACAAAAACAAGTATGAATATTTCAATTTTAACAATAATATATGAATACTTTTCGAAAGATTGATAACAATGGATCACAGTTTATGCGGAAGATTTATAAAATGTAAGACATCAAAAGACATGTTTTTCAAAAACGATATCAAAATGAAAAATGTATAAGACAACCCAAATTTCACAGATAAATATTAATTTAATCAAAAATTAAAAGAGGTACACATAATAAATCAGCACATGAAAAAAAGCAGTACTATACATGTACCGTAGTTAAAACAAGGGGGTAAAAAAACAGGTGTTTGGTTTAAATTTAAGTCTAAGCATTAAAACCCTGATAAGCATAGCCAGTCAGAGCTCAGACATAAACAAGTCCATTTTTGTTTTTGACTTAAAGAAGTCAAAACATGTATTTATCATAAAATGTGTTTTCAATTTTAGACTTATCTAAGTCAGAAAATGAAAGACTTGTTTAGGTCTATTTATGTTGATGAAAAAACTTAATTTCACTTGGTGGCCAAACTAACACCCCTATGACAGCAAAAACCTGTCTGAGAGTTCACAAGGACTTGAGCTATCTATATTTAATTGTCTAATTGAACATCCTTACTAAACACAGATGTTTTACCTCATTAAGTGAGGTTCCAGGTGGTTGCATTGTAAGGTTAATTAACATTATCTCCGATTTTTTAGACTCTTATTCATATTTTTCTTTAGAAGACAAAGCATTGTCTTTCAATGTTGTCATTATTTGATTAAGATGCATGACCTCCTTATAAATATGCGTGGGTCTTGAAGTTCACCAATTTTGATCACTTATCGACTTGTAGGAGTCGTTATTTGCAACTTTTTGATTCTGGTCAATTATTTCTTGCTTAACAATATTTGACTTATTAAAGTCGTATTTTGTCTTGCATTAAAGGGAGACAAATCCTAAAACTTACAAATTTAGACCTTTATGAGTCAAAAGCAGATTCAGACTTATTTATGTCTGAGCTCTGACTGATAGCCATTGAACATGTTGAAGCAGTTTTAGTTTTATAAAATGATATAATAAATCTATCTCAGCATCTGTATAAAAAAATGTGTTCACCATGCAGTTGCGAAAATATTAGACCTTAGGCACCGATTATTTTTAAATAACAAAATATACATTTTGATCGAGGACAATGTCTTTCATGATTCTTCTATATACTCTTATTTATATTTATTTACTTACTTATATACAATTTTGAAATCTAAAATGTAAAAGTGCAACAACACTTTAGATGTAGCATCGTACATATCCCCATTTATATTAAGGACAAAACAAGCAATGATTAGTTATTTTTTAAGGAAAAAAAAATTGTTATAAAATATTATTATTTTCTTCTCCCGGGCGCTAATTTTCTTCTCCGGGCGCTAATTTTCCTTCTCCGGGCGCTTTTTCTTTTCCCCGGGCGCTTTTTCTTTTCCCGGGCGCTCCCGGGCGCTTTTTAGTAGGACCGCCTGTGAGTGATCCACCCAAAATATCTATAAAAGTAGAAATGTATGAACTTGTTAGCTTTTGTCAAATATTTTTGATCATACTTTTGAAAAGAGATGTACTCTGCTAGTGAATCATCTGTAATTTCACACCTGTGGTTCTCTAAGCAGTTTGTTAAGTTGTGACAAGTTTTTGACCTGTTTGTTTTGCAAGAAATGTTTATTTTTACTGAGTTGTCCCCCTTTTGAATGAAAACAATTTGCTAAAATAAGCTCTTCTGTCTCTGAGCGAGTACCGTAAATTCACCACGCATGGCCGGATCTTCTTCTTCTTCTGGAAGTCCACCCTATCTGCAGGGTCACCGCATTTAAAAATTTTGTTTATTTTTAAAATTGCGTTATTTAAAATTCTATCTACTGGTTAAAATTTAAAATAATATTAACAGAGTTAGAATAGGATAAAACTAAAAATTAGTTAAAACAGGAACTTGTATGTACACTATACATTTAAAAATTATAAAATGGATAAAAGTAATCTTATCAGTTGTTTAAATTCTCTTATCAAAGGAAAGTGAAAGGAACTACTAATCTGTACTAGTAATTGGTTAAATTTATGGACTAGTATGGTTTCTTAATAAGTTTAAATATATGTAATTAAAAGATAAAATGGTAAGGGATACGAATAAAACAAAAAACTTGTAAAAATTTGTGGATCACTTATTTCAGTAATAATAACAGACATACTACAATGTATTATATGTCTCTGGTATTGAATTGCATTACATCATTTTTTAATTGATTAGTTTTAATTGGATTGAAAAGAGAAGATCTATTAACAGGACTGATGAACGAGGACAGTTATCATAAGTTTTGAAACATTTTCATGGCAGTGACTGACTTTTGTTTTACTCAATATATTGTCAAAATTTCTATTGTATAATAAAGTTCAGGGTATTTTCTTACTGAACTTAGAAATGAAATTAAATACGATATGAATAATTTAAAAAAAAAAATCTGCATAGAAAAGAGGGGCCGGCGAAAGCACAGGCAATTGTCTCAGAAAAAAAATCATATATACCTTTAATACATGTAGGTATATAGGAAGTGCCTGTGGGCGAAATACCAGAGGGACATTACTCATAGATCGAAAATAAACTGAAAACGCCATGGTTAGAAAAGTAAACGGACAAACAGACAAATGATAGTACACAAGACACAACATGGAAAACTAAAGACTCTAGGCAAGTTCCAACACGAACCCCACCAAAAACTAGGGGTGATCTTAGGTGCTCTGAAAGAGTAAACAGATCCTGCTCCCGTGACATGTGACACTCGTCGTTTTACTCATGTTATTACAAACCCGGTAAATAATCTAATTCCGTAGGTCACATTCGTGAAAAGGAACGGATTGTAGTTCAGTACGACATATGGAAGACATGGAACATATCCGATATCATCTGTAAAACGGATATTTCATAACGGCCACCCAAAGTTGTGATGGCGTCTGTAAAAATTTATGAAGGTATGATTTCAACTTCATTATTTGGAACTATTGGTTTAAAAGCTTCCTTGTGAGCAGCAAACCTCTATCATAGGAATCATAGGAATCGAAATAATTCGTGGTAGTCAAACCCGTAAATTGATAATTTAATAATTACCACCAGCGTCTATGATTTTTATTTATGAGGAGGGTTCTTTTATTGTGTATCCTTTAAACTTTTAAGCTATATTTCTCTAACCTTTAACATTTTGCTCATAATTCTCTATTCTTTACATTTAGCACCGTGGGCCATTATTTTTTTGTCATTATTTTATTCTGTAGTATTGGTCCATTATTCTGTAGTATTGGTCCATTATTCTGTAGTATTGGTCCATTATTCTGTAGTATTGGTCCATTATTCTGTAGTATTGGTCCATTATTCTGTAGTATTGGTCCATTATTTTGTAGTATTGGTCCATTATTCTGTAGTGTTGGTCCATTATTCTGTAGTATTGGTCCATTATTCTGTAGTATTAGTCCATTATTCTGTAGTATTGGTCCATTATTCTGTAGTGTTGGTCCATTATTCTAGTGTTGGTCCATTATTCTGTAGTATTGGTCCATTATTCTGTAGTATTGGTCCATTATTCTGTAGTGTTGGTCCATTATTATGTAGTATTGGTTCATTATTCTGTAGTAGTGGTCTATTATTCTGTAGTGTTGGTCCATTATTCTGTAGTATTGGTCCATTATTCTGTAGTATTAGTCCATTATTCTGTAGTATTGGTCCATTATTCTGTAGTATTGGTCCATTATTCTGTAGTATTAGTCCATTATTCTGTAGTGTTGGTACATTATTCTGTAGTATTGGTTCTTTATTCTGTAGTAGTGGTCCATTATTCTGTAGTATTGGTCCATTATTCTGTAGTATTGGTCCATTATTCTGTAGTGTTGGTCCATTATTCTGTAGTGTTGGTCCATTATTCTGTAGTATTGGTTCTTTATTCTGTAGTATTGGTCCATTATTCTGTAGTGTTGGTCCATTATTCTGTAGTATTGGTCCATTGTTCTGTAGTGTTGGTCCATTATGCTGTAGTGTTGGTCCATTATTCTGTAGTGTTGGTCCATTATTCTGTAGTATTGGTCCATTATTCTGTAGTATTGGTCCATTATTCTGTAGTATTGGTCCATTATTCTGTAGTATTGGTCCATTATTCTGTAGTATTGGTCCATTATTCTGTAGTATTGGTCCATTATTCTGTAGTATTGGTCCATTATTCTGTAGTAGTGGTCCATTATTCTATAGTATTGGTCCATTATTCTGTAGTATTGGTTCTTTATTCTGTAGTAGTAGTCCATTATTCTGTAGTAGTGGTCCATTATTTTGTAGTATAGGTCCATTATTCTGTAGTGTTGGTCCATTATTCTGTAGTATTGGTCCATTATTTTGTAGTATTGGTCCATTATTCTGTAGTATTGGTCCATTATTCTGTAGTATAGGTCCATTATTCTGTAGTATTGGTCCATTATTCTGTAGTATTGGTCCATTATTTTGTAGTATTGGTCCATTATTCTGTAGTATTGGTCCATTATTCTGTAGTATTGGTCCATTTTTCTGTAGTATTAGTTCTTTATTCTGTAGTATAGGTCCATTATTTTGTAGTATTGGTCCATTAGTCTGAAGTGTTGGTTTATTATTCTGTAGTATTGGTCCATTATTCTGTAGTATTGGTCCATTATTCTGTAGTATTAGTTCATTATTCTGTAGTATTGGTCCATTATTCTGTAGTATTGGTCCATTATTCTGTAGTATTGGTCCATTATTTTGTAGTATTGGTCCATTATTCTGTAGTGTTGGTCCATTATTCTGTAGTGTTGGTCCATTGTTCTGTAGTGTTGGTCCATTATGCTGTAGTATTGGTCCATTATTCTGTAGTATTGGTCCATTATTCTGTAGTATTGGTCCATTATTCTGTAGTGTTGGTCCATTATTCTGTAGTATTGGTCCATTATTCTGTAGTATTGGTCCATTATTCTGTAGTATTGGTCCATTATTCTGTAGTATTGGTCCATTATTCTGTAGTATTGGTCCATTATTTTGTAATGGTGGTCCATTATTCTGTAGTATTGGTCCATTATTCTGTAGTATTGGTCCATTATTCTGTAGTATTGGTCCATTATTCTGTAGTATTAGTTCATTATTCTGTAGTATTGGTCCATTATTCTGTAGTATTGGTCCATTATTCTGTAGTATTGGTCCATTATTTTGTAGTATTGGTCCATTATTCTGTAGTGTTGGTCCATTATTCTGTAGTGTTGGTCCATTATTCTGTAGTGTTGGTCCATTGTTCTGTAGTGTTGGTCCATTATGCTGTAGTATTGGTCCATTATTCTGTAGTATTGGTCCATTATTCTATAGTGTTGGTCCATTATTTTGTAGTATTGGTCCATTATTCTGTAGTGTTGTGTAGTATTGGTCCATTATTCTGTAGTATTAGTTCTTTATTCTGTAGTATTGACCAATTTTACTATAATTTGCCCTATTTTCCCCGGACCCTCATTAATCACTGACGCTAACTTTTCATAATTATTATTTGCAAAAACTGAAGAATTCGAAATCATCATTTGACGGCTCTTTTTGTCTTGCTCGATCTTTTGAAACACTACGAATTTCTATTATCAAGCATTGGTCGAATAATTATAAAAAAGAAGATGTGGTATGATTGCCAATGAAACAACTGTCCACAAGAGACAAAAATGACACAGAAATTAACAACTATAGGTCACCGTACGGCCTTAAACAATGAGCAAAGCCTATACCGCATAGTCAGCTATAAAAGGCCCCGAAATGACAATGTAAAACAATTCAAACGAGAATACTAACGGCCTTATATATGTACTTGGGTGCCAATGCTCTACATCTTTGAAATTGTTTTGGTTTTGCAAAAATAGGAGAATTCGAAATCATCATTTTACGGCTCTTTTCGTAACGCGTGTCTGGTGTATTAAAAAAAAACCACTGCTTTCGTTGATGACTAACATTTGGAATGATGGGACTAAAACTAACAGTCTTTCAAACTGTGATCAACACACTACAATATACCTAACTGAGGAAACACAATAGGATGAGAAATACATATAAACAATCATAAACTACGCAACGATATCAGCACACCAATGTTAAATCTGCAAATTTGTTGAACTTGGGAATTTGTTCTCTTCCCTCGCCGGGATTCGATACATCCTATTAGGATATTGAGACAACACCGCCTGCACTGGGTCCAGCGCTCTAGACGGTGACCACTCGGCCGCCTACCCAGACAGCATTTGTACATCGGCACAGCAATGGCCCAACGTTGTTTTTAAACGTTGGCCCAATGTATCGTTTTTAAACGTTGGCCCAATGTATCAGTGCAAAGTGGTCCTATGTTGGCCCAACATGATGGGTCAACGCCGTTAGGTTTTATGCAATACATAGGTCCAACGTTGGCCCAATGATGGAATAATACTGCCGATGTTGAACAAACGTTGGTCCAACGTAATAATACAAACTTTAAACAAACGTTGGCACTCCGTTGGACGGGTTCAATTTTCTATC
Source organism: Mytilus edulis (assembly GCA_019925275.1). Lineage (NCBI taxonomy): Eukaryota > Metazoa > Mollusca > Bivalvia > Mytilida > Mytilidae > Mytilus > Mytilus edulis. The sequence goes on from CM034349.1 coordinate 130,886,047, forward strand.
AATATGACTGAAGGATGCTAAAATCCCTTCCAAGTAACAACTGAAATAATTCCTGGTTTTACATCAGTTCAAAATAGCAAAGGCATTAGTTGGAATCCCCCCCTTTTTTGACGATCAATGCATTTGAATGGGGACATGTAGTTGGGAAACACCCCCCCCCCCCCACCTTTTTTGTCCTGGGTTAGGAACCCCCTTTTAAAATGGCTGGATCTGCCCATGACATGATATCATATTAGGCATGAAGATGGAATTGTTTGTTGATTAGCTATAGTAAAGAATCGTAAAATACAGTCACAGATTATTATTTTGATTAATTTAGTCTAAACAAGTTATAACTCAGACCCATCGATTCACGGGATCACCAGTGAAGGTGACACACGACCGGAAGCACTCATTACATTCATAATATCTCAAAATATCAGCACACCAATGTTAAATCTGCTTCCGCTTATTTTTGTTCATCCCTCGCCGGGATTCAATCCATGCTAATGAGTTATTCAGACAACACCCCTTTCCGTGACTGTGTCCTCCGATCAAGACCACTCGACCACCTAGACTGAACATATATATTCGCTTTGACTGGACGACATATTATAAACATAGGGGTTTCAACTATGTGGCTTTCTTTATAAGTTGACAATTCGAATTTAGAACTGTAAAAATAATTACCGAACTAGGATTCCTTCAATTTTGCAGGTGTCTTAATTCTACAGTAATTAAAGATCGAGGGATGGTTAATTCGATTCCACATTTAGTAAAACTATTTATTATCCTGAAGAAAAAACAAATATAATTAAATTACCACTACCAATTCTTAGTCGGAATTAAGTGCTCGAACTCACACCAGAAGCTATTTGAAAAGGTTAAGTACAAAAAAAACCGTCCACCAAAATAAAACAATCTTAAACGTTGATGATCGGGCGATGCTAGATACAGTTAGATATAGCGCAGTACTAGCTGACTTGTATATACAGGTCGTTGCATGTGTTATTTTGAGGATCGTAGCGTTTTATTTAAAAAATCGGATAATTTAATTGATTTTTTACAGATAAACCTCTAATTCAATCTTACTTTTGCAGATAAAAAATAATCAAAAATAGAAGATTTGTTAACAACGCACGATGATGTTTAGCACTTAAAAATTATGGACGAGGTGTGTTTGGAGAATGTGAAATGATATAAAACACAAATCATGTGTCATAAGTTGAAATAAACGATCAAACGAAGAAAATTACAAAAATAATGAAATTGATTCATGAACTATTCAGATTATATATACTTGTACTAAGATATGGTACGTGGAAAATTAATGTATTCGTACATTATAACCATTGAAATATTTGAAAAATTCTTACGCTACAAACGGAAAGTATTCATAGCATTCAAAATAAAGTGGTACGTTTGCTGTGAACCAGGTCATGTGTTTGGTTTATTTTAAATTCCAATGCAGAAATACACACAGTGTCACTGCAAAGATAACACAAAAATGCATTATATGATGATAGTCGTTTATTACAAAATGATAAGGTTAAAAGATCAAAGTACTGAAGTACTGAACATCGGATGACCGCAGGTTCTTGTGGATGGTCAAAAGCACATGTCACAGAAACAGATTACATCTCTATACCTGAAACTTGGGTTAATTTACAGAGATATTTTTTTCTGAAACAAGTTCGTGCTTGGATGATGAATAAATGACAGGAAATTCAACCTCACCGTAATAAATATTATATTGTAGTGCAAGAAATCAGTATACCTTGGACTATTATACTTATATAATAATAGTCGTAGAGAATACACTGGTTTGTTGTTATATATATTATTAATATTACGATTTCATGTATATCTAATTTTCATCTATTTGTATATGATAATTCTATTCTACTATTATTATAGTGCAGTGCAAGTGCATGGTGGACACTCTTCTGTAAAAAAATCAAAGCCTTAAAGGCTGTAAAAGCAATTGCTGCCATGTTTTGTTTTGGGGACTTTTATTTTCATCTACATATATAGAATTAAACTGACAGGACATGGTTGTCTAGTGAAAAGCAAGAAGTTTTGACTTTATATCAATAAAAGACTTAAGCAGGAAATCATTTTAAATGTTTTTATTTCACAAGGAGACAACAGTTTACCAGGCTAAAAGTTGGGGTAATATGGATTATCCCCTCTGGTAGTGTTTGTAAACTGGGCAATAATTACTTTATTTATTTAATTTTAACAATTTTCATAATTAATTTAAATTAACCATTCAGTTAAAACATTTCACCTTTCGAGACGCTAATGTTGAAAATGGGACAGAAATAAAATAACTTACAAGACATAAACATGTAAAAAATAATATATATTTCAGCTTACTAAAAATATTTTCATAGTGTTACTTTGACATCATTTCTTAAAACTAAGTCCCACACATAATTGTTCATTTGATATGTGTCATCCTCATGCGATACGAGAAGTTTTCATGTCGCTAAATAGTCTTCTTGTCGCTTAATTTATTCTTCTTGTCCGTTCTTGACGCTTCTTGTCACTAAAATTCTTCTTGTCGTATTAGTGAGACCGCTATTTTAGATTACAGGTGGTCATTTACACTAAACGTATAACCTGTGTAGTGATTTTTATTTTACGATACATTTATGAATGAACGATATTTTATGAATGAACAAGAGCACCTGACCTCTTTCTGAAACACCAATTAAACATATAAAATCGTATTTATTAAGATATAATTCAGTCAAATTTTCACCACTAAATCTACAACTGAAATGATTCCATATTTTGTTGAAACATCGTACAACCGGGAACAGAAATCGCAGGTATGAAAATGCACTTTTTTCACTGGTGTTGAAAACCCAAAACTAATTTACTATTATTTATGAATGACGGAAATTTAAGCGATAACAATACATCGGAGTGACCTCAAGGTCATCCTCTGTAAAAATGTACTTTCAAGTATGAAAATTAATGTATTTTATATGATGATTTGAAGAAACCAGCCATTTGAAAGCTAATAAAATTATATTAAAGAAGATGTGTATGAAAAACAAATATGTAACACATCAACAAACGTCAACCCCTGAATTACAGGCTCCTGACTTGGGACAGGCATATAATACATAATGTGGCGGTGTTAAACATGTTAGCGGGATCCCATCCCCATAACATGGGACAGAGGTGAAAATACAACATAAGAACGAACTATAATCAAAGTACTGATTACTGAACATTGGAGGACCGCAAGTTCTTGTGGATGGTCATACAAGCACTTGTCTCAGAAAAAAAATCACATCTCCATACCTGAAAGTGAGGTTATATTAAATGTACAGATAAAAATGAGTATGGTTAGGAGTCTCGACATCCTGCAATTGGATGAATTCAATAGTGTGCTTATGTTTATCTAAATGCTTGTCAATATTAATCCAACTTATGAATTTCTTATGCCAACGGAAGCGTTATATAGTTTGTTCTACATATTAATGACATTATTTAGATTTTGTTCATATACCCAGATATTCAAGATTTTGAGTTTTTCAAATAATGTCGTAGAAAAAATGGAACGAAAACTACAGTTTTAAATATTCATTGCTCAAAGATAGTCGTAAATTATAAAAGAATGATGTTATTAAGTTATTGAAATTTTCTTAGTGTGCCTTTTTCAAACCCGGAAAAATGAAACTCGCGTGAAATCTGATCCAATATTGCATCTTTTTCACATCATATTCTAAGCTTAGTGGCTTTGAACTAGCTGTCAGTAAGAACGTTTTGTTGTTTAGATATGGAACGCCGACACTGTCTTATTATGACATTTCGCATTATATGATGTCATTTTACCCTTATATGATGTGCACTTGTCCTTATATGATGTGCACTTGGCATCATGTGATATGAACTTGTCCTTATATGATGTCCATACCTTCCATACTAAACACATTTATATGAGGTGCAAACATCTTTGTATCATGTCCACAATTTGTTATATGATGTGCTTTCTCCATTATGGTATGCGATTGAGTCCTTATAATATGTGATGCTTTCCTTATACGATGTAGAAACGGCATTATGTGATGTGCAATCACCTTATACGATATGCAATCACCTTTATATGATGACAATTTGACATTATCTGATGTGCAAATTTTATTATATTATAAAACGTGCAAATTATCTTATATGATGTGCAAATTTTCTTATATGATGTACAAATGTCTTATATGATGTGCAAATTATCTTATTCATGTACAGATGTCTTTATATTATGTGCAAACTTCTTTATATGATGTGAACTTATCCTTATGTTATGTGCTAACATCGTTATATGATGTGGTAATTATAAAAAAGAAGATGTGGTATGATTGCCAATGAGAACAAAAGACCAAAATGACACAGACATTAACAACTATAGGTCACCGTACGGCAAAGCCCATACCGCAGAGTCAGCTATAATAGGCCCCGATAAGACAATGTAAAACAATTCAAACGAGAAAACTAACGGCCTTATACATATGTAAAAAAATGAACGAAAAACAAATATGTAACACATAAACAAACGACAACCACTGAATTACAGGCTCCTGACTAGGGACAGGCACACACATAAATAATTGTGGCGGGGTTAAACATGTTAGGGGGATCCCAACCCTCACCCTAACCTGGGACAGTGGTATAAAAGTACAACATAAGAACGAACTATAAAAATCAGTTGAAAAAGGCTTAACTCATCAGATGGACAAAAATACAAGTGGATTATATTATGACAATGTAACATCATAGGGTGTGGTTCGGTTTACATCTTTATGTGGTGTCAGAACATCATTATGATGGTCAATGAACATGATTACGATTAAAGCGATTACTCACTACGTCAGAACTGATTCCGATCTGCTTCTGCGGAATAACAATTAATCAGGCTCAAATTTTTAACTGTCGTTTGGAAAATGGTTGAGATTTAAAAAGAGACAAACCTTAGCATGTAAGTACCTCGTTTTAAGATGTAAAAAAATCACATCTGATATTGTTGGAAAAATGTCAATATATATGTCATATATGAATTGCAATGTTTTGTTGTCTAAAAAAATAAACATACGGAGTCTGCAATAATGAACATACGGTTAAAATTATTAAATTTAAGAAATAATTCTTTTCTTTCATGCTCTAACAAGGGAGGGCATTATATTTTTCAATTTATGTACACCATAAAAAAATTCTATAAGAAGTTCATACAAGAATTTCTAATATGTACATTAATGTAAATTTTCCCTTGCTGATTATTTAAGCTGTTAGAGTTTCTCTTTATATATTCTCATGATAGACACAAAAGAATGGGAAAAAAAAATCAGACTTTGATAGGGTAATTGCTCATATAAGGGACCAGTCATTTGTAACCCCAAAAAGGGGGGATAGGATGAGATAAAAGGGGCCTTTAACTTCATCATTTTTTAATGGAAAGGTGCATTCAATTCTATATAGTTACAGATTTGAGGTATAATGTTATGGCGATGTCTTCAAAATCCGTACACATCAATTTTATCGCCTCGTTCCGCTCGCCTCAATTGTTAAAACCTGAATCCTTAGTTTCAACAATTTCACTAGCAGAAATTTTTTCATCTGAAGCTAATATCGAATGAAGGTGTGGTAAATATTAATGAGACCATAACCGGCAAATCCAAATTAAGTTCGTGAAGTCGCAAACAACTTCCACACTTGAAGTTCTAGATCCACTACTGACGCAATATTTTAAACTTATAATGCATTTAGAAACTCAATACGATTTGTTTGTTATTACGAACAAAAGTATTGAAAATGTGTGTATGTGCGTTTGTGTGTAATTATCAGGTGGTGGCTTTTTTTTTGGGGGGGGGGGGGGGGGAGGAAGGGGGATTGAAATGTGTAGGTCTTTGGAAAAGGGGATATTTATTGACTGTTTTTACTTCTTCAAGGTGTAGACATGAAAAAAAAATTAACAGAAATTCCACTGTTTCCTCACACGTCCCCACCCCCAATGAAAGAAAATTACCATAATTATCGAGTTACTTATTTATTTTTTTAACATTCCGATGTATTGTTACCAAAGAGATTTCTACTTACGTAGCTTTCGTTTTTTACTGGTAACCGATTTATAAATACGGACATTATGATAACATTCCTTATCGCTTGTTATAAATTTATTTCTTCAATGAATACTCAAAAAAATATTTCTTTTAGATCACAGATTAATAATATATAATTTGTATCACTACAATATAATAGTTATTACGGTGAGGTTGAATTCCCGATCATTTATTCATCATCCACGCACGAACTTTTCTCAGAAAAAAAAATTATCTCTGTAAATTAACATTACTTTCAGGTACAGATATGATTTTTTTCTGAGACAAGTGCTTGTGACCATCCACAAGAATTTGCGGTCATCCAATGATCAGTCCTTCACTACTTTGATTACATTTGTTCTAGTCTATAACAGTTTTCAAGAAAAGGTTGCTCTAAAGATAAGTTATCAAGATAATAGCCAATAAAACAACAACACTCTGAAAACCAAAATTGCCCAAAAAGGACCTTTACTATAGAGTATACTCAGAAACATTGCACTAATTTTTTTTTTAATCTATTGCAGTTCCAGGATTAACGCAAAATATTAAAAGCCGATGCCGTAAATCTTCACTTTGAAAAATTCAAAACACAACTCTCTATCTCACGGCCGACACTCGGCTAACCGAGAGTTTGGTCGGTTAATCTATATTGAGTATGCGGCTATATCGGCGGTTGGTCTGTTAATCGAGTTGGCTAAAGTCTGTTAATCAGGTGTTATCGAGAAAATCATTGAAAGTTCAGCATGTTTCACTGTATAACTTTTTAAATATATGTTTATCATAAAAAATATTCATGTCTAACAAAACAATTCAATGTACTGAATCCAGTGGTGTAATTATTATTTTTCTAGCTTCAATGTACGATCTATAAAATGAAAAGGCGGGTTACTCATCAATAAATTTATACACATTTTACACACACAAACTGTACACAAAATGACACGTTGGTTAAATTTACGTGCATGCAATAGTTTAAACATCGAAAAAAGACAGGCATTATGTTTGTTAACCATACTGAAATCATTGTGTGAAAAATCTTCACGAAAATCTGTATTTTGGTGACATAAATCAATCTTTAATTAAAACCTGGTCTGTTAATGGGTCGGATGTATAAAACCCGGTCTGTTAATTGGTCTGTTAAGAGTTATGAATGGCAATAAAAGTATAATTTTATTGCTATATGGGGTGTTATCGGATCAAATGGGTAGGCTCAAGACGAGCGGCTAAAATATACGGAAACAACACATGAGCAATGAAACATAAAATATACGGAAACAACGCATGAGAAATGAAACATAAAATATACGGAAACAACACATGAACCAGTGGCGGATCCAAGGGGGGGGGGGGGGGGGGTCCGGGGGTTGGACCCCCCTTTTTTTGCCGATCAATGCATTTGAATGGGAGCATATAGTTGGAACCCCCCCTTTTACTCTGGGTTGGGAACCCCCCTTTTTTAAATGGCTGGATCCGCCACTGTGAACAATGAACAATTTAAACAATGGAAATAGAAAATTGATAAAAACGGTTTCAAAAAGTGTAATATTAAAGTAATGTTAATTTCATCCAAGAATGGTCGCATATGTGGATTCTGTTTAATTGTCATGCATGACACCAACTTGTCATCTACATTGGTAACCAGTATATAAATCAGAGATAAACGTCGTAATGTAACTAAACATCAGTAAGTAAAATATAATGGGATGCTAAAATATAAAGAATAGATAAAGAATAATGAGTAAGATAAATAAAAGGTAAAAGGAAAAAACGTCACGGAAGAAAAGTGACATAACAATTTAAAGAATACAGAAATAAACAACACCCCATTCCGAACCCTCATGGTATACACGATAATCTGGATGGAGTAGCAGAATATAATATAATAGATAAGGACAGTAGAGAGTGATGCATTGCTAAAAAAGAGAGAAAAAATAATAATTGTTTAAGAATACACACATGAAACATCCCTGGGTGTTGAAACAGTAACGGATTGCGATGTACTCATATTGGTGACAAATGCTAGAAGTTTACATGCGGACAACTGCCGTTCTCCTCTACACTTATGAAGAAAGCCTGAACTAAACGGAATAAAATGTATTAAAACTTAAGATGACCAAATGTAGCTGCATTCGGTCCTTTCCATTTACTTCTTGAGAAAGACTAACATTGCCTATGTAAAATTTTAAAACCGTTTGTATGCACATTGAACGACAAATTTATGTGACGTATAAAATTTTCTGATGTCAGACACTCAAATCAATGAATGTGTTCGTAGATAGTAGATGTTTTTGTGTTCTGTTAAATTGTTCCTTTTAAAATTGTTATACGATGATGACTGATGTACCCATATTTTGACTATTTTATTTATTGTGTCTGTTTATTTAACGCCATCAATGTAAATATAACGGAATTTTATGAGACTGTCATTAAAGTGAGAGGGTTAGCGCTAAAGAACCAGGTTTAATCCACCATTTTCTACATTTGAAAATGCCTGTACCAAGTCAGGAATATGACAGTTCTTGTCCATTCGTTTTTGATACGTTTTGTTATTTGATTTTGCCATGTGATTATGGACTTTCCGAATTGATTTTCCTCTAAGTTCAGTAATTTTGTGATTTTACTTTTTTTTAAACAACATATGATTAAGTAATAGAAATAAAGAACCAATTGGAGGTTTTACGAATTAGGGTTTTTCGTCCAGTGACAAATATCATGTGCATATGAGAATGACAACACGTTATATGCACTGGACAGATGTACAGTTAATTTATATTTATTTTACCGGTACCCTGTGTTGTATTAGAAAGACACTTTCAGTCGGATTTGAGAACGTGCTACTTTGAACAGACACAAAAATTGAGGCTGATTAAAAACATTAATAATAAATTCATGCATATTCCAGCGGCCAATTTATATCACGCTATATTGAAGTGACACCCTTCAATAAAATGCAAAGAAAGTCAAAATAAAAATGCTCTCACTAGTAAATCACAACCGAAATGAATGACAGACGGACATTTTTTACAAAACTTAATGAACAATTGCATTCAAGATATTTGAGGTTTGCGTTATAACGCAAATATAGGAAGACAAATTTAAAACAAAATGTGTGGCGCTAATTCGCTTCCGTAGGATACTGTTGCACCGTATTATCATTTTTTTTATTACTTAGGAACATCTCATTCTTAACTTTTTCTATGGGAAAATATAAAGGTAGCAAAAATAACTGTGGCTAAATAACTCTTAACTGACATAATTTCAATTGTCCAACCCATTAACAGACTTTATTCCCATAATTTTCACTAAAACGTGGTAATATTCACGTTATATTACAATTATGAAATATTCACCAATGCAAATTTATTTTTTAGACCCAAAGTACTATTTTGTGTCCTTTAAATGCTATATAAAATTGTTTGTTTCGACTTTTATTAAAAAAAATTCCTATGCGTATAAGCATAAATACTACATACTTGCGCGACGCCTTTTAATTTTACTGACAACTGCGTAGACTATGAAATGTTTTTACAAGTGGAAAATGTTCTATGATAGATATCATTTTGTCAGACACTTTTCTTTTTTTGATTTGGTTCTTATAATATGCCAAAAATCTGTATATTTGATACAGTTTAACATAAAATTGTGTGTTTTACTCTTGACAGACGTATAAACCCGATTAACAGACCAATCTCCCATATAGCCGCATACTCAATATAGATTAACCGACCAATCTCTCGGTTAGCCGAGTGTCGGCCGTGTATCTGTAAGAGAATAACAGGTCTCAGTAAACAATAAATAGATGCAGTGTTTAAGTTCATTTAGACACCAATCTGATTAGATTACAGGTATTGTGTGTTCAAGCTTTGCTTACGCCGATCTGAAAACGCTCGATTCAAGACCATTGGGATTCTCTGGTTTTGTCGGATTGATCCACACCTTCAAAGGCTGAAATTTCATTGGCTGATGTAATATTAACCAGGACAGAAAGTAAAACGAAGTGTTGTCAGTTTCTTGTAACCAAAGCTTAGACAGATGATCTGTACATTATATATTAATCCTTTGTTAGACACCGACTGTAGTATGGGTATGAGCACATGTATTTCCTTGATGGACTTTAATTAAAAAACATGGTTAATTTTTTATTTTGCCCCATTTACGGGCATTATGTTTTCTGGTCTATGCGTCCGTTCGTTCGTTCGTTGTACCGTCTGTCCGTCCGTCCGTTCGACCATCGTACCGTCCGACTGTCCGTCCGTTCGTCTGTCCCGCCTCAGGTAAAAGTTTTTCGTCGAGGTAGTTTTTGATGAAGTTGAAGTTCAATCAACTTGAAACTTAGTAAACATGTTCCCTATGATATAATCTTTCTAATTTTAATGCCAATTTTATTTTTTCCTGATTTTAATTGGAAACAAACTATTTCGCTTCCCTTCTGAAAATATAAAATCTCTTTGAAGAAATTTGGAATCAAACATTTACCAAAAATGTTGCCCCCTCCTCCCCCACAACAAATGAGCGACTACCCATAAAACCTTTTATATTGCGGGTTACTGCATGTGGTGGTGCATTCGTGGTAGCATGTTCACATAGAGTGGGAGATGTCATGGGTTCGACCCCGGCCGAGTCAAATCCAAAGACTTTCAAATTGATATTTGCTGCTTTCCTCCTAAGCACGCAAAATTAAGGAATAAGAGCAAAAGCTGGTCGGCTCGGAATCAGAAGAATTTGTCCGATTAAGGTGGCATGTCTTCCTTCGGAAAGTTACCTTGTAAACTAGCATGTTAAATAATCCGGCTCAGGGTGTCAGTCTAGTACAAAGCAGGGTTAATATTCATATCACATTACAGCTATTTTCCTAATGCATGTAGTTTAAAGGTTTGATTTGCTTGATTGCTTTGTTTTTATAACTGTTTGCTCATGCATTTTAATTAAGTTTTACAATTCTAATCAACAGATAGGCTGGGTTTTAGCTTGTATGATGTTATTGAATGCTTGAACAAACATTTATATAAACAAAGCAAGCAAGCCAACCAAATCTTTAAACTACACACATTAGGAAAATAGCTGTAACATGTTCTTGTACGAATATGCATATCAATTTGTCGCTGCACATCAAGCATCCATCCATAACCATCTATATTGAAGTTGTGAAATATATGCACGCACGAAAACATAATAAAAAGCTGAAAGCAAATGAAATACACCGAGTTGAAGCTCAGTCCATATCTCCTTTAAACAAATTCGGATGAAACAGATAGGCGCTCTGTGAATAGTCGAACTACTGTATCACTAGTCTGTCGCCACTTAGGTGTGTGAGTTCGAATACCGCATGTGGCAGGTAATCTCGACTCCTATCTTAATTGATCAGAATTGTCAGTTTTCCAAACGAAGGTCGGGTGGTCTCTCTGGGAACTTCGGCTTCCTCCACCAATGTAAACTCACCGCCACGAAATAGCATGAAAGTGTTGAAAGTGGCGTTAAATATTAATCAATCAACAAATTAATCAATCAATCATCCATACCTGTATAATTATGGCCTCTAAATCTATATCTTTATTCTCATAAAGTCAATGTATGACATCAGTATTTCAATTAGCTCCTGTATTAATTGATCTTAATCTCCCTCCGAAATGTTTGAAACGTTGACTTTGTTAAATTGCACTGTCTCATTTTTCCTAAAAATTGCACTCTCGCTACCGATAGACACATATTTGAGCCGGGTTTATAGTTTACAGAAGCAGATCGGAATCAGTTGTGACGTAGACAGTAATAATTCTAATCGTAATCATGTTTATTGACCATAACGACGATGGAGCACATCTTATAATGACGTTTCGACATCATATAATAAAGTAAACCAAACCACATCATATAAGATTACAAGCACATAATATAATGACACAACCACTTCATATAAAGATATTTGCACATAATGTAATGGTAACTGCACATCATATAATGATATGTACACATCATATATGATATGTACACATCATATAAGTATATTTGCACATAATATAAGTATTTATTCCATATTGATAAAACTTTAGTAGGTTTTTCTATATGAATGGGATTTTGAATAAATAAGCATATTCACCTGCGGAAAAAGGATATTCACCGCGCATAACGTCGCGTGCTTTTACCTGCACTATTTTGGTTAAAAAACTGATTGATGTACAATTGGTTTTGGTTAACAATTGCCATTACATACATTTCTCTCGGAATATGGAATAAAACAATTACTGTCTTTTGTTTCGTTAAATATGTGGTTTAATTGACTTTTGAAAAACTGATATTCACTTCGGCCGTTGGCCTCAGTGAATATCAGTTTTTCAAAAGTCAATAAAACTACACATTTACCTCATCAAAAGACAGTAATTGTATAATATTTGCACATCATATAAGGATATTTGAACATAATATAAGTGCATTTGCACAACATATAAGAATGTTTGCACATCATATAAGAATGTTTGTACATCATATAAGAATGTTTGTACATCATATAAGTACATTCGCAGATCATATAAGTACATTTGCACATCATATAAGTATATTTGCACATCATATAATTAGATATGCACATCATATAAGGATGTTTTCAAATAATATAAGGATATTTGCACATCATATAAAGGTGTTTGCACATCATTTAATGACAAGTGCACATCATATAAAGGTTAATGCACATCATATAATGAAAATGGTCATAACAAGACAGTGTTGGCGTTCCATATTTAGATATACAAGTACCCGGTCACGTCCCCTCTGTGTTATTGTTAGATGTATTTCTATTTGTTTCCATCGGATGAGTGAAGCCTTTTTCACCTGATTTTTTACAGCGGATGACCGTGAGGGTATTCCGGTGTATTGCCATCGCCTAGATTTCCATTACGTAATATTCGTTTTGGATTTTTAATCGATCTATAAACATGATGAATACGTATACACCATCAAGTGCAAACTAAAATTCCTTATTGCTTGTTATAAATACATTTCTTCAATGAATATTACTATAATCAAATACTTTATAAAGAATATAAATTAATAATATTAAAATGTTTTTATTAAATGTAAAAAAATACCAAACTAGAAGGAAAAACAAATACGCAATATCACAAACAAACATTTCAAAGAAAAGCAATTCTTAAGGGGCATTGGTGACCGAGTGCTACTGTAATAACTAACCATTAAACACTGGGGTTGTTAGTTCGCTCGTGCGGGTGCACTCGACTCCAATCTTAATTGACTAAAATTGTCAGTTTTCCTATCGAAGGTCGGTGGTTTGTCAAAATCATATTCATCGATTTGACTCAAATTCACATATATGATTTATATCAATGTAAAGTATTTATTCAAATTATAAAAAAGTCTAAAATATACAATTTACAGGAATATGTTACTTCGTTTCGTGTCTATTTTAGTCTAAAACGCCATCAACATTTAAAACTACAGAATTGACATCAATAGACCTCCGATGGCTGCATATAATCAAACATAAATATAGATATACAGCCGGTTTCAATGAGTATATAGCTAAAGGTAATATTATAGCTCTGGTTAGCTGAACCGTGAAGTCATTGTTAGGTAAGGTATACTACCCTCCCTTCGAAGTAGCCTAGTCCTACAGACAGATAGATTGGTTATCTGTCACACTAGTCTACTCTTAAAGGAGGGTAGTTTACCTAACCTAGCAATGACTTCACGGTTCAGCTAGCAAGCAAGCTAACCAAAGACATTACCTTTAGCTACATACTCATTGAAATGATAGCGAAACCGTGCATTGCTAGTTTGACTAGGTCTGTCTAGTTATATTATAGATGAAAACTATATTTTTATTGTCGTTTTTACCTGTATAAGGGACAACATCAAAAGATCAATGTAAGATAAAAAAACTTAATTCAAATAGTTTGGGGGTGGGGGGTTGAACTGCTGCAAGATTTGGTTATCCGACATTGATTTTTACATATATCCATATGGGTCAATCAATTTTTCCCAAATTAAGTTAATAGGGGGGTAGGGAGGTCAGTGAAAAAACTATTTAAATTAAGTTTTTTATCCTTCATTGAACTTTTGATGTCGTCCCTAAACATGTGGTTTTTTTTGGTGGATCGAATCAGTCATTCAAATGATTTACTTTTGTTTCACTTTTAATTTTGACATTCTTTTTCTTTAAATAAGCGGACACACACAATTCATTCGTTATCAATCTCTAGCTAAGAAGTTAAATTCCTTTGTAATTTCAATCAAACTGGATCTTCCTTTTGCTGTATTGGGTACTAGCACATGAGTTACTTGTGTCCTTACAAACAACGTTATAATGCTGGGTCTTCCAAGTACACAAAACCTCTTTCCAAATTAATAACATAAATGTTATCAGCAATCAAAGTCGTGCTTCAAAATCATTGTGAAAGAAATTCCCTTTCTAGGGGTGGCGTGAATCAGATGAGGATACTTCAACTTCCAAACGTCTGTGAAGCACATACAGTCTAATTTTCCCCATTTAAAATAAAAGACAAATTGAAAGACTTTGTCCTGTTTTGTTTCAAGAAAAGAATAACCAATGTGCACGTAGATATAAGTGTCTTGAGAGAGATAAATCAAACTTTACCAAAAGTACTCTGATTCTTACTAAACATTCTTGGAAACTGACATCATCAAGATGATTGATTTCTTGATTGACAACTATTGGCACTCCCAAAGGGAACAAACTAGGCTCCCCTTCTTACTTACTAATCATTAGTCTTCTGTGTTGTGTTTGTGTAAGGTTGTTGGTCTTTTGAGTCGTTTTTCGTTATTTGCCATGGAATTGTCGATTTTTTTTCGGTTTATATATTTGGATGTCCTTTGGTTTCGTTCACCTCTATTGCTGAAGAGCATTGGTATGTCCTTTGATATTGTTCACCTCTATTGCTGAAGAGCATTGGTATGTCCTTTGATATCGTTCACCTCTATTGCTGAAGAGCATTGGTATGTCCTTTGATATCGTTCACCTCTATTGCTGAAGAGCATTGGTATGTCCTTTGGTATCGTTCACCTCTATTGCTGAAGAGCATTGGTATGTCCTTTGGTATCGTTCACCTCTATTGCTGAAGAGCATTGGTATGTCCTTTGGTATCGTTCACCTCTATTGCTGAAGAGCATTGGTATGTCCTTTGGTATCGTTCACCTCTATTGCTAAAGAGCATTGGTATGTCCTTTGGTTTCGTTCACCTCTATTGTTGGTATGTCCTTTGATATCGTTCACCTCTATTGCTGAAGAGCATTGGTATGTCCTTTGATATCGTTCACCTCTATTGCTAAAGAGCATTGGTATGTCCTTTGATATCGTTCACCTCTATTGCTGAAGAGCATTGGTATGTCCTTTGATATCGTTCACCTCTATTGCTGAAGAGCATTGGTATGTCCTTTGATATCGTTCACCTCTATTGCTGAAGAGCATTGGTATGTCCTTTGATATCGTTCACCTCTATTGCTGAAGAGCATTGGTATGTCCATTGATATCGTTCACCTCTATTGCTGAAGAGCATTGGTATGTCCTTTGATATCGTTCACCTCTATTGCTGAAGAGCATTGGTATGTCCTTTGATATCGTTCACCTCTATTGCTGAAGAGCATTGGTATGTCCTTTGATATCGTTCACCTCTATTGCTGAAGAGCATTGGTATGTCCTTTGATATCGTTCACCTCTATTGCTGAAGAGCATTGGTATGTCCTTTGGTATCGTTCACCTCTATTGCTGAAGAGTATTGGTATGTCCTTTGGTATCGTTCACCTCTATTGCTAAAGAGCATTGGTGTGTCCTTTGATATCGTTCACCTCTATTACTCAAGAGCATTGGTGTGTCCTTTGATATCGTTCACCTCTATTGCTGAAGAGCATTGGTGTGTCCTTTGATATCGTTCACCTCTATTGCTAAAGAGCATTGGTGTGTCCTTTGATATCGTTCACCTCTATTGCTGAAGAGCATTGGTATGTCCTTTGATATCGTTCACCTCTATTGCTGAAGAGCATTGGTATGTCCTTTGGTATCGTTCACCTCTATTGCTGAAGAGCATTGGTACGCCTTTGGTATCGTTCACCTCTATTGTTGAAGAGCATTGGTATGTCCTTTGATATCGTTTACCTCTATTGCTGAAGAGCATTGGTATGTCCTTTGATATCGTTCACCTCTATTGCTGAAGAGCATTGGTATGTTTTGATATCGTTCACCTCTATTGCTAAAGAGCATTGGTATGTCCTTTGATATCGTTCACCTCTATTGCTGAAGAGCATTGGTATGTCCTTTGATATCGTTCACCTCTATTGCTGAAGAGCATTGGTATGTCCTTTGATATCGTTCACCTCTATTGCTGAAGAGCATTGGTATGTCCTTTGATATCGTTCACCTCTATTGCTGAAGAGCATTGGTATGTCCTTTGATATCGTTCACCTCTATTGCTGAAGAGCATTGGTATGTCCTTTGATATCGTTCACCTCTATTGCTGAAGAGCATTGGTATGTCCTTTGATATCGTTCACCTCTATTGCTAAAGAGCATGATATGTCCTTTGATATCGTTCACCTCTATTGCTAAAGAGCATTGGTATGTCCTTTGATATCGTTTACCTCTATTGCTAAAGAGCATTGGTATGTCCTTTGATATCGTTCACCTCTATTGCTAAAGAGCATTGATATGTCCTTTGATATCGTTCACCTCTATTGCTAAAGAGCATTGGTATGTCCTTTGATATCGTTCCCCTCTATTGCTGAAGAGCATTGGTATGTCCTTTGATATCGTTCACCTCTATTGCTGAAGAGCATTGGTATGTCCTTTGATATCGTTCACCTCTATTGCTGAAGAGCATTGGTGTGTCCTTTGATATCGTTCACCTCTATTGCTAAAGAGCATTGGTATGTCCTTTGATATCGTTCACCTCTATTGCTGAAGAGAATTGGTATGTCCTTTGGTATCGTTCACCTCTATTGCTGAAGAGCATTGGTACGCCTTTGGTATCGTTCACCTCTATTGTTGAAGAGCATTGGTATGTCCTTTGATATCGTTCACCTCTATTGCTGAAGAGCATTGGTATGTCCTTTGATATCGTTCACCTCTATTGTTGAAGAGCAATGGTAAAAGATTGCATGGTTAAAACAGCATGAAACACGAAGTATGTTATCATTTGATTAATTTGCATTATTGAGACTGAAATTTATGTACCAGCAACATTTTTTTCTTGAAATGTTCTTGAAATTGGAAATGTAATGATTTCAAGGCAAATTTTAGATTGTTTTTTCGTCGATTTTATGTGCTTTTTATACAAATGTTCACATATTTTGGAAGCCTGTAGTAAATCAGAAATGTTTCATAAAAACAAAAGAAAGAAATGTATTGTTTTTATTTATTTTCATTTATAGTTTAAACCAATAGTATTTTTGGTTTGATTAACCGGATATTTAGTTTTATAGAAGAAGAAAAAGGAACGACTGAAAAACAAATATGTAACACCCACAAAAACGACAACCACTGAATTACCCTGAATTACAGGCTCCCGACTTAGAAACAAGGTATTAGTCGACCTCAGAAACGGTGTACACGCGCTCATATGGTTATTTCACCTCTTCGAACCAAGAACCAACTCCAGACACACGAAAATTAAGCAGTTAAAGGAAGAACGCATCAAAATCGAATAAGGAACAAGTATCGAATATAAAGTAACAGGATCGGTTGAGCACAAAAAAACGGATACATACATGTTAAAAGGTTAATTTCACCTCAACAGAATAAGAACTATTACAAGAGATAAAAATATAAAGAATAAAAGAGGGGATAAGTAACGAATAAGGAATGAGTATTGAATAGGTAACGAACAAGGAATAAGGAATAAGTAACGAATATGAATAGGTAACGAATAAGGAATAAGAAACAAATAAGGAATAAGGAATGAAGTAACCAGCTTGACGACCAAGACAAATACCCAGATGTAACCCAGCATTTGCGTCAGACAATTTCACAACGCAATATAACGATTGCAGCTTCCCACCTAGTTGGTGTTATTGCTTCTGCTTCTAACACCATTGATACATTTCAAATAAATATAGACCGTTATTTGGAGAAAGTGAGAGAAGTGTACAAATGCATGCAGTGACTGATATGAACAAAAATAGGTAATTTTAAAATTTCAATTCATACCAAACCATGCAAAATTGATGTATATCATAGTTTTAAAATAGTGCCACGATGTTCAGAGGATATTGCGAAGTTTTGTTCAATGTCTCTTAAACATGTATCTAACTATTCAGACGCGGATCCAGAGGGGGGTTCCGGGGGTTGGAACCCCCCTTTTTTCCTTAACCTGGTTTTTGTGTTTATATATGACTGTAAAAAAGTAATTGGTGAAGAAAAATCATACTAGGGATGCACTTATCATTCAGAATTTACACGCTCATTCAGTGTTTGCCTAGTAGAAAAGGAGGATAAGTTACATGTAAAATAATTGATCGACTTTATTTAAATCCAAACATATTATCTACATACACAAAGTGAAAACGACTGTAACATATGAAGATGATGCATGTGTTCTAAATAGCTTGCTGATTTAGCGACATCCACATCTTGTGGCCCTCATCATTGGTAATAATTTCATAACTAAAATTCTATTTTTTGATAAATATATGACACTTATGTCATCATATTCAATAGGCGTACAACAAGCCCTAGGAATGGAAGTGATTTCAAAATTTGAGTTAAAGTGGAAATAGTTCTTGATAATTGCATGTTGACTTGCATTGTAATAACCGTCTTCAAATGGTGTAGGACATATTCCAGAACATACGTTTGCTTCATAAGAGTGTGGTTGCCACAACCACGTGTCCCATCCCAAATCTTTAAAATTAACAATCCAGGGTCTCAATCCACATATGTTTGAATAAGATGTATAATTGAGGGTACTAGAATAATTGTCAAGTGGATGTCCTTCTGATCTTTTCCTTCGTTTGTGTGTTTTCCTTGACCTTTCAAGGTGAGAAACTTGAGACGGACTAAAGTTTTCAAACACAGCCAGTATTGGATCAATTTGAACGTTTGGTAAGTTGTCTGTGAAGACCTTAAGATTAATGGTCTCACTTGTTCCACCAATGAAATCTGTGACATCTGCAATAAATCCAAGGCTTGTATAGTCTGCTTCTATTCCTGGAAGGTCAAACAAATATGTGATTATCAACTAAAACTACAGACAGATTGGTGAAACAGAAAAGTGGACTGTACTTACTTTACTCGGGGTGGTAAATAGAAACTAGTACAACTGAGACACTCGGAATACAATGGACTAATCTGGTTCATGAAACTAGTACAAATGAAAGACACTCGGAATACAATGGACTAATCTGGTTCATGAAACTAGTACAAATGAAAGACACTCGGAATACAATGGACTAATCTGGTTCATGAAATTAATACAAATGAAAGACACTCGGAATACAATGGACTAATCTGGTTCATGAAACTAGTACAAATGAAAGACACTCGGAATACAATGGACTAATCTGGTTCATGAAACTTTAACATTGATGAAAAGAAAATTCAAAAGTCTAAGTGTTAGTCATATTGAAGAAGCTATGATTAATAGTCACATATATTTTTTTTTAAATAAAGCAATGTTCGCGAAAGTATGATAATCACGAGAATGTATTAGGTTAATAGTAGTATAATATTTAATAAGAGAAATAACTTTTGAGTCTCTGCAAATTTTGCAATACACACACACTCACACACTTTTTTGAAGATCTTACTTTGCTTAACATTATTGCTGTGTAAAGTTTATCTCTATCTATAATAGTATTCAGGATAATAACCAAATACTTCAAAATTTCCTTAAAATTACCAATTTAGTGGCAGCAACCCAACAATGGGTTGTTTGATCCGTCTGAAAATTTCAGGGCTGATAGATTTTGACCTATAGGACATTTTTAGCCGATGTCAGATTTCTCGTAATGCTTTATTTTTGTTTAGATATAAGCCGAAAACTGCATTTAACCCCTATTTTTTATGTTAGGCCATGGCGGTCATTTTTGTGGATGGATCAAAATGTTGGATGCAATTTATAAAGTAGATACTCTAAGGAACATTCAGTTAAAAAGTTTGAAGGTATTTGGCCAAGTAGTTTCAGAGAAGATTCTTGAAGTAGATTACGACGACGACGGACGCCAAGTGATGGCATAAGCTCACATGGGGCCCTTTGAGCCCCGGTGAGTTAAAAAAGAAGATGTGGTATGATTGCCAATGATACAACTCATCACAAGAGACCAAATGACACAGAAATTGACAACTATAGGTCATCGTACTGCCTTCAACAATGAGCAAAGCTCATACTGCTTAGTTGGCAATAATAGGTCCCGAAATGACAAATGTTGAACTAGTCAAACGAGAAAACTTGATTTGTATAGTTTGTTCTCATGTCGTACTGTTACATCACTGTCCCAGGTAATGTGGAGTGTTTGGAACAGACAAAAATGTTTACCCAGCCACATTTTGCATGTATGTGTTGGTCCGAAATTAGGAGCCCGTTTTCAGTGGTTGTCATATCATATATTTTTATATTGTTTATTGTCTTGTACATAAATCAGACCATTTGTTTTCTCGTCTGAATAATGTTACATTTGCCATATGATTTCGAGGCCTTTTATATCTTACAAAGTTGTTAACTTCTATGTCAGTTGGTCTCTGGTAGAGAGTTGGAAATAATACAACATCTCTTTATTTTTATAATTGGTTGGTAGTTGTCTCATTATAGCATTTATCACATATACTTTATAACAAAACTTACCTAACAATAATTTTTGTTAGCTATTATTCGTGTGTTTCTCTGTCCTATATGTTCTCCCATTTATTTGTATTTTAGTCATGTCATGTAATGTAGTCATTTTAATGTTATATTTAACATTGTCATAAAAGCGGGAGGTTTGGCATGCCACAAAACCAGGTTCAACCCACTATTTTTTTTCTTTCTTAAAATGTCCTGTTCCAAGTCAGGAAAATGGCCATTGTTATATTATAGTTCGTTTCTGTGTGTGTTACAGTTTAATGTTGTGTTTCTGTTGTGTCGTAGTTCTCTTATATTTGATGCGTTTCCCGCAGTTTTAGTTTGTAACCCGGATTTGTTTTTTTCTCAATCGATTTATGAATTTCGAACATCTATATACTACTAGCCATTATTTAAAGCCTCCATTGGGTTTTTTGTACTTTATACTAAATTTTCTACAATAACTTACTTATATTTCTGTAATATATTTGGACAGTTGTTCTCGGTAAATGATTGCTGATAACAAGATGAGCAGCTGTAGTATTACCATGGAGTACTTCAGACAAGTTAAAAGTTAACGTCTTTTCTTCGCCATTGTCTCTGGGATTTTCATCTGCAACATAAACATATAATATATTAGTATACATAACTACTCTAAATATCAGCACAACAATGTTATATCTGCAAATATGCAGAAGCAATTTTTTCTTCTTCCAACGCCGGGATTTGAACTCTTCTGACATGCATACATGCATGCACACAGCACGAGAGGTACTAGAACATTTGTAGGTTCATAATGCTTTATTGTCCATATTTTAATATATTTTAAATCTAATTCTAAAGAATCTTTCTTATAAGTGAGAACATTGCTTCAGAAAAAAAGTAGTCGCAGAGGCAAACATGACATGTATATTTAAACTTTATGTAAGTGTAATAAGGTCCCTCATCTCGTATTGTCATATACTGTTCATTTCCTGTCCTGTCTGTCTGTCTATCTGTCAGTCAACAATTTTTGTAATCGCCAAAAAAAAGTATGCATAGCAGGTCAATGACATTTTGCAGTCTTATAAAAAAAAAAATTAACACAATGCTTACAGTATCTGAGAAACGGACATAACCAAGAAAACTTAACATCGTCAAGGGAACAATTACAATTTATAAGAACCCTGGCAGACGTACGAAATAAAGTAGCGCTATTGGTTAAAGTATGTAAAAAAAACGGATTAAACCCCAAAAACTAATATCGATCATTGGTCCAAGACAAGAGACCAAGGTGAATCCTGCATGAACGACATGTACACTTAATAATCATTCCATACACAAAATATTGCATGTTTATCTGTTATAGCTTAAAGAATCTGAGAAACGGACTTGACCCCCAACCTTGACATTGATGACGGAACCATAAAATGGTGTCAAAGTTAAATAAACCTTGACTGACGGACAAATAAACCTTGCAATGATGTCAATAGCCAAATACAGATAAAATTGCCTTATTACTCATAAGTGAGAAAATCGCTTGAGTACGTTTTTTTAGCAGTTGGTGAACCATGAAAAACGAAGTTAATGACATTTGGCCAGACACCAGAACATAATCCATCTGTATACATTGCACACAATATGAATAAGTCATGGTCTTCGTCTACTTTTGCTGTTATCTATGTTTTCAGTGTGTTAGGGGAATGTAACAAAAAATATGTTCCGGCGTGACATTTGTATCTATATATCTATATAACTTATATCACAGAAAATATGTTCCAGCACTGTAAAATTTGTTCCGGAACTAATTTTTTTACCAAATATGAAATAAGTTCCGGAACAAATATCATAGCTCCATGAATTTTGTTCCAGTTAAGTTTTAAATAAGTTCCTGTGATATTAGTTTAAGACCAATATGTACATATTTCAAAGAAATCAATGAATAAGTTCTTCTCAAACCTATTTTCACTGAAATAAGTTCCTTTGCAACATATTGCACAGCGAAACATTTTCTTGTTACACTTAAATTATAAAGCAAGCTAAATGCTGCAGTGAGTGTGCTGGCATGGGATACATGTGCAATTGTAGGCATGACTGTAAAGTTCTATAGGATAAAGTGATAGTAATTTATCATAATTTGTATCTATGTTTTATGTGGTATTCCTCCTAGGTTCCTGTTAAATGTCATGGCCCTATTTCTAGTCATACATGTATTCGTCATGGAGCAGTTTCAAAAGAGTGTGTCTTTTGTTTCTTCGTGTCTTTTGGAATCATTAATCAGTTATTTTGTCCTTCTCAAATTTGTTCATATGTTCATGTTCATCTTTGACTTTTATTTTTTCTGAAAGATTTTTTTTCATCCTACTCTTTTCTGGCTCAAAGTGGGACTGTCATTTTGATATGTTTTACGTTTATAATTAAACATTTGCTACAGTCCACACTGAGATTCTTATTGGATTATTTACATTTTTCATTTATTATATTATCAATATATTATACTTATTTTTATAATGCACTTGAAAGATAACGTTAAACTCATTGATGACAAATGTTCAGTATATATAAGATAACCTGTTTAACCAGTGGAACATATTTCACAGACTAGGAACTTATTTTACCAGGCGAGGAACAAATTTCACAAACCCAGAACTTATTACACCAGGTAAGGAACAAATCTCATAAATCTGGAACCTATTTCACTAGGTAAGGAACAAATTTCACCAACCCAGTACTTATTTCACCAGGTAAAGTGTGGAACTTATTTCATAGAGATGGAACAAATTATATTGAAATTATCTATGAAAAAAGTTCTCCCAGAACATATTTCCTGTGATATTAGTTCCACTGGAACTATTTTCACAGGAACAAATTTTGGCTCACACATGTAAATGCACATAATACATTCACAGTTAATGAAATAGATGTTTGTATCAACGAGTCGAAACATAAATTTATTGAATTAACAAATGATAAAGAAGATATTTTTTTTTTGCATTGCTTGATGATTTATCCCTTAATTCTCAATACTCTATTTTGAACAAGTTCTTAATTTGTAAATTTAGTAAAAACCCAGGATGGGTTAGAAAGTTATCAAAATCTGAAAAACCAAAGGGCTAATGTAAATATATGAATGGATAAACTGAGTGAAATAAAAAAAAATCAAGAAAAAAAATCATAAACTTTCCTGTGGATACCCTTTTTTGATGCAAGTATGGTAAAATTCACGATGGTGGTAAATTTTATTCTTATATTTTAAAAACTTTCACCACAGAGTGAATGTTGTGTTAAATGGAAGAAAAACTAAGTCCAATTATAAGTAGATACGGAAAACAGAATTAAATATTTTTCTAAATTTTCATCTGGATACCATCTTTTAGATCATAAACAAGCTTCTGTCCAAGTTTGGCAAAAATCCACTATAGTTTAGGAGAGTTATTTAAATTTAACAAACTTTTACCAAGCGGTCCTACATTCCGTCGTCGTCGGCGGTGGCGTCCACAAATCAAGTTCACTTTATTATCTAAAGATTTTTTTTCAATTCTAATATTTTCCCCCCATTTTTGTTGAGTCTGCGACTTTTGTCGCAATTACCGATTGTAAGAAGCTTTTGTCCAAGTTTTGTAAAAATCCAGGATGGTTTATGAATCTAATAAAAAAAAAAAAAATGCAGACTGTATGTAATGTTGACTGGAATAAAATCTAAGTTCATTTATAAGTAATAAACGAAAACAGGAAATTTTTTTTTATATAAAATTTCCTTTTAGATACTGCTCTTGATCATAAGCAAGCTTCTGTCCAAGTCTGATACAAATCCAGGATAGTTTAAGAAAGTTTTTAAATCTTTTAAAACTTTAACCACAGAGTGAATGTCATATTAACTAGCAGAAAAACTAAGTTCATTTATAAGTAAAAACAGGATAAACATGATTTTTTTTTTTGCCAAATTTTCTTCTGGATATCATACTATCTGATTATCACAAGGTTATGTCATAGTTTGGTAGAAATCCAGGATAGTTTAAGAAAATTATTAAATTGAAAAATAAACTTAACCAAAGAGTGCATATTTGTGGACGCCACCGACGACGGAATGTATGATCGCTATGCTCGCTTTTGCGACAAAATGCAGGTTCGACGAAAATCAAGCTAACACGAAGTTTTGTTGGAATTAAGTTTGATTATATCATGACTATCAAACATGCATTTTACTTACCTTCTTCTGGTATTATTATTCTGACTTTTCCTGACGGTTGTGCGTTGTCGCTACTGTCTAAATTGTCCATTCTCTCGAACACATTTAGTACGTATGGTGTGAGAAATCGTTCTTTCAGTTGACTATTATCAGAAGAATCGTTAGCCGAATCATTCTTTATTTCTAGCAAGGATTGTGCTTCATTTCCAAACGCAGATACCGCAATCCTACATAACAATAATATTTCAACAAACATGTTCACCTTATTGTTGTTACCGACTCGAATTTCAACACAAATTGCATCAGCATCTTTTTGTCAATTAAGGAGTTCCCATATATATTAATATTAATATCTCCAACCTCTTAAACTTTAAGAAGCCTATAAGATTCTTATATTTCTACTTTTTTTACTACTAATTTAATCCGGTTCTTATTTTACAATGTCTTGCGTGCAGAACAATCAACTGTTAAAACAGTAGCCAGCATTGGTGAACCTATGCAGTGATGAACGTGACAATATATGGGTCGATTAATTGATTGATGTAATGTATACTTATATAATGCTTCATTCGATTTTGTTAAGTACACGAATCCTGTTTAAAAAAAGTATA
This sequence comes from Mytilus edulis, assembly GCA_019925275.1. NCBI lineage: Eukaryota > Metazoa > Mollusca > Bivalvia > Mytilida > Mytilidae > Mytilus > Mytilus edulis. The sequence continues at coordinate 130,911,688 of CM034349.1, forward strand.
TGTTCCGATATTGTTTGAAAAAGAGGCTCCCGAGAACATGATTCCCTCATCTGTTAAAATATGCCATTTGATTTTTATTTCTAAATTTATTGCAATCAGTAATATTTGATTATTTGTAGATCTTAGTGGTATTTTTGTAAACATATTGAGCAATAACTCATTTCCGAGATATTGAAGAGTTCAACTATGATAACTTATTAGTAGATTTATTTTGCCATTCATTCTATTAAAACAAGAGTGCACTTGCCATATATTGTTTCTATAAAAACAAAATTGCACACGCTGTAATGTCTCGCCTTTTTTTTTTTTTAACTTATTATTGATATTGCATATAGTATATAAAAAAAGACAAAACTCAAAAACTTAACTTTGACCACTGAACCATGAAAAGGAGGGGTCAAGGTCAGATGACATCTGCCAGCTAGACATGTTCACCTACAATCATTCTATACACCATATTTAATAGACCTATTACATACAGAATTATATAAGAAAAACAGACTAAAACTCAAAACTTAACTACTACAGAACCATGAGAAAAATGAGGTCAAGGTCAGATGACACCTGACAGTTTGACATGTACACCTTACATTCCTTCTATACACCGAATATACTAGACCTATTGATTATAGTATCTGAGATATGGACCACCAAAACTTAAGCTTGTTCACTTATCCATGAAATGAGGTCGAGGTCACCTTAAAACTGTATGACGGGCATGAGGACCTTGCAAGGTACGCACATACCAAATATAATTATCCAATTACTCATAACAAGAAAGAAATTAACATTACGAAAAAATCTTAACTTTTTTCAAGTAGTCACTGAACCATAAAAATGAGGACAAAGACAATGGACATGTGACAGACCGAAACTTCATAAGACGAGGCATAGATCTATATACAAAATATGAAGCATATAGGTCTTCCACCTTCCAAAATATAAAGCTTACGCCGCCTGATCACTATCCCTATGTCGAGCTTTCTTCAACAAAAGTCGCAGGCTCGACAAAAATAATAAAATTCATTGAAATTCAGGGACTTTAATGGAATGAACAATTTCGGCCATGCTAACATATCATTACAAAGATATTAAAATGTTGATCATCTTTGCTACTTACCAATTTTCTATATATATATATATCTATCACAGACTCAGTGCCTAAAAATGAAACAAGAGTGCACACGATAAAATGTCTCATATGCTAAAACTGATCATTGATTTTATGTTGATAGTCCTAAATATAAAGCTTTACTATATCACTATAAACTTAACATGGTAAAAGAAAAGAGGTCAATGTCAGATAAACCAAAAGAGAAATACATTTACACCTGACACTCATGCAATACACCAAATGTAGTCGACCTATTGCTTATAGTTAGACTAAACCAAGAAAACTAAACATTAACGAACATAAAAATGAGATCATGGTCAAATGAACCATGCCAGACAGACATGTACACCTAACAATCATTTTATGCATTAAATATAGTTATTGCTTATCATATCTGAAAAACAAACTTAACCATGAAAACGCGTCATTAACTAATGAACTATTAAAATGAGGTCATGGTCAGATGATACCTGCCAGACAGACATATACACTTACAATTCTTCCATCCTCTCTTTTACTCGTAAGGATGTCCGACGTGTGGTCATTTTGGTCGTTCAAAGGACTTCAATGATTTAAAGGTTGAAATGTTTACCAGTGTGTTCCGATGACTTGTTTTTGACATATCGGAGATGCTACATTCATCGTTGTTGCATTTGGTCAGCAAAGCTGCTTGTTCAGTGTACTAATACCTGATGTCCCCGGCGTGATTACCGGATAATGGAATACCGCTATGACTAAAATATCTTTGAGATTTCATTTCTCCTATAGGCAAAGAGAGGTTGTTCACTCAAAATCTGTTTAGTTGTTTCTTTGAAGCAACACCGGCCAGGTAGTGTCAATAATCTGTCTTAGATTCGGACTGGCTGTTGTATAGCTCAACACTAGTGAAATTCTGGTCATTTTTTTAGTGTCTTTTATGACAGGATTAAGTAATGCTTTTCTGTCGTTTGCTTCTGCTTTCTCAAGGCTGGTACGAGAATACCCTCGCATTCTTAATATTTTAACAATTTTGTCGCGTGTTATAGGAAATCTGCATCATTTGTGCAGTCTCTTTTCACCCTTTAATAGGAACTGTTCATAAGGTCCAGCATTTTTGCATGGTATTGGATGTTCCAAATGGTAGAGGAGATACGAATGGGTATCAGTGGGTTTGGTGCATAGATCAACCTCTACTGTGCCTAGTTATTTACGGAATTTCACGATAGTGTCCAAGAATACAAATTGTTCTTCATATATTTCAGCAGCAAATTTGATTGTTCTATGCTAAGAATTGATGTGTAACGTTGTATGCATTTATTGAGGATTCTTTAACATGTGTCCATATGATGAAAATATCATTAATGAACTTAAGGTATAATAATGGCTTAAGGGGGAATCCACATAGTAGTTTCTTCTCTTAATGTCTCATAAAGATATCTGCAAAAGACTGCACCACTATGGTGCTCATAGCTGTGCCGCCGACTTGTAGGTTAGTTCTATTGTTGTAGCCAAAGACGAATATAAGAAGTTCTAGTAGTCCTTTGTTAGATAACATAAAGGCAGCCATCTATGTTTGTAGATATATTAGCAAGCAACAACATTGCTCTGCAAATGTGTATAAGGAGGCCAAAAACACAATTTAACCATCCAGCCTCTAGAGAAAATTAAAGGCCTGAAACCTGATAGTATTTATTATCCTCTTCAGGCACTGTTTTTAAGTTGTAACGGCATATATTTTCCAATATGTCATATACTGTCATTGTAAGATTGTACGGATAAGAGTAAGTACACTTTAAAGAAGTGAAAATAATTTTGAAATATTATAAGAAAAAAACTTCCAATCTAGCCACTAGAGAGGACTAGGTGATCAACAACTGATATATCAACCATATCCAATAATCAAAGAGCAGATTGCTCTGAGGGATACGATTGCCGTTGTTTCATTGACACATGTATACATGTAGCTGGATAATATTATTTTCAAAACTAATTCAACTGCACATTTAAAATAGTTACAAAAAGCCAATCACGGTTAAAAGTGTATGAACAATGTAATCAGGCCTATGTTTTATTTTTGTACTATCAATTCCAAGTTTACTTTCGACAGCAGTCACTGAGACTCAGACTGGGAGAAGGTATTTCACTTCGTATCTTATCACCTATTTTCCTACGTTAATTCTAGGAGGAACCCCATTCCTAACTCTTTAAATATTTAATTTCCTTTGGGTCAGTGATCATGACTCCTTTCCGTACACATTTATCGGTTTAAAATGCGATCGTTTTTAATATAATACATTTATTGACAGAACGAGCTAATACTCGACGTGTTGTTTTGATTCAGAATTCACGGAAGTTACTTCCGGAAGGGAGACAACTGAAAACGATAATATGGAAGACTCCATTTTGCCTGAAGGGGTGTTCTACGATGAGGACCACACTTATTTTAATTTAAATAATGCATATGATTTAAAATTATGCAACAACAATAACCTTCAATAGCAGACATACATAGAAAAGATCCCATAAGTTATAAATTAATTAATTGAGTGGAGAATCCAGAGAAACCATTTAATCTAAATACCCCTTGAAGTCAAGAAAACTATACGCATGCGGATAATTTAAAAAAAAAAAAAAAAAAAAACCCTGGAGCAAGAACTTATATTAAATGTATATTAAACGACCTAGATGGTTCTCTATTTCTTTATGGAAGTACAATCTCAAATATCAGTTTCGATCATAACGGTAACATGTAAGAAAAACTCCACTTCATTTCTTAAATGACAGAAATAGATTTATCTGAATTCAGACATAAGTTCCATTTTATCAAAACTGGGAATTCCCTCTGACGTGTTTCTAAATTTATAAAAATACTGCTTAATTCTGATTTTCCGTGTTGTTTAAAACACGCATATAAGTCAAGGGAATTATCAAACACGAAGATAATGAACAGAAAATTATAGGAAAGTTGTTAAAGTTCAATCCCTTTGTTTGTTTTTATCTTTTAAAGCAAGACAATCATAAGAATCTGAGATGTTCGTTTATGTTTAGAATAAAACGATTGACGTGAGGGCAATGCTCTGAGCCACCGGTATAAGTATACAGATTGCTTGAAAGCAATCGTATCCCAAAAATCAGACTGACACTTTAAGTCCTTTGACTCATAAGTAGATTTTAATTTGCTGATCATTTTTTTGTCTAAATTTTCTCTTTATTTCCTTTCAGTTGCAGATCCAAAAGGGGGGGGGATTCCGGGGGTTGGAACCACCCCCTATTTTTTGGATGATCAGTGCATTTGAATGGGAGCATATAGCTGGAACCCCCCTTAACCCCCTTTTTAAAATGGCTGGATCGGCCCCTACCTTTAGTTACTGGAAAACATGTATAAATGGTAAGAATCTCTTGTAAAGTCCAATAACTCCTATTAAAGGACAATTGAAGATTTAGTCATGTAGAATTATTTGTAGTCTTACTAGATCCTTTTTTTTGCAAGCATTTAAAAACATGTCTACTACTATATCTTTTAAATTTTCTGCAAAAAGACAAAAAAAAGTGTATATATTATCTTTTAAGAGCAATAACTCCAATAAAAGACTAATTACATGTAATTAAATTGAACATAATCATTTCTTGTAAGTTCTTATTTTGCTCATCTACTAGTATTAGTTTTTGCATCAACAAAAAACTGCAAAAGGTGGTAATAATTTTCTTTCAAGGGGAATAATTCTATAAGGAACCCATGGATTTAAACCTTGTTCACTTATTAGTCATCTTATTTTGCTGAATATTTTCTGTGGTGAGAGGTGGACAGTCATTACTAAACATATATAACATTTTCTATTTACAACTGCTTCAGTTTTTAACCGGATTTTTGTGAATAAAATGTCGGTTACTGATTTGGGGATGTACGGCGGGCGGCCGTGCGGGCGGGCGGGCGGTCGGCAATCAAATGTTGTCCGTGCATTAACTCATGAACCGTTCAACCAAAGCTTTTAAAATCTTAATATGTTATTACTGACAACTATACGAAGGTCAAGTTCAATAATGGCGATTTTGACTTTTACCGTTCAGGAGTTATGGTTCTTGAAAGATTGGAAAATGGAGTTGTCCATGCATTTACGCATGAACTGTTCTATCAAAGCTTCCCAAATTTTAATATGTTGTTACTAATGAAAGAATGGAGGTCAAGTTCAATAATGACGAATTTGACTTTTACCGTTCAGGAGTTATGGTTCTTGAAAGATTGAAAAATGGAGTTTCCAGTCGTGTCCGTGCATTTATGCATGAACTGTTCTATCAAAGCTTCCCAAATTTTAATATGTTGTTACTAATGAAAGAATGGAGGTCAAGTTCAATAATGACGAATTTGACTTTTACCGTTCAGGAGTTATGGTTCTTGAAAGATTGAAAAATGGTTTTTCCCGTCGTGTCCGTGCATTTTCTCATGAACCATTCAACCAAAGCTTTTGAAATTTTAATATGTTGTTACTGATGACAAAATAGAGGTCAAGTTCAATAATGACGATTTTGACTTTTACCGTTCAGGAGTTATGGTTCTTGAAAGATCGTAAAATGGCGTTTCCATTCAGGTTGTTGCATTTACTCATGAACCATTCAATCTAAGCTTTTCAAATTTTAATATGTTGATACTGATGACAAAATGGAGGTCAAATTTGATATTGACGATTTTCACTTTCACCATTCATCAGTAATGGTTCTTGTGATATAGCCAGGACACAAATAAATGTTAATAAATCCGGTTTGCTGTCGTTGTGACAGCCTCTTGTATAGATATATGGCCAAATTGCAATTTCCCCACTTAAGTCCAGTTTAAGCAGCAGCAGCCATGGATCAAATCTTCAAATACAGTTCTTCAAATTTGTTCCACAAGGAACATTCAAGTTTCACAGGCACTTGTCTCTGAATTTTTTTTCTATCCAATATATGTTATACTTAGGTTTTTCCGAGACAAGTGTAAAGTTTGGAACCCATAAGGAAAGAAAGTGCATATGCTAGTAGTAACAAGGTTATGATGATCACAACGTGCACCAAAGCAATATTTAAGACTATCTTCCTTTTTACTATAGGTAAACAGGTGTACAGCTAACACAAAGAGATATACTTCTATAATCAGGTTTCGTGCTTCTGTTACAAGGGAATGGTTCAACAGTCAGAGTTAATTTTATTGTCCCTTTGCAATTGATAGTCCACATTGATTTCTTTAAAGAATGAATGATTTTAAAATGAAAGAGCTGAATAGCTCTGAGGGGAAAGACAGCCCTTGTCTTTTTTGGGGGGTATCTTTTGAACATAGAGCTAGAACATGTAGAAAGGTTGACAATATTGAAGTCAATTGTTGTTGTTTAATCTAATTTTGATTCCTTAGTTTAGGATTCAATTTGGACCAAGAGATCTGCATCTTCTAAATCTAAACATTCAATTAAAGTTGACAGTTAATTATGTAAAATTCAACTGATTTCTGTCATTTAACAACAACTACAATGTTTTCTGAAATCTTAATTGTGTACCACTGAACTGCAGGCTCGGCCATTTTCCATTTTTTGTGACAGTACTCCTAAGATTTTTATTTTTTTCTTAAGAAAGTTAATACTGAAAAATCCATTTAATTTTAAATTTCCATTGATAAAGTTCCCAGTAACAACTCTTTTCACAGGGATACAGGTACTAGAAAAAATAATATGATTGATGAAAACTGTGTGAAGCTTGTTTCCAGCTCCTACATTTTGAAATATTTGTAAATTTCATGAATAAATAGGTTTAAACTATAAAATGCAACTTTTTTTTAATTTTATTTTTTTTACCATTACAATGATTTATTTGTTGGTACACACAATTTAGTTTTAATGGAAGACTACTAATCATATACTAAATGTTACATTTTCAAGTTTTATTTTAGTGGATAATTACTCATCAATTGAGGTGCTCCTGATTTGGAGGAAGATTCACAAAACAGAATTTAACAGAAAAAATGAAAAAAATTGTTTTTCTCACCAATCTCATGTATCTCCGCAAACTTTGTTTACTTTGAAAGTTGTTGACCTACAAATTTAAGTATTGCATGTTGATGTTTGAATCATCTATAGCAAACATAATTATGTTTAAGGGGGCTTGCGGGTCTAAATCAACTTTTATAATATAGGATTTTGCTATTTTTTCTATGATTTGACTTTTTATCTTATACCTAATAGAAATATAACATAAAAATATGGGGTCACCGTTCATTTAAGCTCACAATCTGCCTCTGAAAGAAGCATACATTTTTGTTAATGTCTTGTTTTTCTGTTGAACTAATAGGAGAAATTTTGGTAATATCGAAATAAAAAAAGAACTAAATTACAGAAATCGCTTAAATTTTACAATTATTTAGTTTATGTACAGCTTGTTTGAAAACAATAATAAAAAATATAGGTCACCAATGAGTTAAAAAAAAGATATTTCAATTTAAACGCCAAAAAATGACATTTTTGCACCAAAGGGAGATAATTTGGAGATTTTTCACTGATATAAACATTTTGAAAGTCATCTGTGGCCAAACCAAATTGATTTGTCTGGGTGATTTTTGTACCATATCATAAAGTAATAGCTAATAGTGTAATAAATAAAATTTGTAATGAAAAAACAAATGTTTAATTTTTTGCTGATTTTTTTATACCTGCGAGCCTCCTTAAATTTAACAAATAACAATTTATAATTAGTGCACGAACTCTGAGAATGATTTAAATAACCAGTGAAGGATATCCCTGCTTCTGCATAGTGTGGCATTCCAACAATGACGTCATTATAAAATATAATGTAGGTTGGATATATTTCGAATATCTCGTCATACTGATTTTTCCGGATTGTAAAAGAGAGCTCAAAATACGATAATTTCTCTAGAAACAGAAGGGAAATGTGAAGAAAAGAGTTTAAAGTCAATCTATTCATTTGTTCTTTCCTTCTCATCAATCTCAGTAAGATTTGTTGGGGGTTTTCCACACTATAAAAACAAAATGAATGATGTGAGGGAATGTCACTTGAAGCCGTCTTTCCCCAAAAATGTAATTTTTAAAGTGTCAATTCTAAATTGCGTTATAAAAACATATATTTGCATTGTCAGAAAATATATAATATACTTGAATTTGATATGAGAGAAGAGAAAACCTCGGAAATCCTCAATTTCATCTAGTTTTTATATTTTCCAACAATGTATATTTATCATTAGCATGTCATTTTTACAGAGGCAGATGTCATAATAAAACTTTCATGGATATGGGTATTACTGGTAATTATTTGGTTTAAAAATATATATTTTAATTGTGTTCAATCAAATCTGCATATATAGTATAACATGCTGATGATGTGATTGTTTTAAGGATTGCATTTCCATCCTAATAATCATTTATATATCAAACAATTCATTTCATAATACATGTACAATTCACAATATTCTAAGGAAGTTCAAAAAATGTTGGTAACATCCACATAAATGAGTTGACATATACATGTAGGTATCACTATCACTGATCTTGTGTCCTCTGTCATCATAAATATTAATCTGTAATTCTTCCTATACCATTTGACAAAGATATTAACCAGACGTGAACAGACTCCTCTACAGAAATGAGTTTTATATATGTGCATAATATTTCAATATTTGATCAAACAACCTTGGGTTTCCTTTACCAAGATAGATTTGCTAATTTGGCTCAAAGAGGTCTCAAATTTTAAATTCAAATTTTTCCCATACTTGCAAAGACTCTTATTTTCAATTTTCCATCACTTAAATTTAATCTGAAATCCTTAGAATCAAAGTGCTTTTGAGCACCAAAGGACACAGATTTATTTTCAATTTGCACAATGAAATTAAAATATAAATCATTGAATTGAAATGGAGCACAATTGAAGCGTAATATTCTTAATTGTGCATAATTGTAGTTGTACTAGGAACTGTTTTCTTAGAGCAGAAAGATACATACACCAATCATAATTTATTAATAGTTTTCCTTGTAATTATTTTAATCCTTGTTTTGCATTAATCAGATAATCATCTTTAGATTAAACTTATTTTGCTTTTTTTTTTAAATTATAGCAGAAAAACAAATAACTATTGTTAACTGTTGACAAAATTAAAAAAAAAAAAATATATTTTAGCATATATACAACACAAGCATCTTTTTAACAGGTTTTACCTCAACTACTTTTTCCTCTTTGTATTTTGTAAAGAAAATCAATGTTTTTTCTTCTAATCTAATCGGTATTTAATCCAAGAAAGACAGTTTTTCATATCATAAAGATGAATCATTAAAATAATAATATATAAAAAAAATCACAGTAATCTGAATATACAAAACATTTTTACATTGGATTTAATCTTGGCACTTGTCAACTATGTCATATGCCTCCATTTCAGAAGTATTGCCCATATTACCAGACGTATTGTCCATATTACCAGACGTATTGTCCATATTACCAAAAACATTATCCAGCACTTGATTATCGCTACTGTTTATCTGTGGGTTCTCTGTAGGAACATTCTCAAGATTGTCATTTACACAATTTAAAGTTGGATTTTGTGATGTACTGCAGCAACTTTTCGGAGTAGTGTTTTCTTTACTGCAACAACTCTTTGTGCCAGTATTTTGTGCTGCTTCCATGGCAACCTGATTAACTTTTCTAGTGCCTTGTCTTTTTCCTAAAACTTTCACATAATTACCAGGAATGATTCCTGTTTTTTGTCCATCAACACTTGCAAGAAGCCAGCCTTTAATCCTTGGCTGTATTTCTGAAATTAAAATGGCAATATTTAACAATGTAAACTATGCAAATTATTCATAGTCAATAAACTATGACTGAAGGTAAAGGACCAAATAACCACTAACTGATATATGTAATATAAGGAAAAGTTTCTTGGTAAAGTAAATAGACCATTGCGAGCAAATTAAACCATCATGGAAATGAGATGTGCCAATGCTTCTATAACAGGCTACCATGTATCATTGACCCACTGTAATCTGCCACTAATGGTTCCCCTCAAACTGAACTAATTACAAAATTAAAAGAATTAACTAATCTGCATGAATTAAATTTTCATAAAATTTCAAAATGTCCATCTAGACTAACTATTGATTATCTGACTATGGATAGCCTCAACTGTTCACAACATTGACAAACGAAAAGATTGATGCAATCTTCCATAACAAATATATTTAATGTGCAAAGAGATTTAATCAAATTTCAAACATTTTTAAAATGGATCCTTCTTTCTTTTAAGATTAAAATTACCATAAACTTACATAATTCATATAAAGAATGTGTCGACAATAAAGACAACAACCTCATGTTTTTACCGCATACCTAGTATCTGTTTATTGGGTCTACATGTTTCGCCTAACAGATAGGCATCATCAGGACAATTATACAAAGAAATATGACAGTGAATTATGAATTTAGCGGTTAGCGGTTTTAACCGGAAGTATTTATATAACTATAAATGAGTACAGTATCAATCAACCTAATCTTTGTATTGTATTCCTACCTTTTGGTGCCACTTTGATTTCTTGGCCTACAGAAAAGGACAATTCTCCTTCATTTTCTGATTTGTAATCATACTGTGCTGTGGCAACAAAATGGTCATCTTCTCCGGTCATCCATTGCTTGCCTATAAAAGATACATGTTAGGATGTAGAATTACACTCCGTGTCAATTTAAAAATGAAAATCTTATGAACATAAAAAAGCTTCTGTTTAAGTTTGGTAAAATTGAGGATAGTTTAAGAAAATTATTAAAATTTCGAAAACTTTAACCACAGAGTGAATATTTGTAGATGCCACTGGGGTCGGAATGTAGGATCACTTTTTCTTGCTTTTGTCACAGGCTGAACAAAAACTGTTCCATATGAGCATTTCCATAATGTAATTTCAAATTTCAAAGTGCTTCTTGGCTAGCAACTCATTTTAAAATTTAAGCAATATTGAGTTGAAGTGTATGTAAGCACTGAAGGTATTATCCATTTACCATTGGTAGATAAAATTAAACATTGCATGAATTAAGTATAGGAAGGCAATTCTTAATTGGTTCACTTACAGTCAGCTGATTAAAAGAAAATAACTCTAATGTGAAATATTACCTAACATAATGACATCATTGTTATTTTGAGAAAGAAAAGAAAAAATGATTTACAACTGCATTGAGAAATAGATATATATAACTTATTTAATGTAACGAAAAAAAAAACCCAATATAATACATTAATTCTTACAACACACTAAAGAATATTTTGGTTTAACATATAATTGATTAGTACCTGGTGTTTGTGTTACACTTGAAATCAATCTCCAAATTAGGTATGGACCACCCATGATAATGGCAAGAAACATCATTATAGGCCAGGTACTCTTCTTTGGGCTGTCTCCATCTCCTGCAAGTGGAATTGCTGATGCTGCTGCCTGACTCCATGCTTCATCAGTTTCCATATTTGGTCGTAGTCGTAACAAAACCAAAACCTTTCGATATAAATATCTGATAAATTTGAAAAGTGCAAAAGCGGAAAATACAGAAGATAACTGATGTTTTAATCTTGAGAAATTGTCTGCCACACCAACGACTGCACGGAATGAATTATACACAGCTTGAAATGTAGAATCTAACATCATACTAACTGATGTGAAGGCATTTACGATACTCTCTACAGACTGAAATGCTTGTCGAGAATTCTCCTCAGCTTGTCTGGCAAATCCATTGTACTCTCCTCCATTACCATATGATCCTCCATACTGTCCCCCATACCCTCCACCATACATACCCCCACTGGAATATGGACTCATTCCTCCATACCCACCCCCGTACATACTACCACCACCATACATCCCCATACTACTGTAAGGACTAGAATAACCACCACCATATGGTGAGGAGAATCGGCTGTAATTTGACTGTTGTGATGGACGAGTAGGGACAGGAGGGGGTGGTCCAGCGCCTCCAGCCGCTGATGGCTGACAGCATGGTGGTAGGCCTCCTCCTGCACCAGAATTCAAAGGTGATCTGAAAAAATTGTATCAACTTTAGTTATTAACTTCATGATGTAGGTTTCTTATAGTCAATCTAAAAGAACCATCAGTAACTTAGTGATATATAAATTTTTGCTTACAGTTGCGGATCCAGAAATTTTCATAAGGGGGGCTCCCTCCAGTAATGCTTCAGTGATTTCCTATATAATCAACCAATTTTTTCCCACAAAAAGGGGGGGGGGTGGCCTCCTGAAAAACCCTCTAAATCCCCCTCTGGCTTACTAATGAGGTGTTCATGTATGGCCAGATATTGAATGGGCTGCTTTATACATGTACAACATCTTTGATCAAAGTTAGCTGTTACAGAATTACTGTTATACGGAAAAGAAGAGATATGGATGTGTATTCTTTAAAAAGCTGGCCCTTCCCCATTATTTTCTGCATATAAAGGACTTCATTATCTGGCCATACCTGTACAAACCTCAATAGTAAGATAAACTCTAGACATTCTCAATAAATTTATACAAAGTAACACAGTGTACAATCACTACAATGCTGCACAGAAATTATAATATGGTTCTGTCTTTACTAGTAGTGAAGAAAATAAAATAATTCAATTGACTGAAAAAGGCTGCTATCAATATTTACATATTAACATACATAAACAACAAAGTGATAGGTACCCTCATGTAAATGGTTATAAAAGGTCATCAGCAATATATTAGCTCAATATTTCTGTCGTATTGTGATATGCTGGTATTTCTATGTTTTATTAAGTTGTCCTGTTTCTGATTCAACTATATCAAAAGCATATCAAACACCCACGTAAATACATTTAAATCCTCGCCCTGCTCGTCTGAATTTAAAGTATTTTATCTCTAAATTCAATAGGCTATAAACAAAACAAACACAGATATAGGATTAGTTGCTCGCAGTAACATATCATTTTCTCTTGCGATACAATATTTTATTTTACTTTCTTCTACATATTTCTTCGATTCAAACCACTGACATATAAATCCATGACATATAACATTGTTTCTCATTCGCATCTTTTCTTTTTCCTCGGTTAATACCTCCAACGCCTGTACGTATGTAATAAACATAGCAGCAACTGTCAATTTACCAATGTGACCAACTTCAATTTGACGCAACTGCGAGCACCTTCGATAATATTACATTTAAATGCCAAACTTTATATAGTACCATTAAATCCCACCCGTAGAAACCGCCAAAACTTTCCTCGTGCATTATACACCTGACATCAAACTCTATAAATAGTACATACTGTTGCAGAACTAGTTATACTAGTTCACATCTATAAATAATTACCACTAATAGCAAACGGGAAAACACCAATTTCAAACGAAATAAAATATATATATTAACATACAAAATGAAAGTATAAATTTGGTGAGATTGGGGTGTAAAAAAATAGAACTTTTGAATTAATATTTTCTTGTACCTAGTATTGTAAGAAATGATTAACAGTAATCCAATGATATCATGTAAAAAAAAATTACTGTGCCATCTTTCTGCTTAACAAAAAGCAGTTGCAAGTACAACCAGGTGCTCCGCAGGGCGCAGCTTTATACGACTGCAGAGGTCGAACCCTGAACAGTTGGGGCAAGTATGGACAAAACATTCAAGCGTGATACAGCTCTGAATTTGGATTGTGATCAAATTTTTGACATTACATGAGTTTTTTTTACACAAAACAATTGTCAAGATTTTACAAATCAATTAAAGATTTCTTCTTCAAACTTTTTAAATCTAAAATTAAATAGTTGACACAGAATGAATGTGGTCTTATGAACTTAAAAGTTTTTTTTTGCCTTTGAGCAATTCACTATGCTGTTGAATATTAATCCTCTCAAAAAAATGTTTGAAGAAATTTTCTTTTTATTTATGAAATCTGAAATGAGAAAAATTTAACCCCCCCCCCCCTTTTTTTTCACATCCCTGTTTCCCTTTTTCCAAAACTGATATCAATTCAAATTTCTAATGGAGTTTGCAACAATAACTACTCTTTTAAATACATCATAAAATATTAAAATGTAAAATAAAGTGCTTGTTCTCACTGAATGGTAAAGATTGGTTGGTAGTAAAAGTGAATATACATTGTTTATTGTATAAAACAATAAAAAAAACTTCATCAGCAACATTTTATATTGGCAAATTTCCAATGAAGTTATTTACATAAAGTTATAGGCAAATAAAAATAGAAAATGACATCATAGTCATGTCTGGCAAATGTCCAACATACATTATCTAAAAACATTTTAGATAAGATAAGGAAAAAAAGCTTCATCAGCAACATTTTATATTGGCAAATTTCCAATGAAGTTATTTACATAAAGTTATTGGCAAATAAAAATAGAAAATGACATCATAGTCATGTCTGGCAAATTTCCAACATATATTATCAACTACTATTCTATACAAAGAAAGATAACTCCAATTGAAAATTAATTGCTATTGCACAATATTGTGCAATTAGATTTTCTTGCTATTGTGCAATACTGTGCAATTGAAAATTTCTTGCTATTGCACAATACTTGATATGGAATCCTGATTTGGACCAACTTGAAAACTGGGCCCGTAATCAAAAATCAAAGTACATATTTAGATAAAACATATCAAATAAGCCCAAGAATTTAATTTTTGTTAAAATCAAACTTAGTTTAATTTTGGACCCTTTGGACCTTAATGTAGACCAATTTGAAAACTGGACCAAAAATTAAGAATCTACATACACAGTTAGATTTGGAACATCAAAGAACCCATTTATTAAATTTTTGATGAAATCAAACAAAGTTTAATTTTGGACCCCCATTTTGACCAACTTGAAAACTAGGCCAATAATTAAAAATCTAAGTACATTTTTAAATTCAGCATATCAAAAAACCCCAAGGATTCAATTTTTGTTAAAATCAAACTAAGTTTAATTTTGGACCCTTTGGACCTTAATGTAGACCAATTTGAAAACGGGACCAAAAATTAAGAATCTACATACATAGTTAGATTCGGCATATCAAAGAACCCCAATTATTCATTTTTTGATGAAATCACACAAAGTTCAATTTTGGACCCTTTGGGCCCTTTATTCCTAAACTGTTAGGACCAAAACTCCCAAAATCAAACCCAAACTTCCTTTTATGGTCATAAACCTTGTGTTTAAATTTCATAGATTTCTATTTACTTATACCAAAGTTATGGTGCAAAAACCAAAAATAATGCTTATTTGGGCCCCTTTTTGGCCCCTAATTCATAAACTGTTGTGATTTCAACTCCAAAAATCAATCCCAACCTTCCTTTTGTGGTCATAAACCTTGTGTTAAAATTTCATTGGATTCTATTCACTTATACTAAAGTTATTGTGCGAAAACCAAGAAAATGCTTATTTGGGCCCTTTTTGGCCCCTAATTCCTAAAATGTTGGGACCAAAGCTCCAAATCTATCCCAACTTCCTTTGTGTCATAACTTGTGTTAAAATTTCATTGATTTCTATTCACTTTTACTAAAGTGAGAGTGCGAAAACTAAAAGTATTCGGACGACGACAGCGAGGACGACGACGACGACGCCAACGTGATAGCAATATACAACCAAAAAATTAAAATTTTTGCGGTCGTATAAAAATATATAACAATCTGAATAAAACACAGATCACTTCTCCTATTTTCATCTCCTATTGTTCAATCTATTTAAACTTTGGTCAGTTATATTGTAACATTCAATAACTACAATAACTATTGTTCTGTGTAGTTATTTCACTGGGACCTTTGAAATTCTAAGAGAAATCCATCATTCTTTATCAAATTTACTTGAGTAAAAGAAATATCTGTTAAATTAATACATGTTTTAATTAAAACAAATGCATGTGATGTTGTATTTTGAAAATGGTAAAATTCATCATTTAAGGGTCTATAAGAACAGTTTGACAGTTTTGATGTAAAATAACAATAGGTAGCTACAATGTATATATAGAGCTTCAAATTTTGAGTAGTTTTGCAATGTCAGATTTTCTTTTATAATAGCAGATTTCAAAATACATGTAATAGGCAAAACTTGCAAGTTTGATCAAATTTGGTCTTTTAGTTTCAGAGGAGATTTTTTTATAAAAGTTAACAGAGGACGATGGATGCCAAGTGATTGGAAAAGCTTACTTGTCCTTTTAGGCCAGGTGAGCTTAAAATGTTATAATCTTCCTTGGTACAAAAATTTGGAAGTCAATCCTTTCATTTCTAACCATATGCTCTGCAGGGCACAGCTTTATGCGACCTCAGAGTTTGTAGAACTCTGAACGGTTGGGGCTAGTATGTACACAACATTGAAGCTGGATACAGCTCTGAATTTGGATTGTGATTAAATAGTTGACACAGCATAGGTTTCTGACACAGAATGAATGTGGTCTAATGAACTTAATTTTTTTTTGTGCTTTAGAGCAATTCACTGTGCTGTTGAATATTAATCCTCTCAACAACAAAAATATTTGAAGAAATTTTCTTTTTAATTTCTGAAATCTGAACTGAGACAAATTAACCCCCCCCCCCCAAAAAAAAAATTTCACCTCCCCCTTTCCCTTATTCCAAAAATGATCTCAATTCAAATTTCTAATGGAGTTTGCAACAATAACTACTCATTTAAATACATCATAAAATATCAAAATATAAAATGTCATACAGTCATGGTTAAAATTAAAGTCATTATAAGAAACAAGTGACTGGTGAAAAATAATGTTCCAATGCATGTATAAATCATAAACTTAGTCCTCTGTGCACGAATTTATTAATTTTTACGCAAATATATCGTATAATCGTCAATTTTTTTCTATCTGTCTGTTATGATTTAACAAATATGGCTACTCATTAAATGCCGTGTTTTGAAGCCGAAGTTTACCGATTGTCACCTTAAAGTAAATAATCAACAAAAAGCATGGGTATTTAGCACGTGTTTAACATATAGGTAATTGTTTATTTTAATGACGGATTCATGCGTATTGCTATCACCGGATTTTTACGAGGAGGGTCAAGCTTAGGTCACTATGCATACGGAAAATATGTCGGCGAATTGCTTCCTGCCCTGGCAGCAAGCAATTACAAATAAGTAAACTTCTTCTAAATGTGGACAAATTAAAGAATTTTCCTCAGAAAAAAGTATATGTACATAAGTTGTATAATGAAAATATCCATTTAGTTTTAAAAAACATATGCATATTTTTTTTTAATTTGAGGTTTCATATGACTTTAATATTAATCAATAGTAACTTCTTAAAAAAATAAATGAGGAATGTGTCCAAATGGACACAGATGATGCCCCTGCTAGCATATAATGTTATAAAGAGAAATAACTCAAGAACTGTAAAAGTGAAACTGCCAAAAATTTAACTTAAACTGAGTTTAGAGGTAATAAGCATTAGATACCCATTTCATTAAATTTAGTTGAGACAAACTTAAGTTAAGAGAACAGAAACTAAATAATTCTTCAATTTTTCCATTTGTAAAGGGGCATAACCCTAGAATGGTAATCAAAGTGCTTGTAATCACTGAATAGTAAAGACTGCTTTAATTTATCAGTTGGTAGTAAAGTGAATATTGCATTGTATATTGTATATAGCAACTACTATTCTGAACAAAGAAAGATAACTCCAATTTTCAAAGAAGATTTCATAAAGCATTAGTTTCAGGTGATTCAACAACCATTCTGGACAAAGAAAGACAACTCCGATTTATAGTCTTGAAACTAAAAAGATGCTTGTTTTTGGCCCCTTTTTCTTAGACTGTTTGCCCCATAACCCACAAAATATATCGCAACCTTCTATGTATGGTATTAAACATTGTGGTAATTTCAGAACAATTGAAATACTTATACACAACTGTTTGTACTGACAATAGATAAATGCTTGTTTTAGGCCCCTTTGGGCCCCTAATTCCTTAACCTTAGGGACCATAACCCCTAAAATCAATCCCAAGCTACCTTTTGTGGTTATAAACATTGTGTTAAAATTTTACTGATTTCTATTTGCGTATACTAGTTATTAACCGGAAACCAATCGTTTTCGAACGACGCTGACGACGATGACTTGATACCAATATACGTCTGCAAAAATTTTGCGGTCGTATAAAAAAGTTGATTGTAATTTCATGTTGGTCAAAACAATAGTAAGGGTAAATTCAATGTCAGTCTGGTCAAGTTTTCTTACTCTTAAAATCATTTATTTAGTTTAATTTTCTTTTCTTATACATGTATTCATTATAAATGAAATGTTATTATAACCCTTGGTACCAAATCTGCAGTAACCCTTCCAAAAATGGAGACATTTTAACATTTTTCATATTTGACAGGACAATCGTTAGGCTAAAAGTTTCACAGGTTGGGGATGGTCCTCATAAATGGGCACTATCACTAGTTATGGTTATTATATCCAAAATCAGGTATCAATCTTCATGCAGTGATAAAAAAAAAAAAATTTAATATTTTATCATAATGACGATCATGGTGCAAACATTCTTATAAATTCCATCATTAAAATTGGGATATAATGTACAGTACAACCTGTGTTATCCGACACACTGAGGGACCAGAAAATAATGTCCGATTAAGCAGGGTGTCGGAATACTCAGGTTTTTTCTGCAATGATAGGCATATTATGGGACCATGAAAATGTGTCGATTAAAGCAGGATGTTGGAATACTCAGGTGTTGGATAAGGCATGTTACACTTTATATGTTTTGAGGTATAATACCAATAAATGTCTAGAAAGGCTATTATATTTGACTTAAAGCTGTTAGGCTCTAATAGCCTTTTAAGACATCATAAATATATTTGGACTAGATTAAACCCAGAACTCGTTAATTATTCCTGCCTCTTCTGTCGCTGTGCCTACATAGGTTAACCTACATGTTCATGTCCAAGAACAAAATTGAAGTTCCTTTTTTTTTTAATAATTATTCAGTTTATTGCACAATTGGTTGTTAACAAATACCCTAAAAGGTACAACTATCTCAAATAGGTTTATCCCTGTGTGTGGATTATCAAATGAACCAGGGGATTCACAAGATAAACTTGAAGTTCCTACCTGCAATGACCTGGTTGCTGAAGGCCTAGGAATATACCATCAAAGTAACAAATTAATGAGAATGGAATCTTCCACAACCCACAGATTGTATATAGTCTATACAAGAGGGTAGTTATTCCCTTTACCGTCAGGCGTTGAATTGATTAAAATATTAACCTGATTCGTCAGAGGTTTATTTTACCAGCATTTTTGGAAACGTGATAGATTTTTTTATCGTCTAAAAGAAAGTGTACATTTTATCATCATGAACCAAAAATTACCGTTAACTTCATTTGGCAAGAATTTTTACCATTATTCATTATGAAGGTATCCACATTACAACCCTAAACAAATCCTTGGCCTTGCACAACACTCAACAGGAGGGCGGAGGCTGAGTAATTCTAAATTGTAATTTTTAAGTTTTAAAGGAAAAACAATAATGGGATCTTAAACATCACAATGTCAGAATATTTAACATGTTAAATGTATAGAAGAAGAAGATGATATACGAAAATGTTTGTGACTCGATTGATAGATAAGAGTTGTTTTTCGGTCAAAATGTAGGATGCAAGATTGTACAACAAATGTTTGAAATAACAGTTAGACATGGACTTACCCTGACATATTATTTAAAGGAATACTTCCAGCATTTTGTTGATTTACACCTGCAATTTCCCAGGGTTTAGGAGGTGCTGCCATTCCCCCATGGGTTGAAACGGGTGGTTGAGAAAGTTGATAATTTTGGGACTGTGAAATGTAAAAATAAGTCAATGACGGATATGAAGTGAAACAAATCCGGAAAATAAAACGATCTAAATACCAGAAAATATTATATATAATATTATGCCAATTTTTTTTTCTTCGATTCGGACAAAATACGTTCAAATTAATTTATTTTACTTTAAGAGTCCCTATAATTAAGAGTTAGGGTTCATTCTTCAATCTTGGTTATGGTTAGGATAGCTGGTTAGGGAATGTTCTAGGCACAGGCACTTGTCTCAGAAATTGTTTTCCCTATATACCTTGTTATATAGAGGTATACAGGGAAAACAAATTTCGTGTAGTTCTGGCAAGGAATTGTGTAAATATACAATTCCTTGTTCTAGGTTAGTGTTAGATTTTAGAGTTAAATGTGTATTAGTTTTAGGTATGGGTTAGTCGGCAAGT
The DNA here is from genome assembly GCA_019925275.1 of Mytilus edulis. NCBI lineage: Eukaryota > Metazoa > Mollusca > Bivalvia > Mytilida > Mytilidae > Mytilus > Mytilus edulis. The sequence goes on from CM034349.1 coordinate 130,932,009, forward strand.
TTTGGAAAGCTCTATATATGGGTTGGGACCCCTAAAGTAAAAGAAGACCGCTCTATTGAGTCCTATAGAGCTTTCGACCGATTTTTTTGGCTGTATTATCAGAGTTGTGTTGCTTTCACCGGCCTACATTTATATGAAAAGGCAAGTGTTAAAAATTGAAAACGGCTTCAGACAGAATTCAGTCTCCGTGTTGAAAGACGGTTATCAATGCAGTCAAGAGCTTCACAAATCTGACATAACTTCTTGGTTCTCAACTGTTAAAAAATATAGTTTTTTGGCTTAAATAACTGACAGTAAATAAAAACATTTGGAAAATAGAAATGCTTTAATATATCTAACAAATTCAGTAATACAATCTTATCAGGTTGTAATCCGAATACAATCTAAGACATCTAAGAACCGTCCTGTAATACCAACTAATTACACATTACATGGACACACACTGGACATCATTGAATCTAGTAGATACCTAGGAGTTACAATCAGCAATGATCTATATAAACCGATTAAAGCAGCAACATATTCAACAATAGTAAGACCTTCAGTTGAATATGCTTGCACGGTATGAGACCCTACAAAACAGGCTAAAATAAAAGCAATCGAACAAGTACAGAAAGAGCAGCCAGATTCGTAAACAACAACTACACAGACCGCACACCTGGCTGTGTAACAAAAACATCTTTAAAATGGGAAAGCTTTGAAGACCGCAGGAAACAAAATAGAATATGTATGCTGTTTAAAATTCCACATGATCTAATAGACATAGATCAGCACCAATATCTGACGCCAAACGATAGCCGGACCAGAGGTAAAAACCGCTTCAATCAAGAAAGGGCTACAACAGACTCCTTGGACCAATCCTTTCTCAGGCCTAGGACCAGCAGAGACACTTGAACCAACTGCCAACATCAGCGACATCAGATGACACAGTTGAAGGATTCAGAGCTGCCCTAAAGGCATGCTCTGCTTAAATAACACAGTAATATCCTGTACATAATTTTAATTGTGTATATATAGAGAGAACGTTTTAACCTGTAAATAGCCAAGAGAAAACTTTCTGTGTTGTCGACATTGCGTATAGTTTTCGCGGTACCTCGTACATTCAAATATTGAATTCGGTTCATTACCTGGAAGAAGAAGGGTAATGACATATATTTACGGTTATGTTACCCTAAAAAATGCTTCTTTTGGGAAGTGATCATTTTTAAATATCTAAACAAAGTTTTGGCTGTGAAAATTATGTCTGAGAATCTCTTTGGTTATGAACTTCGGTTTTAGAAGCGCTTAGATCTGATCATAAGCTTGAAATTGAATTTGGTCGATTTTTCAAATATTCCACCAAATGAAATTTTAAGAATTTGCAAATACTTCTCTGGCTGTGTTGAAGATGAAATTCATTTTGTAACTTCATTATACCGGTATGTCCCTTAAAATAAAGTATGTCCTTCGACTTGTTCTTGTTCTATAATACAATATTGTATGATTTGACAGCACAAGTACAAAATATTTAAAAAAAAACTGTCGATAATATAATAAATGGTCAATATGCATAGATTAAAATACGGTGTAAAAACACATTTTACTATCTACATCTACAATTCCATGGGGGACTCCATTAACCACAGGAACTTTCTCCGATGATTCTCCATCACCGATGACTTGTTGGGTACGTTTAGATAGGATACACTTGTGTAATTGTGTAATTGTCCATACAATGCTGTAGTTTAGCAGGCATATGTGTGGCTGTGGGACACGATCAAAGACCTTAAAAAAATCAAGGATAACCATACCTTCTCTGTCTAGAGCTGGTGCAAGCTCATGACAAAGCTGGATGAGTTAATTGAGTTTCACAACTTCATCTTGCTTTGAAACCATGCCAAGAAAAATATACATATGGTTAAAATAGAAATCCACAAAATAAAGGAAGATTTCAAACTTTCAAAACAACATTCAAAAACATCAGACAGATATGTTGAGTCTTTGTCATAGGCATTTAAAACAGACATAGTTTAAGATGCATGATTTTTTTTTACTGATTTGTTGTTAGTGGCTTTGAACTAGCTGTCAGTAACTGAGAATGCTCTCAGATCTGTACTTAATGTCTTTTTGTTGTTGTAGTATTTGTATTTGTATCCATCTGATGAGTATAAATATAAAAAAAGAAGATGTGGTATGATTGCCAATGAGGCAACTCTCCACAAGAGATCAAAATAACAACTACAGGTCACCGTACGGCCTTCAACATTGAGCAAAGCCCATACCGAATAGTCAGCTATAAAAGGCCGCCTTTTTAACTGATTTTTTTAGCTCGTTCTCATGTTGTACTTTTACATAATTAATATACTAGGTACTGTAGGCTTTTTGGAAAATTATTCGGTCTGCATTTGAAAAAATGAGAGAGTTATTGATATATTATGAGAAAATGGACATATGAGAATTTTTTTTTTTTTAAAAGCCACCGACCTCCCAGAGAGGTGTTGCAATGGCTTCTTTAGTGTACAGAGAGCGTAAGATCTTCACCTTACGAGACATTGGTTAACAATGAATAGTATTCAGTAGGACTGAAAATTTAAACAAAGCGTTTGATACTTATAGCTTAAGAGTGAGGGCCAATAGCATCTATGTACGAAAAGGGTAGCTGAATGGTCTTGTAAACGTACTAACACGGTTAGTTTTCCATGTTTAGTACATATGACACCCCCACCCCCAACACACACACACATATGCTACACGCATGTGATTATGTTAAAATCCCTCAACCTTAATTACCCCTTTAACAGAAAAGACGTCTACGACTTTTGTCAAAAGAATACAATGGGATTTGGGGTAGTTCCCGGTTGAATCGTGTCTTGTTGACTTTATCCTTGTATTTTAGCCTTACTTTATTATTGTCGTGGACTAAACTACTATATAGCAGTTAAGTGGTTTGTCATATTTTATCAATCACCAGGACATCCGGTCAAACCGGACAACAGTTTAACTCTACGTTATATTTCCTTAAAAGATGTAGAAAAAAAGGAGGAACGTTGATATTAAAAACAAACATGCCGCTTTTCGTATCAGGAATCCAAGTGGACATTTGTGACAAATTTCAAAGATAGATGTTTTTGTGTATCAAGGATTATAGTACACATGCCGACAAACAGTAAAATGAAGTTTTCAATTTGTGTGCCCAAATTTTCAACGGTTGTGATTTTGTTTTATTTGTATATTGCTGTATTATTTGTGTCAACAAATGGAGGTACGTATGTTCTGTCTTTGCACATTCGCTTTTCCTTAAGGAACGGTTTCGTAAATCTAAACACAAGTACGGATGGTTCAAGCACGCGTATATGTTAACGTGCAGGTTTCAAAAACGCAATATTTGAAAAAAGTATAGTGCTTTTACCAATAAAAAGTAACAAGTTGACTGAACCACTGAGTCTGTCCAGTAATATACGGGTATGACAATTTCCGATGATTGCTTGTCTACCAGATCCAATCTAGGATGTTATGATGTTAGTCCCATTATTTCGAATCGATCCTTTGACTCACGGGGCATATTGCCTAGGATGCAAGTAATTTGATATCGTAAGAAAACCCGCAAATAAAAGCGGCTAAATATACCCCACATATTTCTGACATACTACTTTTGAACTAAGATTTTGTGACAGCATCAACTTTGGCAAACATATTGTTTATTGATGATTATTGCATGTAGTGACAGTTTTACATAAATATATGATTGGAACTTAAAAAAACCCACCATCACTAGATAAAAACATGATATACACAGTCGGATATGGTGTGAGCAAGTATGATATTGAAGATGCAGAGCAGCGGGGCATGCGGCATGATGGCAATAATGCCACATAAGTTTCTTTTGAACCCGTTTGAAAATCTCATTTTTATCATTTACTTAGCTAAAACCAATTCGTCATTCAGAACACAATTTTGCAGAAATATAGATGAGAAGGTATAGTTTTAGTAAGGATTTGTTTATCGAAATCCGTGATTTTAAGTGAAACAGTTCAACTGCACTGCATGATATAAAATTGTAATATCACTATTATGAGTATCAGGATTACATATATCCGGGTTAAACAGAGACATTTTATACATATGGTCTCTGGTTTAAAGAGTGAAAGTCACAATTATGATTCCACCGTCCAAAATACCTCGTGATTGCTTATAGGAGTTTTTTCTTAAAATATGTAGTTTTTGAAATGGCCGGATCCGCCCCTGGACAGGGTTCTTTTTAATTTTGACATGATCAACTAAGTTGAACTAGAGTTGAAACTAAAACTTGAAAAAGTTTATCAATTAACTTACTTTAGAACTGTGTATACATATACATATATACGAGTTTGAATTGAAAACTACGTTCAAACCTATGATTGCGTTGGATAAAAACCGCAATAATTTTATACGAGTGCATGTAATACAAATTTCGTTGTAGAAGGGTCTAAATACAGCACAATTTCAAATAACATTTTCCAAAAGACCAAAGAAAGTAGAGAAGTAGATTTAAACAAAACGCATTTGACTAACAGGTCGAACAACTGATGTTCTTTAACCCTGCCGACTGCCATTTTCGATTGCCAAATAAAATTGATCACAAGATGTAACAAAATGGATCTTAATATAAATTTAATACTAAACAGAAAACAATTAACTTGTGGCCACGAGATTTATCTCTACAACAGATTTATCCATCGGATCACCAGCAATATTTATAAAAGAGTAACAAGTTGACTGAACGATATTTGTCACGATATCTCAGTAGAATTGTCGAATCCCGGCGAGGGCCTTGAAGAACAACAAAATTGAGAAAGCAAATTTACAGATCTAACATTGTTGGGTTGATGCACAGTGGTTGATGTAAAGTTTGTATATACATAATGTACACATCCATGACACGATCACCATCTTTGCTGGTGATCCGATTGATAAATTTAATGTAGAGTTGTCACTGGCTCATACGTACTTATATATATAATCAGGGGCGGGTCCAGGTAAGGGCGTAATGGGAGTACGCCCCCCCTTTAAAAAAAAAAAAAAAAAAAAAAAAAAAAAAAACTATCGTTATAATCTGCTAGTATTGTATTGAATGATGGCAATTTATCATATTCATTAATTAAACACATACTCTGATTTCTTTTTATACTGATTCCCCAATTTGATGGGTCATCATCAACCGTAAAATTTCGTTTCTCGGAGTCCGGCGTGTTCGACTCTGCGATTAGTATCCATTGTTGTTGATGTGATAAAGAATTCGCAAAGATGTCGATGTCAAAAACAAAACGTCAAAAGACCTTAAAATCGTATCAAGGTGTCTTGGACACCTTTTTTAAACAACCAAAACGGTAAGTAAATCAGTATAATACATGAATTTTGGTTGTTTTGTGTGACACTAACTTTGATTCCCCATAGCCATTCTAAATATACCGGGGGGGGGGTATATTACTATATATACGATACTGGGTATATTCTGACAAAAGGGGTTGTATTTTCAGCTAAATTGTCTAAAATGGGGTTATTTTTTTACGCGTTGCCTTGGAAGGGGTCACTCAGATTTGACTATGATATCCAGAACGGGGTTCAAACCTATGATTGCGTTGGATAAAAACCGCAATTTTTATACGTGTGCATGCAAAACAAATTTCTTGGTAGAGTGGTATAAATACAGCACAAACAACATTTTCCGTCGGTCCGTCCATCCCGGTCGTTTTAATACAATAACTCGAGAACGGATACACGTTTTTAACATTTGCACAGTTCAATGTAGTTGTTTAGTGTTAATATTAAATCCATGTTTAGCAAAATCTACGAACTATTTTTGTGAGAAATTACAGTTTTATAGTACACTATTTGCCATCCCCTTATGCGTGGCGAGGTATCACTTGTATATGTTTTGTCAGTATACTATATTATTACCCTTTAAACCTTCTCAGTCTTTATATACGCAACTCCTGCTACATTAGAGACATTCAAGAATATCTCCCCTGCATTGTCTTCCATCGGCCACGCGTCAGAGGGGCATGGAAATGGTGGCCTCTGTTCGTCCGTCACACAGTGACTATTTTGTGTACACAACTCCTCTGAAACCTTGGACGGATTCGTTCATTTTTTTTGCAGGATTGTTTAACATGACATGTATCATGTGTGTCGTTCAACGAAACCCGAACTTAATCACAAATAGAGGGATTACTTCATAAGTTGATCCTCATTTGTTGAAATTCAGGAGCTTCTGAGTTTCCCCATGGACCCTCAACCGTAATCACGCCTCTCGTTCATAAAATCCTGGCCTAGGTATTGAAATGTTAAGTTACTCCTTATACCCTTGAGTTTGGAATTTCTCGTTATTGGTCTACTGCTGTTAAGATCCATCCAATCATTTTAATATACCATAGACAATTAATGGAGAAAACTCGGCATAAAAAATGTCACACCCTGACACTTTAACTATAAAATATACATGCTCCAAGTCAGGAACCGTTACATTAGTGCAATTCTCTATTATTTTATGTTTTTAAGCCAAAAAAGGTCCAAAAAAATTTTCGCCTCGCTTCGCTCGGCGAAATATTTTATTCTACGCCCCCCCTTTCAAATATCCTGGACACGCCCCTGATAATAGTATACGGACACTCGTGACTGACTGTACAGATCGTTCGATTCGGAAACAGTTCCTGTCTGTCCCATAAAAAGTTTGGTTGTTAGTTTAATGACTTCCTGTTCTATCAATCTTGTTGTATGTTAAAAATATCAAAAAAGGCTGAACTTGTTCGAACGCCAGAAACACTTCTTGTTAAGTACAGGAGGACTTTTAGAAATGAAGATTCTGGCCTGATAATGACTGAAAAGAAAACATAACATAAAACATGAAATACGACGTAACAAGATTGCAGGTTGACTCCACAGGCGCTTGGGTGTGATACAGATATTTGAAAAAAAAAAAAAAAAAAATGTTGATTAAAATATTCAATTTTCTATATTTATTATACATATCTATCACTTCTGTGCATGTCTCACCTAGTTTGGATAGATTTAAGTGACTCAGAGAAAATACCCCACGGAATTTTACCATCCATAGATGATACCAGAGACATATAAGAGGGGGGGCAAGGGGTTTAACTGTTATGCTGTCATATCCAGAAATCAACGCCACTTTGCTTATTTGAATATTATACTAAAGAAATCGGATACGGGTCACGGAAATTACATTAAAATGAAAGGGAATTTTGTAAAAAGATGTCTTTTTAAATTTTAATTTAAGTGATAGACAGGTTGCCGGGGCAGAAAATGAATATACACAACAATATACACCATTTAAACGAAACATAATGACTGTTGTTGCAAAAATACAGGTTCCTGAGCTATTTTAAAAATCGAAGCGAGAGGCTTTTAATATTGCAGTGTAAAATACAGGCTAAAATGGCTGAAACGTCAAATTTGCAGACTTCGTGTTGAAAATTGGCTACTAAGGTCATTACAAAAACAGGTTGCCGGGGTGAAATTTGAAACTTGTATTTCCAAAGAATAAGCAAGTCCAAACCTTGTATGTGTAGTCGTTGAACTCTAGGTTCCCACGTAAAGTTAAAATGTCACTATTTCAAGAAGAATAAACTCACGAAAGCACGAAAAATTCACTAAATTCGCGTTTATTGTTTTGATTTTGACCGCCTGACAACTTTACGGAAATATCAAAGTGATTGTAAATAAGGACTCTGTGACGGGCAACTTATAATATCCGTGTTTTAAAGATTTTAATGATTATTACGATATCAAGCCAGTCCAGTTCAAGCTACTATCACGTGGTGCAATTCTCATTTACATATTATGAATATTAATAAGAAAAACCACTACTAATTTCTGGCTATGGTTATGGGGCATTTTAATTCTTTGTTATCTGTTATTCTGAAAATATATTTACTGTTAGCTGTTATTGTCTTATTCTTTGTTATCTGTTATAGGACTATTATCTATTTTGTTATATGTTATTGTGAGAATCTATTTGCTGTTAACTGTTATTGAAAATTGGAATGTTAGAATTTTGACAGCCAATCTTCCGTCGAAATTGAAGATAATTGAAAATTGTGATTTGAATGGATAAAAGTCTCATTGGCACGCTTACCGCATCTTTTAAGTTATAACAATGTATATCTATTTGGGTCTTTCTACTGGTAATATCGGGTGGACCTGTATTTGCAGAAGAATTTCAGTAACATACATCACATAAACATATAAAATCAATTGGACCCAGGACCATTCCAGTATATATTATTATTATCCTTTGTAATAAATTCCATTGTCTGTGAACATGTAGCAGTTTGTACAAATTATAATTCACTTATTACTTGTACAATAACTTATAGTATGGATTTTGTTATATAAAAGGCATTGGTACTCCCTATAGAATTTTTTATTCAACGACCACATAATAATCTTTATGTTGTACTATTGTCCCTGATTTGGGGAGGATTGGACACCAACTAGCATGCTAAAGTTGACGCAGTCACTCCTGACTTGGAAATAGGCACATACAGAATGTGACTCAGTCACATTCTGTATGTGCCTATTTCCAAGTCAGGAGCCTGGATTCAGTGGTTGTAGTTTGTTACTGTGTTACTAAGTTTCTCGTTCACTATTTTGTGGATAAATTAGGCAGTTAGTTTTCTCCTTTGAATTGTTTTACATTACTAAGTGGTGTGGGTTTGAATTATGGCTTTGGGAATTATACAACATCTTTTTCTTTTAGCATTTAAATTATAAGTGCTACTCCCTCTCTTTTCATTTACATAAAGAGAATCATGATCACCATATTTTTAAAAGCTTTTTAGCTGCTTCACATGGCGAAAATTGAAGCTCAGAAACCATTGATGCAAATACAGATGTGTCTTCAGTTTAATTTTTTGACAAATACCCTTTTTAAAATCCTTCAGCTTCTCCATTGCTGTACCCAAATTTTCCATATATTATAATTTCACATAAGATACATGATTGGTTTTTCACTTGGTGTCATCCAAATTTTTACTACATGTAGGTCCAATTTCTATTATACTATGATATCAGAATTGTCACTTGAGTCAATTTCTATTATCAGAATAACCACAACTGGCATGCGTGTTTCAGTTACATGTCCTGTCTCCACTGATCTGGGTATTTTTGTATTTTATAAGTAAGTTTTATCATGAGGTCATTAAATAAAAAAAATATATTGTGCATCAATGTTTTTTTTATTACTTGTAAAGTATAGTTTCAGAAAAAAAATAATTTAAAAATCAAATTGATAATAAAGTGTCACTGCGCTGCACTATTTTCAAAAATTAAATAAAAAAATCTAAATCATTAAAAATTGATCCCTCAAATGCCCTAGATTAAAAATATTCCTATATCAAAAACAGAAACTAGTAATTTCGTTCAGAAAAATTCAACATCTAAGTTACGGAAAAAAAATCAACCAAGGCAGAACTGCCTCAACGGCCGAAACGTCTTGTTTGCACAAATTTTCTAGGTCCATACCACAAGTTATATACTAAGATCTACGAGTCATCTACTGGATTGGTCTTTGACAGATTTATTTTCACATTTCATTACTGTTATCTGTTGTTATCCCTTTTCAATTCCTTGTTATCTGTTTTTCACCAAATCAATTCACTGTTTTGCTGTTATGGGGACCCCCCTTGCCCCCCCTCATATAATACAATTGTATTATATGTCTCTGATGATACTCTTTGGCACGTAAACCATTCCATTCTCAATTTTATGTCTGTTGATAAAGTAGATTATTTAAAGCTGATATGATTTATGAAATTTTATAAAAAAAAATACTAATAACACAGAGACCAATAATGGCATCCGGTTTTTGCTGGAATCCAAAGAGTAGACTGAATAACCTGTCTCTTGTCTTATTAATTTGTCATTTAGATTAAAAACTCAAATAAAAGATTTTACTCTGATTTTCCCTCTGCCCTAATCAGTTTAATGATTTTGGTTAAGATGTTAATAAACTATTTAGTTATGGTCACTTTAACTTAAATTCATAATAAAAGAGTGACCAGAGAAAAATAATGTTTTTCCAATTCTTGAACCAATGCATACAAACATCATAAACTTAGTCTTCTGTGCAAGATTTTATCATATTTTTCACATAAATTTCTTATAATTGTCAATATTTTTTTCGATCGGTCAGTGTTGTGAAAATATGGCAGGTAATTAAAGTTCGTGTTTTGAAGCCGAAGTTTAACGATTGTCACCTGTTTGTCAACAAACAACAAAAAAGCATGGATATTGAGCACATGTTTAACATGTACAATCAGATAATAGCTTATTTTAAGGACATCCATGCGTATTGCGATCACCGGATTTTTACTAGATGGGTCACACTGAGGTCACTTTGCATACAGAAAATATGTTGGGGAATCGCTTCTTAAAGGAAGCAATTAAAATAAAGTAAACTTCTTCTAAATATGAACAATTAAAGAATTTTGTTCAGAAGAAAGTATATGTACATTAGTTTTATAATGAAAACTATCCGTTGAGTTATAAAAAAACATATGCATTATTTTTTTTTAATTTGAGGTTTCTTATGACTTTAAAACCGGGTACATATAGATAGAGGAAGATGTGGTGTGAGTGCCAATGAGACAACTCTCCATCCATATAACAATTTATAAAAGTAAACCATTATAGGTCAATGTACAGCCTTCAACACGGAGCCTTGGATCACACTGAACCAAAAGCTATAAAGGGCCCCAAAATTACTAGTGTAAAACCATTCAAATGGGAAACTTTTTAAATGATGTGTCAAATTATTGTTTTGATCAAATTCCAATGATCACTGAGCATTGAAATGTGATACGTCATTGTCCAAATGTAGTTAGAAATCAGTACATACTCAGGTTAAAGTTTATGGTGAAGGTAATTTACCATGAAATTGTGGTTACATCAACCTGAAACTTTATAGAACATTTACACCACATATTTGTAACGTGTAGCTCTAGGACATGTTTTTCAACAAACTTTCGGCATACCCATGGGAACCAATTGTGCCCTCTTCTTTCTGACTCGATCCTTTATTCTTATGAGGCTGACTTCATACAGGAACTTTTTCCATGTAGAATGAAAGAAAAGAAGTTACCAGTAGCAACATCATTTAACTTTACTTTCCCCTATATAGATGATTTTCTCTCACTAAATAAATCAAAATTTGGTGACTATGTAAAACTCATCCATCACATCACACTTGAGATAAAGGATACAACAGATGCAGTTAAGTCTGCCTCATATCTTGACTTACATCTAGAAATTGTCAATGAGGGTCAGTTGAAAACAAACATTATTGTCAAAAGAGATAATTCCATCTTCCCAATTGTGAACTTTCCATTTCTCTGTAGAAACATTCCAGCAGCGCCTGCATACAGAGTATATATCTCCCAATTGATACAATATTCTGGGGGTATTGTATTTCCTACCTCCATTTACTTGATAGAGAGTTGCCACTCACAAGGAAGCTATTAAACCAAGAGTTCCAAATGGTGAAGTTTATATCGTTCCTTTGTAAATTTACGAACGCCATCACCAGTTGGTTGACTGCTTTGAAATATCTGTTTCCCAAATGATATTGGATATGTTCCTTATGTCTTAACTACAATCCATTCCCTTTTCATGAATTCGACCTACCTAATTTGGAAATTTGAAAGTGCAAGCAGGACATTGTGTCCATACATTGTGTTCTATGGACTTGTTTAACTGTTATATATAACTGCAATTTCTTTTTTTTAATTTAGAATTGAGCAAATGTTATATATATGTCATATTTCCATTTATAACTGCAAGAACTTTTTGATAAAAATAAAATCGAAAAAATCAGCAATTAATGTAAAATTTGAACATATATTTGATCAATCAAACAGCTGAACTGTCTTTCTTGCTACAGATGTGTTTCCTCAAGGCTATTTTAAATATTTCAATAGAATTCAATGCAGGGATTGCTTATTAGATATTTTAACTGAAAAAGTACAAATTCTATGTCTTATTGCATACAGGAAGGATTGGCAATATTTATTTTGAAATTGAAATATTAATCTGGGAATAAAAAAATAAAATAATAAGGAATCAAAATAGATTTTGAATTCTTATTTTTCTCAGTACAACTGTACTAATTAAGTGAAGTCGGTACTTAATATGCTCAAATAGTTTTTTTGTGTTTTTATTTTCTTTCCTACCAGAACATATATTATATGGGGGGGGGGGGGGGGGGGGGGGGGGGGGAGCTGACTGCCTTAAGAGAGGACTCTCATTGCTTCAGTGATTCACTGAATAATTAAATAACAAAAATCCCACAAAAAGGGGGGGGGGCAGGGCAGTGGTTGTCAATTGTTTTTTCTCAATGATTTTTGTCTCGCCTTGACTGCCTTAAGAGAGGACCCACTAAGTCATTGCTTCAGTGATTCACTAAATAATTAAGTAAAAAAATCCCACAAAAAGGGGGGGGGGGCAGGGCAGTGGTTGTCAATTGTTTTGTCTCAATGCTTTTTGTCTCGCCTTGATGGAGTCAAAAGTGAGACATAGGTATGCTGTTTCCGATTCGGCAATGGCAATGGCGTCAACAATGTATTTGTTTGTGATTGGGTCTAGTTTATGGTGAACCACAATTGGTAGGTCAATCATATTTGGTATGCAGTTGTATAAGATTGGCACATCTCAATTCCATTGAGATTATTTGGCCCTACCCCCTCAATCATGGTCTATTCGAAACTTTTGCTTATTTTAAATGTATTAGTTTGTGATTAGGTCAGTTTATGGGGAATCACAAGTGGTAGGTCAATGATACTTGGTATGCAGTTGTATAAGCATTGGTATATCTCATTCCCATGGAGATAATTTGGCTCTGCCCCCTTAGTCATGGTCTATTGACTTTGAAAATTTTTGTAAGTTATCATGTATTAGTTTGTGCTTAGGTCAGTTCAAGAGGAACCATCAGTGGTAAGCCAATGTTAATTGGTATTCAGTTGTATAAGCATTGGCACATCTCATTTCCATGGAAAATATTTGGCCTTACCCCTCAGTCACAGTCTAATGACTTTGAAACTTATCTTAGTTTACATGTATTCTTTGTGGTTAGATCAGTTTAAGATGAACTGCTAATGTTAAATCAATGATATTTGGTATGCATATTTATTTACATTTGCAAGTATTGTTTCCATGGAGATTATATATAGCCCCACCCCCTCTTCATGCTTCATTGACTGAAAATTTTACATGTTTTAATTTTTAACCGGATTTTTGTGACAAAAATGTCGGTTATTGATTTGGGGATGTACGGCGGGCGACCGGGCGGTCGGGCGGCCGGGTGGGCGGCAATCAAATGTTGTCCATGCATTAACTCATGAACCGTTCAGCCAAAGCTTTTAAAATTTTAATATGTTGTTACTGACAACTAAATGAAGGTCAAGTTCAATAATGGCGATTTTGACTTTTACCGTTCAGGAGTTATGGTTCTTGAAAGATTGAAAAATGGAGTTTTCAGTCGTGTCCGTGCATCAACTCATGAACTGTTCTACCAAAGCTTCCCAAATTTTAATATGTTGTAACTGATGACAAAATAGAGGTCAAGTTAAATAATGACGATTTTGACTTTTACCGTTCAGGAGTTATGGTTCTTGAAGGATTGAAAAATGGTGTTTCCAGTCGTGTCCGTGCATTTTCTCATGAACCATTCAACCAAAGCTTTTGAAATTTTTATATGTTGTTACTGATGACAAAATAAAGGTCAAGTTCAATAATGACGATTTTGACTTTTACTGTTCAGGCGTTATGGTTCTTGAGAGATTGTAAAAATGCTATAATGGCGTTTCCATTCACGTTGTTGCATTCACAGGGACTCGGTTAGCAGATTAAAATTTTGTAAATCAATGTTTTTAATTTATTTTTTATTATTTCCTGTCTATTTGCATTACTATATTAACGTATTTAACGTTGCCATCACTATTTCTTTGTTTTCTGGCAATGTGCAGTTTACTATCAATATCCATATACTGAAAAAACCTAGTATATGGATATGGATAGTAAGGCAGCAACCATTTGATTTTCTGGGGGGGGGCTATGGGTTTTTTTTCTGGACAAATTTTTTTTTTCGCCTGCGGCGAAAAACAATCTATTTTTTTCGCGACAAGTCGAAAACAATTTTTTTCTTTCAATTTTAGCATTACATATAGTGGCAGCTGAGGGTGAAACAAACAATTTTTTTTTCTCAGAATCAAAAACAAATAATTTTTTTCTCCAAAAACTGGAAACAAACTTTTTTTCCAAAAAAAACCATAGCCCCCCCCCCAGAAAATCAAATGGTTGGTTGCTGCCTAAACTGCACATTGCCAGAAAAATCAATGTTTTTAATTTATTTTTTATTATTTCCTGTCTATTGCTTTACTATATTAACGTATTTAACGTTGCCATCACTATTTCTTTGTTTTCTGGCAATGTGCAGTTTAGGCAGCAAAAGTTTGTTTCCAGTTTTTGGAGAAAAAATTATTTGTTTTTGATTCTGAGAAAAAAAAATTGTTTGTTTCACCCTCAGCTGCCACTATATGTAATGCTAAAATTGAAAGAAAAAAATTGTTTTCGACTTGTCGCGAAAAAATAGATTGTTTTTCGCCGCAGGCGAAAAAAAAATTTGTCCAGAAAAAAAACCCATAGCCCCCCCCAGAAAATCAAATGGTTGCTGCCTTACTATCCATATCCATATACTAGGTTTTTTCAGTATATGGATATTGATAGTAAACTGCACATTGCCAGAAAACAAAGAAATAGTGATGGCAACGTTAAATACGTTAATATAGTAAAGCAATAGACAGGAAATAATAAAAAATAAATTAAAAACATTGATTTACAAAATTTTAATCTGCTAACCGAGTTCCTGTGGTTGCATTTACTCATGAACCATTCAATCTAAGCTTTTCAAATTTTAATATGTTGATACTGATGACAAAATGAAGGTCAAATTTGATATTGACGATTTTCACTTTCACCATTCATCAGTAATGGTTCTTGTGATATTGCCAGGACACAAATAAATATTAATAAATCTGGTTTGCTGTCGTTGTGACAGCCTCTTGTTATATTTAGATTTGGGAACAATTTATAACAAGTCAATGAATTTGGTATGCAGTTGTATTAGCATTGGCACATCTCATTTACATGGAGATTGTTTAGCCATGTAACTCAGTCATGGTTCATTGACTTTGAATGTTTGCAAAACTTGTGTAAGATGTTAAAGAATTGCTATTTTGAGTTTGATTTCAACATTTGCATAATCAAAATTACAAAAAGGCGAGACATATCTCTGTGATAACAGTTTATTTGTCATTTAGGGAATTTTATATTAATAGCAGATTCTTGAAAGTCTGTTTAATCTTCTTACAAAATTGAAAAATAATTTCAAAGTAGATACATTTTAGAGCAATGACATCAATATTTCTATATTTGAAGACTGTATATATATAAACCAATCGATGTCTATGGTTTTTGTGTCACTGTATTGCAGTCGGACTTATTTTTACCCAGCATTTCCTTAAAAACCATAAAAAGACATTAATATTTCTTTAAGGCACTTTCATTTTCTTGCCAGATTTTTATAAAATTTTATGTCAAAGGTTTATATCCCCAATGTCTGGAACATGTTTTGAAATAGGTCAACTATGTTTAAAAGAGTTTTACCCCTTGGTATTAATATTAACTATATGAAAAATTGCATAATAATAAAGGACTATCTAGCATACATTTCTTAAAGGATAGTTATTGTCCCTTAGAAATGAAAATTGTATAGAAAATTGCATTGTAAGCAATTCTCAATTGGACAATTCTAGCCAGATATTTATAAAATTTAAATCTAAAGGTTCATATCATCAATTTTTCGAACAAGTTTGAAATCCGAGTGTCAATCAACTATTTTCAAAAGTGTTCTGCATAACCCTTGGGAATATTAATGATATAAAAACTTGCATTGACATTGCAAGCACTGTTAAACCTGCATTTCTTGTAATATTATTAGAAAATTGCCATCAAAGGTTAATATCAGCAATGTGTGAACTTGAGGTGAAGTTAGTTAACAAATTAGAGCTGATGAATTTTTTCCAAGGTGTTATGTACCTCTTACTTATATTAAACATTGCACAGTAAGCCCTTTCACATCTACATTTCTAGTTGAATTTTTATGAAATTAATATCATTGAATTAATTATTAGCAAGGGTTTGTAAGAATTCAGACCAAATATTTTTACAAAAGAAATGCCCTAAGAAATAATATTATGAATGGAAAATAACACTATAAACAATTCCTTGCCTCATTTTTAGCTCACCTGGCCCTTAAGTGAGCTTTTCCCATCACTTTGCGTCCGGCGTCCGACATCCGTCGTCGTTGTTAACTTTTACAAAAATCTTCTCCTCTGAAACTGCTGGGCCAAATTAAATCAAACTTGTCCACAATCATCATTGGGGTATCTAGTTTAAAAAATGTGTCCGGTGACCCGGCCAACCAACCAAGATGGCCGCCACGGCTAAAAATAGAACATGGGGGTAAAATGCAGTTTTTGGCTTATAACTCAAAAACCAAAGCATTTAGAGCAAATCTGACATGGGATAAAATTGTTAATCAGGTCAAGATCTATCTGCCCTCAAATTTTCAGATGAATCCGACAACCCGTTGTTGGGTTGCTGCCCTGAATTGGTAATTTTGAGGAAATTTTGCTGTTTTTGGTTTTTATCTTGAATATTATTATAGATAGAGATAAACTGTAAACAGCAATAATGTTCATGAAAGTAAGATTTACAAATAAGTCAACATGACCGAAATGATCAGTTGACCCTTTAGGAGTTATTGCCCATTTTAGTCAATTTTTAACCATTTTTCGTAAATCTTAGTTATCTTTTACAAAAATCTTCTCCTCTGAAACTACTCGGCCAAATTAATTCAAACTTGGCCACAATCATCTTTGGGGTATCTTGTTGGAAAAATGTGTCCGATGACCTGGCCATCCAACCAAGATGGCCACCACGGCTAAAAATAGAACAGGGGTAAAATGTAGATTTTGGCTTATAACTCTGAAACCAAATCATTTAGAGCAAAACTGACAAGGAGTTAAATTGTTAATCAAGTCAATATATATTTGCCCTGAAATATTCAAATGAATTGGACAACCGGTTGTTGGGTTGCTGCCCTCCAATTGGTAATTTTTAAAGAAATTTTGCCGTTTTTGGTTATTATCTTGAATACTATTATAGATAGTGATAAACTGTAAACAGCGATAATGTTCAGCAAAGTAAGATCTACAAATAAGTCAGCATGACCTAAATGGTCAATTGACCCCTTAAGGAGTTATTGCCCTTTATAGTCAATTTTTAACCATTTTTCATTAATTTGGTAAATATATGTAAATTTTTACCAAATATTTTTCTCTGTTACTAATGGGCAAAGTTCATTATAGATATAATTGTAAGAAGCAAGAACGTTCAGTAAAGTAAGAACTTCAAACACATCACCATCACCAAAATACAATTTTGTCATGAATCCATTTGTGTCCTTTGTTTAATATGCACATAGACCAAGGTGAGCGACACAGGCTCTTTAGAGCCTCTAGTTTTTGTAAGATATGTATTAATACTTTAAAAGAACCGAAATAATTTTTTGGGAGTTTTTGCCCATGGGCAGGTAAAAATGTGCAATGTTTGGGACATTGAAAAGTTGCTCAATTATCTTTATACAATAAAAAATTTGACAGGAACTGTTATAGTGTGATCAGTGTTTTGTTTTGTTGTTGAGTTAACTGTAGACTGGATGATGTACATGTAGAGCTTAACATATATTGTACAGACATTAGTCTGTTGTTGAAATTTGAATGCTGATGTTCAGATGCCTTTACACTTTTATGTCTTTGGGTTTTGGTCTTGTTTGTTTATATACTATATCTCCTTATATTCGTGCACACTTATGACCATCACAGTGATGTCTTTTGATCACATGGACTGATCCCTAAAATATGAACATCTAACTAAGTGTATCTTCTCTGTTGTGATGTTACATTATTGTTTCAGATAAGGGAGAAGGTTTGGTACCATTAAAACATGTAGTCCCGCTGCAATTGATTGCACCTGTCCTAAGTCAGGAATCTGATGTTCAGTAGTTGTCGTTTGTTGATGTTGTTCATAAGTGTTTCTCGTTTCTTGTTTTTTATATAGATTAGACGGTTGGTTTTCCGGTTTAAATGGGAAAAAAGTATTTTTTTGGGGCCCTTTATAGCTTGTTATTTGGTGTGAGCCAAGGCTTCGTGTTGAAGACCGTACCTTGACCTATAATGGTTTACTTTTGAAAATTGTGACTTAGAAGGAGAGTTGTCCACATCTTCCTATATCTATATAGTTATCCTTGTTTTATTTTGCTGTTTAAATAGATTTTTCCTTTTAATTTGATGAAAATGAATAATCTCATACTAGGGGAGGATTTGTTGCTGATTTAAAAAAAAAATCTTAGATGAACAAATGGTGTACCATGGTATCAAAATTTTACCAGTGATCTTCAACTTTTAAGTCTTTAGGGAAAGATTGATAGAAGATATTAATATTTAATTTGAGTATTAGTATACTGAGTATGAAAGGTATAGGGGTAATTAAAAGTAGATTTACTTTAAGAAAAGATACTGAAAAAGATGGTTATGGGAAGGGGACAAAATGCAGGCGCAGATCCAGAGGGGGGGGGGGGGGGTTCCGGGGGTTGGAACCCCCCCTTTTTTTTGGACGATCAATGCATTTGAATGGGGACATGTAATTGGAACCCCCCCCTTTGTCCTGGGTTAGGAACCCCCCCCCCCCCCCCCCCCCCCTTTTAAAATGGCTGGATCCGCCCCTGAAATGGTATAAAGAGGAAGGTACCTTTGGAATAAATGACAGGAATATAAGGATGATGGGCTTTTAAGAATTGGAGAAAAGAAATTTAGAAAAAGTATTTTTGTAAAGCGCAAAACAGTCTTAGAATGGGAAGTTGAATAGAAGGAAATGGACATATCAATGTGAAATGGAGATTTTTTGCAAAGCTAAGCCAATGATAAAGAAACAGTTCAAGCAAACAGAAAAGAATTTAGTCAAAATTAGTTGGTAGGATATGGTTTATAAAAAAGAAGAGAAAATGATGCAGATGGTATTAAACTTGCTGGAAGGATGAAAGAAATGAAATGAAAAGATAAAGATAAAAAGAACTTTGGAAAAATGAAAGGACCATGTGAATGAAAAGCTCCTTATTTTTCTTTTTTTGTCTTGCATTGACATAGTAAAAACTGAGACTTAAGTATGTTGTTTCTGAGGGCAGCAACAGTAGGGGCCTCAGCGGTGGCTTCACCAATATGATTTCAATATGTTATAGTTTGTGATTATGTTAGTTTAAGTGGAACCACTAATAGTTTATCAATGATATTCCCTATGCAGTTGTATTAACATTGGCAAATTTCATTTCCATGGAAGTAATTTGTCCAGGCCAAGACATTAGCTATTGACTTTTAAACTTTTGCATAGTTTACATGTTAAAGTTTGTAATAAGGTCAGTTTAAGTGGAACAACTTATGGGAAGTCACTAATATATGAAGTTTTATAAGCATTAGCACATCTCATTTCCATTGAGATTACCATATAGCAGGTTATTTTTGCAGGGTGTAAATTTTCGCGGATATAATAAAATCGCCAAAATAAATTCCACTAATTTAAAAGAGCACATGCAAAGGTATTGATAAAAACATTGAATCTGCCAAAATAATAACTTCCAAAATATTTTGTATACCTTATTCAATGAAAATCCTGAAATTTTACACCTGTAAAAATAGCAAGCTACACGGTATGTGGTCATGACTTTTCAGTCATGGTATATTGACTTTGAAACTTTTGTATACTTTTTATCTTTTAAGTTTGTGATAGGTCAGGGAAACTGACTTATGATAAAAATCAATTATATTTGGTATACAATTGTGTTATCCTTTCGTATATCTTAATTCCATGGAAATTATTTGGTCCTGTACCATCAGTCATGCTTTATTAACATTGAGGATTTGGAATATTTTCATTATTTTATTACATTTCAGAGTGTTGCTATTTTCATTTCAACATTTGCAAAATTTTTATCAAATTCTTACAGACAAGACATATCCCTGTATCAGGTTTTTTTTTCTATATATTATCGTTCCCTTTTTAATTTAAAGATTTTTGAAATATTTTTTAATCTCTTTAAAGAGGGAGAAGCACAGAAGTTTGTCAGCAATTTATCAGTACTTAAGCCTTCAAGGAGGAATATGTGAACGTGAAATAGCTGAAGTATTATATAATTTCAGATAATAAAAGGATGTCAAAACCAGACAAGATATACTGATTTAGAATTTTAGCTTTGAGGCCTTGGATTTAAGGAAGTAATTTCCTGTTGTTGGAATAGCATTGAATGACATTGAATTATGTCTGAATTAGATGATTTTAGTCAGACTTTTTAATTGTATGTGACTTCTGCACTTGACAAATCGCAAGCTTGTACTAATGATATTCATTTGTTTCTAGAATTAAACCTTTACAAATAACAGCAACACTTTGGGCTTTTGATATTAATGATGGCTTCTGTTCTAGACATGTTTGTATGTTGCTCTCGGAATATGATTTGTGAGCAACAGATGTGTATATTGGTAAAGGCTATAAGATGGTGAATCAACAGTCTGTACTTTTCTATCAGCTAAGTTTTGATTATGGAATAAAAGTTGATAAATTGAAAAGAACCTGTTGCTATGACTGATTTAAAAATAATTAAGAATTTAAATGATTTTGATTTTAAGATTAGTTACCTGTCATTTACTTTTACAAAAAAATATCAAAATCTTGAGTAAAGCCTAAATTTGGAATTGTCAGTATTAATGATCTTATGGATGTGGTTGTGGCAGAAATAACTGTAATATTTTATCTGTCTATTCGAAATAACATAAAAAATGTGGTGCACACTTTAAAATAACCCACTACGCTACATTTGTTATGTTATTTCTTCATAAAGCTATTTAACCAAGAGTTCCAAAATGGTAAAGTTGAAATCATCCCTTCGTAAATTTAAATCATCCCTTCGTAAATTTTATGGACGCCATCACGAGTTGGTTGACCTAAATGGAATAACCGTTTCACAAATGATATCAGATATGTTCCTTACATCGTAACTACAATCCCCTTCCTTGTCATGAAGGTGACCTACTGAATTAGACTATTTACCGTATTTGTTATAAATAAGCAACACGACTGCTGCCACATGTGGAGCAGGATCTGCATACCCTTCTGAAGCACCTGAGATCACCCCTAGTTTTTGGTGGGGTTCCTGTTGCTTATTCTTCAGTTTTCTATGTTGTGTCATGTGTTCTATTGTTTGTCTGTTTGTCTTCTTTCATTTTTAGCCAGGCATTGTCAGTTTATTTTCGATTTATAAGTTTGACTGTCCCTCTGGTACCGTATCTTTCGTCCCTCTTTTAAATAATTTTCACAATGCAAATTTATTCACTTTATTTTGCCTTCAATTGATGTAGGATTCAATAGTTATAGTTGCTGAGTTAGATAAATGAAAGACATAAAACATATTAAAAGTGAAGAACAAGAAGATAATGATTGAAAAAATGCAATCTTTGCATTATATTTTTTCACTTTTTTTCAGTTGATTTTGTGACAGCCCATAATTATGTTAGTCAAACAAAATTTTTCTATTCATATTGCAGAAGCCAGTTGTGAGCCCAGCACATTTGGACCCAATTGTCTGTATTCTTGTAATTGTGAATTATCATGTGACCAATTGAGTGGAGCTTGTAGTATGTGTAAGCCTGGATGGAATGGACCAAACTGTCAGATGCGTAAGTATTATAATTAGCTTTAAGTATTGTATTGTTGTCATGTGACCGATTGAATGGAGCGTGTAGTATATGTCAACCTGGATGGAATTGACTGAACTGTCAGATGTGAAGTGTTAGAAGCTATATAAGTATTGTATTGCATGATGATTGCCTAAAATTCTATAGCTAGGCTAAGTTTAGTTATCAGTGTTATGGAGGTGGTTGTCAATGTATCTTTTAGTTTAAAAAAAATGTTACTTGATTTACATGATCAATAAATGAAATTAAAGAAAATTAAAGAAAAATCAGTGCATATGTTCCAGACCATATGAGTATTTGGACCGTACGCGTACGGTCCGGACCGTATACGTATACTCATACGGTCCGACCGTACGAGTACGGTCGGACCGTTTGAGTATACGGGTACGGTCCAGTACGAGCTGACCATACATGTTATTTGATCATATGGGTTAAATTGAAACAAGTATTTATCACAATCTTTATTTTAAGTTTTACAAATTGTTATTGGTAATTGATTACAATTAGATAGATAAAATGAACAAACGAACAATTGAAATTAAGTACTTGTTTAATTTTATATCTGAATCCTATTTTGGTACTCTCGCCCAAGGTGACACAATTCAAGTAACGTAATATTTTTTACATTTTCATGTATGCAGTTCATGCATGTTCCTTTGCATTTGCATTTTTTGGTAAAGTTGCTAAATATTCTAAAACAATTGACCTCCCACATTATGTTTACTTCCGATATCTTCAATTAATGTATCACTGATAGACATGCTTAATACAAGAGACTAACAGATTTAATAAGCGTGAATTTAAAACAAAGTTAAAATATAAAGTTTTTGTTTCAATTACAATTGAACTTTTTTAGATTAATTTGATAGCTAAGTTATGTTGATCTGCTATATGCATTTGTAACTAATAAACTTGACCAACTTTTTAATATTAGTCAGACTGTACGCGTACGGTCCGACCGTATGAGTATTTTGAAAAAGTACGCCTACGGTCCAGACCGTACGTGTACGGTCCAAATACTCATACGGTCTGGAACATATATATGCTATATTTATATTTCATATATGTACAGTTTTGATTGATTTTTTTTTAAAGATTTATTAGCTAGATATCTACTATCAGGATGTTGTTTGACAATGTTGACTTCCCAAAAGGGTGACACATAAAATTGAGAATGGAAATGGGGAATGTGTCAAAGAGACAACAACCCGACCAAAATAAAAAAACACAACAGCAGAAGGTCACCAACAGGTCTTCAATGTAGCGAGAAATTCCCGCACCCGGAGGCGTCCTTCAGCTGGCCCCTAAACAAATACATACTAGTTCAGTGATAATGAACGCCATACTAATTTCCAAATTGTACACAAGAAACTAAAATTTTAAATAATACAAGACTAACAAAGGCCAGAGGCTCCTGACTTGGGACAGGCGCAAAAAATGCGGCGGGGTTAAACATGTTTGTGAGATCTCAACCCTCCCCCTATACCTCTAACCAGTGTAGAAAAGTAAAAGCATAACAATACGCACATTAAAATTCAGTTCCAGAGAAGTCCGAGTCTGATGTCAGAAGATGTAACCAAAGAAAATAAACAAAATGACAATAATACATAAATAACAACAGACTACTAGCAGTTAACTGACATGCCAGCTCCAGACTTCAATTAAACTGACTGAAAGATTATGATTTCATCATATGAACATCAGGCACAATCCTTCCCGTAAGGGGTTTAGTATCATACCATCATAACATATATGAGAAGAACATAACCCGTGTCATGCCAACAACTGTTTTTAGAATAAATGTGTTTAGTTCCGACGCAAAGACCTTATCAGTGACTCAATATTAACGCCAAAATATGCAATCTTTAATGACTTGACAACAGTATCGTAATTATATCCCTTCTTAATAAGTCTATTCAAAGGTTTTGTAAGTTTATGAGGTGAATACTGACACCTTTGTGCTTTATAAAGAATATTTCCACATGTTTGGTTCATCTTATCTAAAACCCAGCTGAATACAAAATTTATTTGGACTCAAGCTTTCTATCAAAGTCTAATTTGGTACATTGTAATGGAGGAGATATCATTAATAATATGATCATTATTTGTTTTTAATCAGCTATGATCTTTTAAAGAAAAATTCAGAAATGTTCACAAGAACTTTCATCAGCATCAGTGTTTCTTCGCTCAGAAAGCAACTGTTAATTCCAAATGCATTATTTGACTATTAAATTGTTTTCAAATTCATTATTTAGCTATTTATTTTCATTTTAGACAATGTAGCCATGAATAAACCTACAAGATTAAGGAAATTCCCTAATGAAATGGCTGACCAGTTAGTAGATGGAGATCGGGAAAACACATGTTTGTCTGTTAGTGGCGTAGATACCCAAAGACTAAAAATAGATTTTGGTGTAACAGAGTCATTACATCATATAACAATATTTGACAAACCTAATCGTAAGTACATGTATAGGATTCTTATATTTATATCTGTGTTGTAAGGGAGATAAGTAAGATGATAATTTGAGTCAAAAAATTCATCTTATTGCATTTGAATTTTATCTGGTTTACTTACAGAAGCAAAACTTTGTTAAATTAAGAATGTATAAATACTTTAATAAAATTAACGGTACCAATTTTCGTGCACCAGATGCGCATTTCGACAATACATGTCTCTTCAGTGCATACATGTCAACCTCTGACAATGGGAAATCATGCTATGACATGACATGACATGTCAAAAAGCGTGTGAAAACGCATGATGTAGATGCGGACTTGTTAATATGAATGTGGTAATGTTCATAATTTCATACAAATTTGTGAATATGAAAAAACAATATATATTCTACTGTGAACTTTTATTGTATTAAACAGTGGTCTGTTATGTTGCTTTTAAAGCACCACCACTAGGCACATATTCAAAACAACTGCCAGTTTCAAGTTTAGTTACATTTATTTGATAACAGCACACAATACAAATGTAACATAGTCAAGTTCTGATCAGAATTCAGTGTCAATTTCTTTATAATTGAAATGGCTCTCCCACAGTAGGAATTGATATTTGACTGAATTAGCTTCATCAAGATTTGAAAGAATGTCATAATGTTTTTTTTTTGGCAATGTGAAATGTCATCTATTATCTCTGCCCACAGGCACTAGACGTTCTGTCAATAGTATAAAAATATTGGCAATTGGAAGAAAATAGTGTCCATATTTATTTCCAATTGCCAATATTTTTATACTATTGACAGAACGTCTAGTGCCTGTGCTCTGCCATGGCTCCCATTGATATTGCCTGGTTAAAACTGGGTAGTTCATCAGAAGAAAGCTGGTACTATGAGAGCTGATCCAACAGTTCTGTGATGCTCGTGGCCAAAATATTTGAAATCCAAAACTTATAAAATATGAAGAGCTATAATCCAAAAGGTCCAAAAAGTATGGCCAAATCCGTGAAAGGAATCAGAGCTTTGCATGAGGGAGATACATTCCTTATTAATAGTTATGAAGAGACAAACAAGGAACAGCCAAAAACAGCTTTCTGAACAAATGTTCCTAATCAAAAGGTTTCTAAAAGAAATATAGCCAAAATTGTTTTGTGTGCTATATATAATCTGTGGACTCTGATTTGGAACTTTTTTTTTTTATGAAAATAACAAAATAACTAAGATGGATATACAAGACAAAATGAAACAAAATGAAATTTGTTTAATATTCTGCTATCTTACACTAACTTTAACTTTGTTAAGAAATTTAAGGAATAAATAGTTTGATATAGACAAGCAAATACAATTGTATACGAAAAATAATAAAAACTTTTTACTTGGACAGGTGCTCTGTCGGAGAGAGTATGGTCAAATGATTTGAACATAAAGATTGGTAATACCACGGTGTTAAAAGATGCAACCTCCTGTCACAACCATACTGGAGATTTCCCACTGACTGGTGAACTTGATGTTGAGTGTAAGATCAGTGGCCAACATTTGTACCTGATAAAGAAGACGGAACCCAAAGAACTGAAGATATGTGAAGTGGAAGCTTATGGTTGGTATTTTGTTATCATGGCTTTACATGTATTAATTTATAAATTTAAAAATTAAATATGTTATTCATCTTTATTTTGATAGATTAAATCTAACCGGTTCCTTAAGTAGCTCATTAAATGTTGTGACTATGAACTGGTGCCTTTAAGAAATTACTTTCCTGTCTGCACTCAAAATATGAAATAGTTTTGGTCATCAAAGTTGATAGGAAAGCTGCTAAGTGACTCTGAACAATCATATTAGTTTCAGATACCAGTTTTATTTTTATATATACATGTATATGGTCACATTGGTCTCATTCTGATTATAAAAACCGTTTCAACTTTCAGTTTTTGCTCTGTTTAATATAAAAATTATTCTTATTTTAGTGTGTACAGATTATACATGGGGAAATGAATGTGAAAATTTTTGTGGTAACTGTAAATATGGTGCCACTTGTAACCAGTTGACGGGAGAGTGTCCTTATGACTGTGAAGCTGGTTGGTATGGTTACAGATGTGATACCTGTAAGTTATTTAGAATTCAAAATTTTGGTTGTTTTTGTAAGGACACTCAGTATTCAATGAAAAAAAATTCAGACAAGAATTCATGACTTTTAAAAGTAACAATTCGTAAACAGATCATTCAGCTATAATTGAGAGAAACTCATATATTATGAAAACAGCAAATGGTCTGTTCTATCAAATATGTAAATTATAGATAATCTTAAAAATATTCATCATAATGAATTAAATGGGTATTTCTTATGGTTTCACTGAGGTGCAAATATTTTGTACTCTAATGTATCAGTTTTATTCTAAAGCAGGGAAATTAACTTACATGTCAGTAAATATCTTGCAGCTGTTTTTCAGCTTTAAATTGTGGTCTGATTTAAACATTGAAATTTCTAGAATAATAAATCACATGATATTGTGATAAATTTCAACTTTTCACTTGAAGGTCTACAATGACCTTAAAGGCTTTTAAAAACTCTGCAGGCTTTATACTGTGTAAGGGAAATGACATTCAAGATTACTCCAGTATATCTACCTGATCTGTATGTTCCTCAGCCACCCTACAAATGGGTGTAACTGTATTTTACGACTATCAATAGCTGTTATAATTATTATTATCAGTCAGGGCAATATTTGTTCCTCAGCCGCCCTGCAAATGGGTGTAACTGTATTTTACAATGATCAGTAGCTTTAATAATAATTATTATCAGTCAGGGCCATATTTGTTCCTCAGCCGCCCTACAAATGGGTGTAACTGTATTTTACAATGATCAGTAGCTCTAATAATAATTATTATCAGTCAGGGCCATATATGATTCTCAATGACCTTATATGAGTATTTCCTCTGATTATATCCGTAGCTACTTCTACATCCTGTTTATGTAATAGTTAAGGATTAATCACGATTTTGTCAGGTAGATATTATTTCATTCTTAAATTATGTATTGTTCTACTTCTTAACATGGAATCATATTTTACAAAGAAAATTTGAATATAATATTTCTTTGAAATCAGATCATGTGACATAATTTTATTGTATATTTCAAGTTAAAGCATTCTGTTTCATGAAACATCCAGGCTATTTTGTCATGATAATACTGAAATGTTAAATATTTTCAAAATCATACCTGCTGGAACTTTTTAGTTCGAAGAATATTTGGATAGACTGATATTTTTGGTGATTTTATGATGAAAAAAAAAATATATATAGTGAAAACAAACAATAATAGCAATACTGCAATATTGCAAAACTTATAGACCATACAGAATAAATTTAGAACGGATAGTGTAATATGAATTATAAGTTATTTACTGAATAGATATTTTTTTTATTTCAAAATCAAAACTTTAAAGAAATGAAATGACATGATGTCATAATTAACATGATTTTATTTTAGGGGGAGGAGGGAGGGAGTAGTTGCATTTGATGGAATAGAAGAAGTTGGAATTTTTTCTTATTATTAAACAACACTCTAATTTATAAAAGGGTTACATAATAAGCCTATCAGAAGTTAAAAGTGGGTCTGAATCAATATGAGAGCTAATAAGTTGATTAATTTTTATATTTTCATAAAATATTCCAAAATAAAATGAAGACAGTGATTATTGTAGAATCTTATGCAACAGTTATCATTAGTCTAGATGTTTTTTTATATATAAAGAATGCCAACATTTCAGGTCATTGTGTCAGTTATTTGATTCTATGATTTTGTTCTGATAAATTGTCACTCCTCAATATGAAAATTGAATTGAGAATTATATTTTTATTTTTTGTTTTTGCTGTTGAAATATATATAAATTTGACAATGTGTTTAATGAACCCTATGTACTAAAGCATATTCACTAGAAAAGTTTCAAGAAGGCAAGTTTCTACAGATCTATATTAAAGATATAAATCTAGAATTAAGATGAAATTTGTAATTAGTTCAACAAATATTGAATAAAGCTGGTTAGTTCTCTGATGATATTTATGTTACTTATATACAACAGACTTAATCAAAGTGTTGCCAACATTGATACTTTGATCTTAGTACCTCATCTTTAATTTAACCATTTAACCAATACCTTAATATTACCACCGATGGCGGAAGAGTGGGAAGAGAACTCATTCTTAATTTTGCAGAGATAAATAAAAGCTTACATTCATCAATTGAAAATGTTAAGACAACCTGCTTAATGAAATAATGCCTACACTTCATACATCTAAGAGGTTTTTTTCTAAAGATAATAAACATTTACTGATAGATTTAATAAACATGTTGACAATGAGAACAAATGTAATCTGTAAGAAACAGCTGATTTTCTCCAGGTGTTTTATGGTATAGTCCATCTGGAAGGTGACCATAATCTGACATTCAATAAACATCCTTGTGTAGAATGAACAAATGAAGGATGTACTAGACAGATTTAAAGGGTAGGTTCCTTCCTTCCTGTTTCATTATTGATCTCATTCTAATCATTTCACTTTGTTAAATTGTGGGTTTTTATTATCTGTTATAATTTTTTAGTCAAACATTATGAGGAAATCACTCTACATAACACTTGGGAAAAATATTCTTATGGGATCACATTCAATATTAAATAATACATGTTGTAAAAAAAAGTTATAAATTTATGTGTCACGATTTGATACATAATGTATTATTATAATCATGTGTTGTATAAATAATTCGTCAATATATACTAGTAACTGTTTGTTCAACAACTTGTTACAGCAAACTAGTAATCGAATGCATATGAAAGATGTTTTGACCCCACCCATTTTATATAATAGCACTTAAATGCATGTCCACATCCATTTGAATAATAATAATGATTAAGTTGGAATATGTTTATTATGGAAATCTTAATGAAAAAATGTTGAACTTATTTACTCATAGAAATACTATCAATGTTCAGATTTTAGTGTTGGGGTACTTGGTAAAGTCAAAATCCTCACATCTTAACAACAAGGACAATACTTTATTTTGTTTTAAGAGGGTTACACAGTTAGTTATACGACTAATTTTCCTTGAGTGCCTCATCATACACAGTAAAACCTTTTAAAAAAAATAAGAAGTGCAAACAAACATAAAGCATACAATAGAACACAATGCTCAGTAAATAGTGAACATTTACTGCATAAAATGTCATTAAAATAAATAAAATCAAATCAAATATTTTTGGGGTATAAATTCCAATACAGGAATGATGACCAGCTGACATTTACAAAATACAATGCAAAAATAAAGAGAGACAAATATACAGAGACCTTAAATGGCAACTTTGTCTTAAGTTCGAGTAATGTGGCAGTCATTTCATGTTAAAATTATACCTTATCCTGACTTGTGCTGAAAAATTCAACATATCTTAAATTGCATATTAGAGCATACGTACTTTTCCAAGAAGTTAGTAAATTTGATTTGAATCTTATTTAGAATAAAGTTTTATTTTGTATTTGAAACAAGGGATTTTAAATCTTTGACATATAGTTGCATGTGTATGTGACTTTGAAACTTTTGCATAGTTTCTATTTTATAGTCTTTAATAGTAACAACTCTATTGGTAAACGATAATATTTGGTATGCAGTTGTATAAGCCTTGACACATCTCATGTCCTTGAAGATTATTTTGTTAGCCCTACAGCAATGTTCCATTGACTTTAAAACTTATTATCGTTTACATGCTAATGTTTGAAATATGTGAATTAAAGAAAATCTTCAATGGTTAAGACAATGATTTTGATAAGCATTTTGTCAGTTTTAGCATTGACACATCTTATTCCATCTAAATTATTTGGTCTCTAGACCTTCTAAGTCACAATATATTGAATTTGAAACATTTGCATTGTTTACATGATTAAAAGTGTTGCCATTTAATTTTAAAACACTTTGCAATATATATACCATCAAAATTAACATTAGGTCTAGACATATTTCTGTGTCAACAGGTTTCTGAATATTATTTGAAATGTTTCATTTCTTTAGTAAGTGCTGGTATCATTTGGGAAAAATAATTAAAAAAAACAAGTTTTTTCTTTTTTTTGCTTCAAGTTTTAATTTGATTTTTGATTACTTTACCTTTTCCTTTTTTTCTGACGCCATAATCAATATTTTTTTCTTTATAAAGAAAGAAGGAAATATTATTTTTTTTTATTTGAACATTTCCTGCTCAACTTTTTAGCAGGAAATATAATCATGCAGGGCAGCAGCACCATCAGTGCTCATTTAGGTAAATTTATTTATAATCAGAATTGAAAATAAATAGTACTTAAAAAAATTCAATGATATATATATTTAAAGGATGTTCAAAGATGAATCTAGATTCTTAATTTCAGTAGGAGTTGTATCCCTTTATTACTTCAATATTCATACACTAAAATAATTACATTACATGTA